>JAVYIG010001572.1:0-321219 GCA_035222895.1 Strongylocentrotus droebachiensis | reverse complement strand
TCCCCATTGTCTTCGTGCGAATCTAAAAGTCCCTAATAAAGTTCTCTTACGACCTAGCTGCCATGCCTGAACACCATGCTATCAAGTACGGTATCAACTATAGTTGAAAACAAAAGAAAACAACACAGAATGTAACATGGAGGATCACCATTTCGAAGAGAATTGAAATACTCATTGCTAGGGACATATGACATAAGAATTTTGTATTTCAAATATAGAAGACTAGATCAAAATCTCAATCATTTGATTTTGACTGCTTTCTGTATTTCTATAGAGTCTAGCTGATCACAAACTGTACTCACATACTGCATGTAGCTGATGAGTTGACATTGCCACCAGTTGAGTTCATTGACCACGAGAGCGTTGATGAGTGGGGTTGACGGTCAGGTAGATGACATCGGCCAAGGCAAGATTGGCCTTGAGTTGGTTGATGATGGTTCGTAGAGAAGGAACGAAGGCAATGAACCCGATGACGATCAGGTTGCATGGTATTCCGACCACGGCAATGGGGAGGAAGAAGTAGAGGTCGAAGAGCTCGATGAAAGGGAGATCGACGTTGGTGGTGGAGTTGAGGTCCGAGTGTCCATCTGCTGGAGATATGGCCGAGACGGTTCTCGAAATCGAAGTCGTAAGGTCTCCAATGATTTGAGCGCTGTCGGTAGCCATACCGTTTTTTTTCCTTTATATAAAAAGAGATTTTGTTGTTGTAGCTTGTTCGGTATCTTTACGGCATTGAAGTTTTCAGTTTTGTCACTGTATCCCGTAGAGAAGATAATGTCTTCAATATTCCGTGTCTGCGATTAGATGCCAACCACTTCTCATTTCGATTGCAGACCTTAATTTTGCTGGAGTACATGCAATTTCATTCTGGTCCATTTCGCGCCACCACACAATCTCTTTTTCTCAAAGGACTACAATATATTCCATGGTCCTAATAATTATTTGTGTAGTACTTTAGGTCTATTTCACGCAGTCGATAG
This sequence comes from Strongylocentrotus droebachiensis, assembly GCA_035222895.1. NCBI lineage: Eukaryota > Metazoa > Echinodermata > Echinoidea > Camarodonta > Strongylocentrotidae > Strongylocentrotus > Strongylocentrotus droebachiensis. The sequence continues at coordinate 320,239 of JAVYIG010001572.1, read as the reverse complement.
AATTACGGAATAATCCAAAAACATAATCTTTTCTCCGCAGACAATTATATTTCTCTTATAACGTGCCTAGATTATTTTCATTGCTCGAGTAAGTGCGAGATGTTTTGGGGTCTTAAACACCTGTTGGTATTTGTTATCTGCGTATCATGAAACTAATCGGTCATCCAGAGTTGAGGTTCGGGGTAATTAGCATAGATAAGAATAACTAAGTTTTGTTTGTTTAATAAAGATGATATTGAGGTATTAGAATGAGGATCACGTGTTCATAGGTTGGATGATCTCGTGTCATTAATGATTTTCGTCAGGATTTTTTTTTGTTCTCCATTTCTTAGAAGCCAAAATGTATGTCAAACGAACAAATACATTAGGACAAAATACATTCATTGGTACTCATGCAGTTAATGCATGTGCCTCTCCATTTATTGTTGGGGGGGGGGGGGGGGGGTGAGGACTTTAAGTTCCCAGGCTTCTCTGTAGAATCACGTGATAGACGAATGTTGACCGTCGGTCAAGAGCAGAACCAGTGGTGGTATGATCCAGTGGTGTAGAGTGGGGTCAAGCCATAGCGAGGCACCGTTGAGGTGGTTGGCATGCATATTATAGGTGTAAGGGTGATTTAACTGCATGGGTTACCGATCAGTGGGAAGTTGTGTTTGTGTGTGTTGGTTGGGTGGGAGGGGGGGGGGGGGGGGGGGGGGGGTTATAAAAAGTGATTAAATGCCAATTTTGTCGAACGCTTTACAATTAATTGGTTATTATGTCATGAATACTTATTTATCTTTATCGTTTGTGTCGCTATATTATATTGGTATATACACAGTCGCTCATAAAGGTGGATTTTTTTTTAAAATTCCAATTTATGGAATTATTTTGAAAATAATTTAAAATTAATAGATCTAGATAATCTTGCCAATGTGTGTTTTGCGTGACTGCTAAAGCATGTGTATGCTACTATGCTTATCAACTAGGGGACCTATGCCCTTAAGTAATGAGGATTAATGCCCCACAAAAGGGTACTAATATGGCACATCGACACGGTTTTGATCATGGGGCCTCACAGTTACGAGGCCATTGCTTTGTCACTGAACCGTGACTGTACGCAGCGGGGGGCTAGGGAAGGGGGGCAGTTTCCATAAATTAAAAAAAAACAGAAAATGCAATAAATTTTCAATAATTTATTGCATTTTACCCCGGTTCCCAACATAAAAATCTTCTGTGTGCTTATGCCTTGAGCCATAATGCATGGAAGTCCAGAGGATTTTCCCTTTCCCTTCTTTTCCTTCTCTCTCTCTTTCTCTTTTTTTGCGGGGGGGGGGGCAAGGCCCGCTCGCCCCCTGGACCTGCGCCTGCATCTACCTTATATCTACTAAAGTTAGACCCTAATAATGGATCTAGAAGATTGCTTGACCTGGTCTGAGTGACTGGTAAACTTGTTTTTCTCAATTACTTGGACTAACCGTGAAAACCGTCTAATTTTACTTTAGATTTTCAAACAGTTACCACCTAAATTAGGTTTAAGGCCAAGGGCTGTACTCTCAAATTTAATAACAAATTAACGTTAACTTTAGACTTACTTAAACTGTTGTTTCTCTGTGATACAAGTGGGAAAGGAACATTTTCCTTCTTTTTTTCCCCTTCTTTTTTCCCCTTCCAGAGGGCTCACCTTCCAGGGGCAGTGGCGTAATGGGCAAAAACGTTTGGAAGGGGGGAGGGGCAGTAGAAAAATCTGCTTCACCACCACTCTTACACGTTACATGCAGGCCCCGCGGAACGTTTTTCGAAGTGGGGTATTAGCGATCAGGGTACAGCATAAATTTGCGTGGGGTCAAGGGCCTGAGCCCCCGGAACTCAGGGTTTTTAGGCAATAAATTAAGGTCAGATAAATAAGCATGTAGATACCTTATTTGTGACACTGGCAGGTCACTATTTGGCTGCGAGTCCAGGGCCAGGGGGCAGAGCTCCCGGAAGCTCAGAGGTTTTAGGTATTTAATTACAGTTAGATGAGCATCCAGGGGCCCTCTTTACGGCCATTGGTGTGGTCCAGGGGGCAGAGCCCCCTGAAGCTCAGAGGTTTTATATATTAAACTGATGAGCATCCGGGGGCCTGCCTTACGGCCCTTAGTGGGGTCCAGGGGCCAGAGCCCCCGGAAGCTGTGGGTATAATAGGTATTTAATTACGGCCAGATGAGCATCCAGGGGACCGCCTTAGGGCACTTGGTGCTGTCCGGGGGCGGAGCCCCCGTAAGCTCTGTGGTTTTAGGCATTCAATTACGGTCAGATGAGCATATTTTGATACCTCATTTGTGACATTGGCAGGTTACTTATTTTTTTTCTCTCTCTCTCTTTTTTTTCCCCAGCCGTTCTGCAGGTCCTGACATGAAGGCTTCTAAATAAGCATATTTTGTTAACCCAACTGTACATTTGGGAATTTCTCATTTTCCAACGAACGCATAAAAAGGTATGACTTACACAAAAATTAAGAAAAAATACCGGAAAATCATGTCAATTCAGCAACATTTGTAAATCACTGGTATCGAATAAGAAACTCGGACCACGGGACAGCTCGGCCCAGCTGTAAAAAACGGTCATTTTTTGCATGTTTAGGTTAAGGGTTAGGGTTAGGGTTAGGTTTAGGGTTAGAGTTAGGGTTAGAGTGCCCCTCTCCCCCCCCCCCCCACTTCCGGCGCCTCTTAATATTAATTATAATTGTGATTAAGTTATGATAAAACATCGATACTTCCCGGTTTCGTTTTTTCTGGGACGCACTGTATATCTGCAGCTCTCATCATTCCCCCTCTCTCTCTCTCATGTTAGTGTGTTTTCCTGTAATTCCGCCTCCTACGCTTTCAACAAGCTAATACAAATGTATTATAATCATTAAATATCACATGAAAAAGCATGACTGCTGTAGTAAATCAAAACGCATTTAGAAACGTTCTGCCACTTTGTTTAGTTTTTTTCTGTACATGTTTAAGCAGTCATCATGGTGTCTTTCAAAGTCCTGCTTAGATGGACTATTTTGAAGAGGATACAGATTTCCAAGAAAACGATGATATATTAGAACAGAAGCATTAAGAGAAAGAAATATTTGGAAAGGATGAACAAAGGAGGGAATAGGGTGAATGTACTATAGCAAGGTTTCAGAACAAGAGAATCAGAGAAATAACAAACTGATGGCAAACAAAGGCGATATTCATAATATAAATGCAGATTTTTGTATTTTATTGATATCCACATAAAATAAATGATGATTTTGACCATCAAAGTTCAGCTTCCTTCGTTTTGCATTTTGCATGAATTTTAAGAGAAATATAATGTATGGTGAAGGAGAAACTAATATTTTAAACAAATGATGGGTGTACTATTTATATTATTAATTTCAAATGCATATGTTTCTTCTAACCCTAAAAACACTCATTTCATACATTTCTGCTCAAGATCATCCACCACCCCCCCCCCCCATTTTTTTTCTTCTAACTTCTAATGTATCTGTGCGACTGCCTCTCTGAAAAAAGCACCCCTTGATCAATGGCTCCACCCATGCTATGCCATTGGATACATAACAGGTATCTAAAGTGCCATTACAATATGTCAAATGGAAACTGCTTTTTAGAATTTCCCTTAAAAATCTGTATTTTCCCCATCTAGGGCTTTGAAAGCCTCTAATAGCACAACTTGTAAAACACTGAAAAATAAAGTTAAAACAATAAATGTACATGTATGTACATGAAACACTATAGGGTCTGTTGAGACTGAGTCAGAACACCATTTACTTTGTGTTAAAGTATACAAGTTAAAGATAAACTCCAGTTCTGGTAAAAAAAAGAAAATTAATTCTCACAGAATCAAACGAAACTTACACTGAATGTTCAAGATTACAAATAAAAGACATGTGCCAAACAATTTTGGAAGAAAATTATACTGGCTGAGTAATGAGCATAGAAAGACAAGGAAATCAAGGTAGTACCAACCCCGACACCATGTGTGTTGTCCCATATATAGCTTTCTGTGTCGGTGCTTGTTACTTTACCAAGGCTCGGCCGAATTTATTATGATTTTGATGACTCCAGAACCTTGCAGTGTACACCAATACTTACATGCTACATGATCAACTGTTTCTGATCCATTCCACACCTTTTCTTTCACAATGCAATCGCATTACCAGTACTGGAGTCTATCTTTAATGCCCTTTTAGCTTCAAACAGTTGGGGATGCAATATGTTTCAGTCTTAAAAGGTTTTACAAGAAGCATTTTGCATGTCATGTACCTCAGACACATTATTTATATAACTTAAATAATAAAATACATATTGAATCATATAGTTTGTATTAATCAAAATCAATGCAATAAGTAATCCTAAGTTGTCAATGAAATATTAGATAAACAGGATTTTCCCAAATTATTTCGAGAATGGGCAAAATCTGATACCAGCTGGTAGATCAACAACTGATTATAAAGATACACAAACACAATTTGAAATGAATTATGAAGGGCCAACCATTGTATGACATTGTGTATGCAAATGGTATCTAGAATGATGTTTGATAAAGGAATACAGATTGGATAATTTATGCAATCTTATAATATACTGTATTCATAAATCATAGACTTCAATAGAGGAAATACGGTACATGTAATTTGGAACTCCTTAAACCAATGAAGATCCACATCTCCCAGTACCGGTACATGTATTAAAGTTTGTATGGTACTTGTAGCATTCAACAAGAAGCATTCAACAAGATGCATTTATACAACACCTAAGAATACCTCAATGTCAGATCAAAGAATTTCCTCCCACACATATTCTGACAGCAGTGTAAAAACCCCATCACTAATAGAACATCAGTATTGCAGCACAACCTTCATAAGCTCAATATACTTGACGTTGTCCTAAATTATAAAATAAAACTTTGTCATCCAAGGAATATCATATTTTTGAATGTGGAGTTTATGAGAGACATACATGTATGTTGTGATTGTAAGAGCAAAGATGTGTGTACATGTACATATGAGCACTTCAAATTGTCCATCAATGCCTAAAAGAGGAATTCGATTTGGTCCACATCTCTGTACTATGCAGGAGTGCTCACCACCTCTTTCTTATTCTTTATTACCCATTTGATACAATTTTATTGTTGATACTCCATTGACTCTAGTCATATTGGTGTCAGGAGGAGTATCAAAAGGGTTAAAGGCAAACAAATGTGAAGAATAATGGAAAGGTAAAATAAAACATGCACCCAACTTTACAAATTGTAAAATGCCCATTACATGTAGGTGAATATGCTCTATGAACTACACAGATAATATATTTCTCTGTATTGATAGAAAAAATAACAAGAACAAAGGAATCAAACTCTAAAGAAATAAAGAAACAAACTAATATACATCAAGAGAAAAAGATTCAACAAAATTCAGCAGATGGAATAAAATTCCATAAATTGAATTCTATGTTACGCTATAATACATACCAAACTAGTAATTTTTATGGTGATGCTTTTAGCTTTCAAATTCCCATGAAAATACCAAAACGTCTGGTGATACATTGCTAATGATGGCATACATGTATTTTGCATTGAAAAAAAAAAATTACTTCAAGTTCTTCAACTTGTAAGCTGAATCAAGATATCCTAAGCCCAGTATTCTACTGAACAAGTTCAACCTCAAATTTGGTTAAAGAATGGTGTTTTAGCAGAGGATAAATTGTTTTCTGTGGCCGGGATTCATAGGTCTGGAGTTTTAATATCTGCTTTTGTGCAATTGTGAGTTTTGCTTTTCACGTTTCGGTGATTGTTAATACTTTATGCATGTACAAAAATAAATGTACATTGTATTTTGCAGGTTAACTATCAACCATCGACTGCCTGATAAACAATTCAGATCATTTTAAGCTGATTTCTCTTGAAACAAACACCATTAAATGTATATTATGTACCAGAATTTAAAATTAGCTTTAAAGGCTCATTTATATATGAAGTAGTATACTGCACCATGGTGGTTTCTTTGTTTGCATCATGCAAATAAATGTAAACTGCGCGCATCAAAGCTGTGTATTCCCCAAGTTCTGTGTTAGATACAGAAATGTGAATTCTATACACAAAAAAAACGCCATGCTTTACTGCAGCATATCTTAAAATCTTAAAATTACAAAGGAAATCCTATATGTATTCATTAATTTCTGTTTTTAAAGAGAAGGTTGAGTTCTGGTCAAGCGATTGCATTGTAAAAGAAACGTTGTGGAATCGGTTATCATCTAGCATTTAAGTATTTATGTGTATTGCAAGGTTCTGGAATCATCAAAATGCTAAGAAATGTGGCCCAGTCTTGGTAAATTACAAGTACTGTACACAGAAAGATGTATATGGGACTAAACGAACATGTGGCGAAAAAATTTGTCCCGATTTTTATGATGTTACATGCCATATTTAGAATATTAAGGCATTTGAAGAGCCATTCTTTTCAGGGAACCTGTTTTATCTGATGTTCTTCCACACTTGCATAATACAATGATAACGCTCACAAATTATTTTTCACCTCTTCCCAGAACAAACCCTTCTCTTTAAGCAAAATAAAATATGCATTTTCAATAATAGCAAGGCATACGTGTACAGAATACATGTTCATGGAATCCATTCACTCAAGCAACTCCTACCCTGTGCAGATAAACACAGTCTCTTCATATGCCCTTTGTGGCAGGCTGCGATGGCAAGCGACAAGTGTGAATCCTCCCAAACGTCCTTGCTTGTAGAACACAACACCTTCTGCTGCTCCATCCCAACACAACATTGCTCGGCATGTTCACACTGGCCTTGAAATTGTACGTCTGCAGCTGATTATGAGCGCTACACACAGGAGGGTCCGGTGGACAGGAATGTTTTAGCCTCTCATCGTTTGGATCGTTTTTTGCATGCAAAATAGCGACAGAGTTTGTGACGCGGTAATGGTGACGATATCAAGACTTTGCATGGGAGGCGGGACCTTACGATCCTCCGTTGTCTCTGCTGTTTTGCTGTAGCCTTGGCATCTTTCGGGCGGGAGGCGATTCACTATCAAGGTTGGCATTTCCTTGATCACGCTTTTTATGAACGTTCTACAAATAAAAAGGAGAAAAAGGTAAGGTACACATTTCCAATAATTTATTATTTTGTAAAATTGACAAACAATATAAGACATCAAGATACATAAATTTTAAATCACTTGTATTTTGGAATTTTCAACTCTTAAAAAACAACATCAATCTGATACCCCATACATGAAAAAATATAATGAAGTCTCCCAAGGGACTTTAATAGGCAAAATGGCAAAAAAATACCAAGAACCATAGGCTACTAAAATCCAATTATGGATAATAATGAAATATTATTAGATATGGAAATTCAAATAATTTAAAATCTTTCTGATGAGGTAAAATACTAACGTAATTTGTTAAATACAAATTGTAGAGGTATTGTTGGCATTTCATCACCTGCAAAGGGCCCAACCAAGATGTGACTGGTCTGAAATTGATGATCCCCTGCCAATTGAGCTCTTACTCTTGACTAAAAGCCACATAAAACCATGCAGATCAAAACAATTACAAACATAAATCAGGCCAATTCTACATGTTATTCAAATTGACATCTCATGATGTTGATTTTTTTTATTTTTTTTTTAATTAAAGCTGTAACATACAATAGGCTTCAATTTATTTAAAAAATGAATAAATCACCTTTTTGTCCCATTGCTGATGTAGATATCTTAGAAGTATGTTTGTCTTTTCTGTCGTGATCACTGAAAAGGAAAAAAAATATAATAGAAAAGTTATTTTACTCATGCTCGAGACCAATCTGTGACTTCGGAGTTAAATACCTCAATGGTAGGCTCATCAGACTAAAGTTAAGGTCCATTAAAAAACATTTCTGTATTTCTGTATCGACATGTACATGCCATGCAGACTTTCTATGAATCTTCAGACTTCACTCCCTCCTTTTAAAACAATATTACAAATAAATTTAAGCAAGGCGCTGAATGCAAGACCCCTAAACCCCCAATTATTCTTCTCCAACTGCACCTCCACCCCCCCCCCCCCATTCCAAATGGGCTTACCTTGTTCTGACGGGTAGTCTTTGGTTGGCAAGTATACGTTAGGCTTTTTGCTCGGCTGCTTATTGGATAGCAAAAGACAAATACAAATGGTGAATCATGGGCTAGCAAATAGCAAAACAAAAGCAAAAGAAAATTATATGTTGTTTTGTAGGAATTTCATTATTAGCAAAGTCACACAAGTCTGCTCATAATTCTTGTTTCTTTGCCAGTTTATGATTACACACAGTGTAGATGTATAAAAGAAGATGGACAAAATAAATAAAAACAACTGTAAAATTATCAATATGAATACAATATCTTTCATATGTTACAAAATATCTTCAAGATATAATAATTGCTCATACTAGCACCCTCACTCCTCTTGCAGTTCAACACCAAATGCAATGTACATGTACATGTACAATCTACAAGAAGGATATCAAAACAAAAAAGGTTGCCATTAAAGATGATAAGAGGGACACAACATCTGACCCTTCCAACCCTTTAAAAAAGTATGAAATAATAATACTCACTGTACTTCTGTTTGGTTCATTGTGATATTTGGTGAAGTTGTTTTCATCATGGCATGGAAGGCCTTTCAGCAGCTCCCCAACTGCACTCTACATTGATCAATTAGGAAGCCAATCAAATGAGGTATGCAAAGGAAAGAAGGAGGAAAGTAGGAAACAAAAAAGAAAAAAACAAACTGAAATTTGTATTTAGAAATCAGAAAGCAGTGTATACATCCTAGGACCTTGTGTCAACATTGTCAATAAAAAAAATGTTGTATAGTCAGTTTTCTCAGTTGCAATTAACTGAAACCGAATTGACCAAAGTCTGAAAATATTGTGTAGGCCTACACATGCATGATCACAGGTTTTCCAAACCCCTTTAAAGACATATTTATGAATTTATCATCTGGTTAAAATCATCCCTTTTTGAGTTTGTCACCCCAAATTTATCTAAATATTCACCCCCTAAACAAGTTGACCCCCTCAAGCAAAAGTGTATCCCCTAAACAGGGCCTTCGTCCTCTAAAAATCTACTTGTTAAAAAATAAAAATAACTATTATTGATATTAACAATTGAAATTTAATAATTTATAGTTACAGTGAAGGAAATATATAAACACAGAGTCCAGGCAAGGGTGCCATGCCATGAATACATTTTAACAAACTCAACTTGCCTATTTTTTTTTAATTAACAGCCTAAATAGGTCACAAACGACACACACCTTTTTAAGCAGCAAATACTTCAGAATATTCATGTATACCACCACAAAAGTTGACCAGATGTTAACTAACGCTTTACCAATCGGCAACACAACTGGGCAGTGTGTCACAAAACTGTCATAGATCTAAGTATAAAGTTCAGCGAAATTCCATTGAAAAGCGTGTTAAACTTAAATAATACACACATTTCAATGGGATGTTGCTCAACTTGTACTTATGACGGTTTTCGTGAGACGCAGCCCCGAATGATGTCAAAATCAAATTCCCCAAGAGGCAAGAGACTCCACTTTTATGTTTTAATGTCTTTAAATATTGCAACACAGTCACAGTCTGAGTCTCTAGAATTTAGGACAGGAGGAGAACTATTGAATTTATGATACAGATTACAGAGACCTAGATCAGCATAGAGTTCAACATTAGTAAAATTGCAACCGATACTAGATCTAGATCAGATTTAGGCTGCCTTTGAACACTGACATTGACAAGAATTGGGCGGGGTCCAAGGGTTAAGGGTTCATGCAACATCATCTGCCGTTGGACACTGCACTACTCAACACGGCCACGGCAGTTGGGCGAAGCACACGAAACCCGTCTGCCTAGCTGCCCGAGCTGTGGGCCTACGAACTACATCATGAATAGTGGTCTGTCCCGCAGAACGCGGCAGCCGTGGCCGTGTGTGTGTGTAATTTCACCTAACCCAGCGAACTAACACCGAAAGTAAGCTGATTTTTTCAGATGTAGACCCCTATACAAGAAATTACTCCGATTGAACTACAAAATCATTAAAAGAAATGTAGAAAACTTACCATCCTGTATGATATGAAAAGTTTTGCCGACGTAACAGCACCGTAAAACTTGATTTTACCTCAAAATTGTGGATCGCAATTTCTCCATTCGATATATTCGACGACGTGTGACGAGTTCAAAGGTCAATGAGTTAGGTCATCAATTTTGCAATAACACTGAGTTTGAGTGGAGAGAGATCGAGAGAAGAGGTGAGGAATTACTATTTTTTGGTCTTTTTTATACTACAGGAACTATGCCATTGGGTCTAATAAAGTTGTAGTGAAAACTTACACTTTTCAAAATGTATATAATCTATTCTGATAACAGGAATTTGAAGAATTCCTTTTCCCAACAGTTTCAAAGAGTTAACAATGCATGGGTAAAAATTGCTTGCCCACGCATTTTGTTTTGTGTTTGTACTTTTAACTTATTTTGGCTTTGCTTGATTTTATATTTACACTGAATGTGATTACTTACATCCATGTCTCCTTTGTGAAATATACTTCTATACTAGATAACCACTAGCCATGCAGAGTGATTGAAACATTTGTCATTTAATAGTCGTGAACTTGCTAGTGACAATTGAAATTGAAAATGAGATCACATGATCTGATGATTGTGAGATTGTGACTGAATGACTGACTGAGATTAGTTCAGTTTGCATGTTGGCAACTGCTGATTCATGATGATGCAATTCGAGATGATTAATCATTAACTTTTTTTTTCAAATACTATGTGAAATGTCTTATTATGTATCATAGGTACAGATCTGCTAGACTTTTACATGTAAAATATTGTTATAAAGTACATGGATTTACAAAATAAAGCCTGGACTCTGGAGTTCATTTTTAGACAGAAATAAACATCTGTAATGTGGACTTCTTTAATAGGATTTAAAACTGACCTTTGTCAACCTTTTAATTATAGAGTTGGTCAGAGCTGAGTCGGACGTAAAGTCTCTGAATCTCAATGGAAGTGTCTCTTTATCCCTCTCTCTCTCTATCGACCATTATTTTTAAAATCTTTGTCTTTACATCTCTCTTCTCTAAATTCACTTCTTGTTTGTCACTTCTTACTTCTACCTGTATTCACTTACTCTGTTAAACTTACAAATCATGTGACCATCACTTTGTTTACCGTACTTTATACATGTTTATCTACAAACATCCTAGGTTTTTTCCTTCATATTGTACATGTGTATGTAGGTAGAACCTTCAAAAGAACGACATGATATCGCAATCAAATATGAGCTGGAACAACACCATTCTTAACTGAAGTCGATGGGATTCATAGAAAAGAATTTCAAGAACTGTCAAAGCTGAAAAGTGGCCTCTCTTTTGGTTCTGTATAAACAAGCTCAAGATGCCGTCAGTTATTTCTCAGTCACCCGAGTATCTGAGCTTCAGAAGTTCAGTTCCTCAGAAAAGGGTAAGTTCTCTTAAAGTAATCCCTCGGTCCTCTAAGCAAGTGTAAATGTACTGAGATCAACTTCTTGTCTAGGTAACCAAGAAACAAAAATGCAATTCTGTTCAAGTCAGTGTGGGCAATTAAATAATTTAATTAGAAATGTAAGAAAATCAAAGACAACATCATGTTGATGGCTTTTAAAGGAATGATCAACATCAAATTTATCATTTTGTAGTTTGTACCCAAAAATCAAACTTGTTCCAAGAAATTCAAGTATATAATTACAAAAAAGTAAATCATTTGATTGATTTTGTGCCTAACATATTTTTTCAAACTTAAATGAAACTGTGAGTGTACGTTTTGTAAATGTTCATTGACTTTTAGTGGTGTACATCCTTTTCCCTAGAATTCTACAACATTGAAATTTGTGATTACCTTTGTGCAGCAAATCTTGAGTAGCTATCTTTAACGCCTAATTTACAAACAAAATATGTTTGTCTCTATCTGATCATTGTTTAGTACATTTTGGGGGGTTATAAATAATTTATTTATACCACAAATTATCAAATTTTGCATCGCAGGTGGTGGTAGACGATGATGCAAATAAGTACTGGACGATGTACGATGCGGGTCCAAGGAATGTCAGATGCCCATTGATCTGTCTCCCTCCTGTCAGCGGCACAGCTGATGTGTACTTTAGACAGATCCTTGGCCTTACTGCCAAAGGCTACAGGGTTATTGGGGTAGGTTTCATTCATATAACCTTTTATTAGTATAGTCTGAGAGCTGCTCAATTATACATTATTGATCCCTCCCCTCCTGCTCACCTTCTCCTCGAAACAAAAATTTGATGTTTCTTGATCTGTCTCTCTCCTGTGAGAGGAACAGCCAATGTGTATTTCTAACAGATCCTAAAAGTAGGTCTTACTACAAAGGCATAAGCTACAGGGTGATCGGGTAGGTGTCATTGATATCAGCTGTGAGTATTCTGATAACAAATTTTATTGCTCTCCCACTCTTATCCACCTCTTCTCAAAACAAATCAGTTGCCCCCTGATCTGTCTCTCTCCCATTAGCAGCCTATTCGATGTGTACTTTAAACAGATCTACCGGTAGGCTCTTACTGCCAATGGCTACAAGGGTTATAGGGGTAGGTTGCATTCATATCATATGTGAGTCAATCACAATGAGAGCCACTCAATATTACCTTTATAGGGCAATCCAACCCTTGTAATAAGTTGATTTGTATGAAAGCAGAAAAATAACAGAAACAGAATGGCAAAAGTTTGAAATGAATTGACATTACTGCTTCACCCAATTTAAAGTGTCCAAACATGTACGTATGTATAGTCATTACAACTTTCAAAAATCCACAACTTTCTTATTTAGTCAGATATTTTAATTGAAACTTTCATCAGTTTGCTTCTCTGATTTTTCTGCTTTCTTTTAGAGTAGTTGTCTATTTGGGTTGGATTTCCCTTTAAACCTCACTCCCTCAAAAAAAAAAAAAAAAAAATGTCTGTTGGTCTGTCTCCCTCGAAAAACCAACGCTTCATATGTCTAGTGTATACTGGTTGTTGAACATTTTAAACTTGTGTATATGTATATGATATCTATCCTTTGTCATTTTTTCCCCTATAGTTGGAATTTCCTGTACATTGGACAGTTCAAGAATTTTGTGAAAGCTTTAGGAAGTTGTTGGATCACATGCATTTAGACAAGGTAACTAAGTTCCATCACTTTTTATAAATGATAGTATTTCCCGCAAAATGATGCTCACTTTGTCATAAGTTTTCTGAAATATTTCTTAAGTATTTGGTACGTAAGCTCTATTCATCATTTCAAATGAAATCAGAAGTGCACAAATTGTGCATAAATCAATGAAAATATAAATAATGCTAGAAAAATAATATTTGAAAGCTTTAGCTTACAAATATTTTGTAAAATAAATTGACTCATTAGGCAGTGTCACACAGAGGCCAAAAATCCGGATTTTAGTTATCCTCTTAATTGGCTGTCTGTCATCAATTATTCCTTCAAAAACCCCTTCAAAAATCCCTTCAAAAATCCCTTCAAAAATCCTCTAACGAAGCAAGATAATTCACCCTTGAAAGGATTTTTCAAGGGATTCTTCTGTCTGACACCAATGTTGAAATAATCCCCTTTAAGGTCAGTGTAAGGTAAACGTTTGACTAAGTGATTGGCTGGCATATGGTTTTTAACGCACTATCTTAACCTGCGCACAAATTATTAGCGCGCAATTAATGAGACGCGTTAATTGCGCATTACTTGTGATTGAACGTGTGATGTCACAATGCTTATTTACCTAAACGGCGCATGCGCAATGGCCCTTCAAAAATCCAGATTTTAGTTATCCGGATTATTCGTAGCCTGTCTGTCACCAGTCTGTCACTGAGGTAAATGAAAAAAACTAGATATTTAAAATCTGGTTTATTCAAGATGGGTTCAGGATTTTTCTGTGTGACACTGCCTAATGTGTACATGTCCTTCTTTGTTTCTTATAAAGGGCAAAAACTAAATATATGTACATAATTTTTCACAAATCCAATTTCCATATATGTTATATATGTTCAATAGCACCTTTGAGGTATTTTGATGATCGATTCAGCCACTTAAATTTTTTCATTTTGCTCATTTAACTCTTATCGTGCCAAGAACACTGTTCTGTGCATGCGCTGGCGTGCCACGCACACATAATCGGGTTTCTGTTGACTTGCCATGGACACATAAACTCTCATCCGCTCGCGTGCCACGGACACATTTTCGTGCATAAGTACACAAGCTAATTGTTTATGCCTATTGTGCGATGCGCATTGCGTGCACGCATGAATGCTTACTGTATTTGTGGAGGGGGTTTATTGTTGTTTTGATTTTGCGTGCTTCACGTATACCGTTACATTGGATTTTCCTGAGAAAATTGCGATATTTTATCATCAAATTTGTCAGTTTTGATCATGGCCCCTCAGATTGTGTGCGGGAAATGAGACAACGGATTGGTTTGACAACTCACTGATAGTGCTTATTTACTTTACCAAAATTACAGATTCATGAAATGATATTGGTATCAACAGAAAGAGGGTTAAATTCCCTACAACTTTAACGTACAATTCTTTTTTATACAATATACAGATGAGATGTTATAGTGGATCAAACATAATAACAATTTAAACTACACGCACTTGAACCAACCCTAAATTAACTTAGCACACAGGAGATTAGTAGTGGGCACAATAGGGATTAGCACTGTGGCACTGGGTGAATTGCATAGGGGCAGCTTAAGAGTTAAAGGTACTATGTCCCATTTGCAGGCAAAAAAAATGAAAAAGTTAAATTCCAACTGCATTTGAAAGATAATACTAATTTAGAACTTCCCTAAAAAAGGTGGGGCTTGAAAATGTCTTCAAGTGGGAAAATAATGACTATTAGTTGTCAAATCGACTTTAGGGCTATAGAGCCCAAAAGTAATAGTCTTGATTTTCAGACAATTGTACCGAATGGTCATACGTTTTATGCTGCGCAAAGATTCAATCAGTTTAATCTTGGCCATCACAAGAAGTGGGTTATTGATGTAGACAAATGCTCATATACCCTTTACAACTCTTTTCATGTATGTTATTACCAAAGAAGAAAAAAGCCAGTCAGTCACTCAATAGTGTCTGACAGTAAAGTCTAGCAAGTAAACAGGTTTCCTTGCATAATTTGAATATGAGGATACTGCTAACGTTTAAATTTCACAGATAGGACATTATACATATTCATAATTCCTGCAAAGTTCTACAGCATTTGAGGTTGGCTGCAAAAGGGACATAGTACCTTTAATATACCAGAATTATGAGACAAAATTATAAAAATCATCTAATATCATCTCATATGTATTATACAAAACATTGTGGTTAATATTGAGCAATGAATCATGGACTTCCGTTTGTCAAAGCATTAGTGATTTGGTTTTGGGTTATACTTTCCATAAAATTTCCAGAGACAGAGGAAAAAAAATCACATGTCATCATTTACTAGTTGGACTTTGGTCTTTTGTTATTGTGAAAGATCATCAAAGAGAAAGCAAAACTTAATATTAAAAGTAAAAATATGGTACAGTTAAAGTAGAAACCAATCTAGCATGTGATCAAAGTTTTTGGAAATAATGATAATTCATTAAATGCCTGCTTTCAAAGTATGTTTTAAAGTTGTTAAACCAGATTTGGGAAAATTAGTTCCTTTTGAGATTGATGACAACATTTTTAAAATTATATAAATAAGAGTGATTTCTTTTTTTATTTATTTCTGAATAGTCAGAGTAAAATCAGAAAGTATGTTGAAATTGCACTTTGAGATAGATTATTAGATTGCATAAAAGTGTATGGGGATCATAATGTTTTTTAACAATTTTCGTTTGACAAAATTTAATTTAAAAATGATGAAAATCTTGCTGAGTCAATGTGCTAAAAACCACACAAAGTCAGAAACTAATTTGCACACTAGTACATATATAAAGGCATTTTTAGAGCCTCATTTTGAAAGCTTGGCAGGGAAGGATTGATCCCATTACATGCAGACGTACCATGTATTTGAAAGAAAAAAAAGGAGATGAAAATATAAAAGCTCATGCTATAAAGTTTGGGCAATAGCTTGCAAATCATAGAATGTAAGAATCTCTATTATGCTCAATAGAACTCTTCTGGCATTTACATGTTATGTAAAAGTGAGATTTCATGCATCAGTTTCTATCCATTCATTTCCTTTTCCACCAGTGCTTTCTTTGTCTTTAATAACGGCCTTCGCTTTCCAGAGGTGGGTCGCTCTTTGATCCTGTGTATTTTTTCTTCTCTTGCAGGTTCACGTTTTTGGTTCTTCGCTGGGCGGTTACCTGTGCCAGAAGTTTGCCGAGTATACATTCCGTAGTCCGAGAGTAGCCTCACTCATTCTGTGCAATACCTTCACGGACACGGAGATATTCCAGCAAGGCATGGCTGCATCATCGTAAGTGAAAGCTAATATCCTGAGAGTAGATCAACTCAGATACTTGAAAGGATTTACATGTAAAGGCAAGGGTGATTGCACGCAGCAGCTGTGGGGGGGGGGGGGGGACTGCTGTGAGTGCCGTGAAGTGATTTGTTGTTGATAGGAAACAGTATGGTTGAGCACTGTCTGCTCAATTGGAATGGGGGAAAAATGGAAGGTTGGATATCGGATAACATTTATGAACCTACAGTATTTCTCTGTCTCAAGAAAATGTGAATCTTTCTGTCTTCCTCTCATCAGTAGTTTGATTACCAATTTAATGTCATGTCAAAGAGATGCCTTTTTGTTATAACTTTAAACAGCTTGATCAAAGAAGAGTATTGAGGGATCATTCTTTTGCGTCTGTGTGAGGCTCTTCTGCAAACAATATTACACAGTATTCTCTCATTTTTACATGGATTCTGCAATTCTGTCTCCATAGGTTCTGGATGATTCCTGGCTTCCTACTCAAGAGGATGGTCCTGTCCAGCTTCAACAAGTCCCTCATGGAGCCTCAGATAGCAGACTCGATAGACTTCATGGTGGAAAAGGTATCTCAAGCGGATATAAGGAATGTGTGTCATTGTCACAATGTGACTGGAATTTCTTTCATTCTAACCCCTCATGACCCTGTTGAGTTGTAGAGGCAGAGAATGTAACACTATGAACATGACGGACAAAGAAAGAGGACAAAATATACAGTTCCTCAGGTAGACAAAGGAACATCCCTTCCCTGCTATTATGTAAAAATGTGTAGAACAGGTGTCACATGCATATTCACCTGTTCTATACATTTTTACATGATCATAGCAGTAAAGGGATGTTCTTTTGTCTACCACAGCAATTGGTGAGGATAGAATGAGGAACTGTATATTTTGTCCTCTTTCTTTGTCCGTCATGTTCATAGTGTGTGCTAGTTGAATGGATGTGTTTGGCGGCAATTTAGGCACTGATTAGGCCTACACGTAAGTCAACTAACTGGGGTTCTCTAGTATACAGTACCAGGTGTTTATCTTTGTCTGTATGTGTGGAAAAGATGATGAGAATGTTGATAGGATAGTTTTGTATAGAGGATTTAGTAAAAGGAATTTTGATAGGACAGTTTTGTATAGCGGATTCAGTAAAAGGAATTTTGATAGGACAGTTTTGGCACTAGAGGAATTCAAAGAATTTTAAGGAGTTTACTATTGAGAGAACCAAAGTGGGATGAAGATTTAGTGCAGTTTAGTCAGATTGCTTTGGAGATCTTGAGAGGATCAGACCTATCTGATCTTGGTCTGATTTTGGAGTGAATGAGGGGGTGTTGGCCACGAAGGTGAATGTTACAGGCTATGCATGCTGCTGGCATAGCAGACTTTCCCTATAGGACCAGAGAAGGACCTTTTTTGGATTTATGGTTGAATGATCTATTGAAAATCCAAGGTATTTGTCCAATATAGTACTGGCATCATCATCATTACCGACATCATATTTAGTATGATTCTATCAATTTTAACAGCCCTACCAGAGCTTGAATTGGAGCAAACAACAAGCAAAATGGCACTGTCAGTGTAATTTTTTGTAACTTTTTTTGTCATTCTTGGAAACATATTGGACAGCATATGACAGAACACCATGGACATGCACTCTGCTGTTCCAAACAAAAATATCCTCTTTTCTTATTAACAATTTGTCACGAGGAGTATAGCTAAAGGCTATATGTTCATTGACATATACATGCACATCTCACTTTTCTGGTTTTGCTTCACTCTGTGCATGACTGGAAAAGTGTCTCTTGTGAAAATCTAGTAAGACTCAAACATATTTATTGTTGCAAGTCTGAAAGATTCTCTCTGTGGTAAGGGTGTGCTAGATTAACGACATCACGCTACATCCGCATCTGTGTGGATAGTGATGCTGGGTGCCAGGGCCGCCAGCAATTAGGAGATTTAGGCTGGACGGTAGTATGCACCTTGTACATTTATAGATGAAATCCCAAGATATTGTGGCGATATTGTCCATCAATATATTGTGTGCTATGTATCAACATCTTCACTTTAAATGGAAACACTATAAGATCTCACTGTAATTTGCTTCTCATTTTCAATTCATGACCAATTTTTAATTTTTGTTTTTATTCATTGTGTTACATAATTACAATTCTCTAT
The DNA here is from genome assembly GCA_035222895.1 of Strongylocentrotus droebachiensis. Classification (NCBI taxonomy): domain Eukaryota; kingdom Metazoa; phylum Echinodermata; class Echinoidea; order Camarodonta; family Strongylocentrotidae; genus Strongylocentrotus; species Strongylocentrotus droebachiensis. Next base: position 301,580 of record JAVYIG010001572.1, on the reverse strand, counting down.
GTGGAACAAAGGAGCTGACCCTTGGCATGTATAAACCAGTGCACTAAGTTATTAAAGCCAAGAATATATGCCAAAAGTTGTATTTTAGAGTTCATAGCTGGGAGACCAGATTTTGAACACTTTGAGTAGACATCAACCTGATATACAAATAATAGACTGAATCTCATTACTGATCTTTCTCTATTTTTTTTCACCCCTCCTTCCTCTCTGTTGCTGTTTCATCCATGTGCATCCTCGTCCAGCTTGATGGCTTGAAGCAGCAGGAGCTGGCCAGCCGGCTCACCCTCAACTGCCTCAGTTCCTACGTTGAACCTCAGAAACTCAGAGATCTCGATGTCACCATAATAGATGTGAGTTGGTTGAAAATAGAGATACCGAACCAAACAATGGTATTGGGTATATTATTATCTGTTTGGAACCAGAAAGGTGCTTACGCATTTACTTCATCACAATGTTAAAGGGCAATCCAACCCTTGTAATAAATTCATTTGTATGTCTATGAAAGCAGAAAATTAATATACCGGTAAACAGAATGGCGAAGGTTTGAAATGAAACGGACCAATAAAAGGAAAGTTATGAATGTTTTTTTAGATATTAGATAGCTATGTCATTGAGAATCTCCCATTGGCAATTTGGTCAGCAGATTGTGATGTACACACTATGAACATGACTGACAATGAGAGCGGACAAAATATACAGTTCCTCAGGTACACAAAGGAACATCCCTTCACAGCTATTATGTAAAAAGGTGAATATGCATGTGACACCTGTTCTACACATTTTTACATAATAGCAGTGAAGGGATGTTCCTTTGTCTACCTGAGGAACTGTATATTTTGTCCGCTCTCATTGTCAGTCATGTTCATAGTGACAGTAGATGTAGTTGTGGATAACTCCTCCATTTGTTGTGTACAAAATATCATTAATTTCTTTTTTTGTCCTAATCTTGAAGCCTTTGCTTAAACAGCACTTTTAGAAAGAACAATGTGGTATAGGAATCAGCTTTGAAATTCATATAAAGAGCTGCATTGTAATATTCAACATACCGGTATTTTAATGTTTGCTATGTACACAGGTGTATGATGAATGTGCCTTATCACAAGAAGTGCGAGATGACATGTACAAGTGCTATCCAGAAGGACGCAGGGCCCACATGAAGAATGGAGGGAATTTCCCTTACCTGTGTGCCAGTGATGAAGTCAATCTGCATCTTGAGGTTCGTGAAAACAATAACATTTTGTGTTGGAACTGGAGGTATGATTGTATAAGTTGGGAATTCTTATGAAAGTTTTTTTCTTCGATGAAAAATGAAGGGGTTTTAAATGAAGCTAATTACCGATAATACCAAAGAGCGAAAAATTACATGTTACACTATTGTAGTTTTCAGCCAATAAACTACCGTGTTTGTAGTCATATTATCAATAGGATGGCATTTTAATTCTTCCTTTTTATTGAGGGGGGTAGGGGGTAGGGTAGGAGCACTGTTCTGGCTATAGATGTTTGATGACATATTGGGACGAAAAGGTTCAGAACCACCAACTTTTTATATGCCCAATTTTTTTTGTGGGAGAAAGTACTTATGATTTGAAAACTTGTATCACATCGCTCTGCGAGCATAAGAGATGAAGTATTGTGTATGCACATCTCACTTTCCTGGTTTTGCTTCTGTCAGTGCAATATTGGGAGAGTGTCCTGGAGAGGTCTTGGGAGAATTTAGTAAGACTCAAACATCTTAGTTGATGCGAGTCTAAAAGATTCTCCCTAGACAAAAATGTGCTAGATTAATGACATCACGCTTCATCCACGTCTGTGTGGACGGTGATGCTGGGTGCCAGGGCCACCAGCAATTTGGAGATTTAGGCTGGATGGTAGTATGCACCTTGTACATTTATTACTTTGGAGTTTAAATACAATAATATGAAAATAATTTGATCTTAGTGATGCTGAATTGAAAAGAATGTTGATCTGAATAAGCCTATGTTGTCATGTAGAAATATTTCTCTCTAATAATTGCAGGTTTTTTCTCATTTAAGCGAGGAGATTTGTGTTTGCTTTTCCTGTGGTCAATAGATTGGTTTTAAATATTGAAAAAAGTGTTAGGCTAGTTATATTCAATCAATGAAGATATGCCTTAACTGGCATTGTCAATGAAATGTCTTTTTCTTTCCAGAAAAACAAATATAAATAAAAAGGAGTAATTTTGTTATCAGATCTCAGATGAACAAAATAACACTTGGAATTTATGGTTTAGAAAAATTCTGCAATTGATACTACAGTTAGAACATGTCTACAGCAACCGGCCAAGGAAAACACAAAAAGTGGTCTTTGTAGACAGGTTCCTTTACATGTTTCAATTAGAAACCATTTTCAAGGGAACGAAAAAATGAGCTTGTTGTAGACGGGTGGTTACTAAAGCAGGTTTGACTGTATCTCTCTTTTTATTTTATCCCTAGATTCATTTGAGGAGGTTTCTTGACGGCCGTTACAGCGCCAGAGATCATACCATTAAGGATCCCAAACCAGAGCTAGCCACGGAAGCTGCGTCCACATCTCAGAACGGCACAGGGACGAGCGAAGAAGCAGAAGCCTCGGAAATGTGAATGTGAACAAGCCTTTTCAGGAGACTGAATGCACCCTTTTTCAAACTACTTTTATAGAATGCGTCCATACAATCTTTACATCCTCATTTAAGCAAGGAAATGAGCAGCAGTCTCAGAGATGTAAACATGCCTTCATAGGAGAATGCAAGTCATAAATAGCAATTTGATGATTTTTGAAGCACTTACGGGTGCGTCTATACAAAAATTATTTCCTGATACAAGCAAAGATTGATGCAGAAGGCCAAAAACGTGCCTTTCAGTGAGACTGAATTCCTGTGCAATGTATTGCTATTCACCCAGGAAATTAAAGTCTTGTATGAACTCACCTTGCAGTCATCAACATGCCATTTATACAGGTCAACCAATCTACCAGCATCTTTGATGAGCAACTCGAGGTGAAGTCCACATAAAGCGAGAGGTGATACCCAATCGAAAAGAATAAACTATTATTGCCATATCCATGTTACACGTTCGTATCTTTACAAATAAATCCCCCTTTTTTCTATGTGTATATTGTTGTGTCACATGAAGATAGTTGGTGACAGTCCTACATTTAGCTCTGAAAATGTAGTTCCTATGGTGCCGCAGGGTGTTTATGCTGGCAAGAAAAAAGATCCACATGTTATGTTCATCTGTGTGTACAGGCATACCTCTCTTTAGGTATTGGAGAATTGCATTACATCTCGTACTGACGATTGAAAACAATTTCAGTAGACCTGGGCTACAAAAGAGAATAAGAAGGAAATTGCCAAATAGATTTGTTTGTGGCTTTATATATCCTGTCATGATTATGAAATAAGTTCATAGACATTGTATTTGCCTTCTCCTGACTAATAAGTTTTACGTCATGCATATTGCATAAGTATCTGAAGTATGCATTTGCGATTGGGCAAGATTTAAATAAGTTGTTTGCATTATATTTATTCAGCCTTTATTCAAAATGCTACAGAATACATCATCATTGTAGATCATTCTAAACATACTGATTAACATTCAATAAACCTGTCTATAGTGACTGCATAAGGGAAACACAAAAAGTGGTCTTTGTGGACAGGTTCCTTTAGTACACGTTCAATAAGAAACCATTTTCAAGGGGAAAACAAATTTGGTCTTTGTAGACAGGTGGTCACTAAAGCAGGTTTGACTGTATACTTGTATCAATTCATCACTGCTTTTAAAAAGCTTTGTAATTTCAGGCAAAATTATTAACATTTAAATGTATATTTTTGAAAAAATTGTCACTTAAAATCAAAAGCAACGTTAAGAATATAATTTAACAAATATTAAAGAAAGGATTTAGCATTCAATGTCTGTAGAGCACAGCTATGATATATGTTCTTTGGTGCCTAAATATAGTAGATATGTTTTCGGGGAGTTAGAGGTAATATTTACCATTTTGACATGGTAAGAAGTAGATGAAAAGTCACATGTATTTTCTTTGTCTCATTATGTAATGAATATGTTCTCAAAAGGTTAGGAAGAAATTTGATCGGCCTTTTCTTCTTGATAAAGGGGAGAAATTCATTGTAATCTTAAAGAAAGGATTTAACAAATATTTTAAATTGACGGGTTTCGAGGAGTGATTTTAAAGGAACTCAAGGCATTGTTGCTTCCCTTAATACCTTTCTTCTTGTGATCTTTACTTACTTTTGTAAGCAACTTTTTTAAAAGTTTGATTTGTCCATCTATATTCAAACTGAATTAATCCACTATTTCTTCCTAGACAGGTGCATGTTGAGCTTTAGATTGTGAACAATTCAAGGGTGATTTCCTCATGATAATGTATGGAAAGTTGTTGCAGATATGTCTTAAGTTGTGTGCAATGAAGAGTTCGAATTATGAAAAAGTTGGTGGAACATTATTTTTCTGATAAACATATACATGTATGTATGTGAGAGAAAAGAGGATTTAGCAAATACATAGTCTATGGAGTATTGTCTGTATAAATTCTATAAACCTATTAGTAATGATTATTTTAACTTGAAATATTATATATACATGTATGTTTATCTACATGATTGGGGCAGTGCGGTTTACTTAATATGATTGTTATTGTTTTATAAATCAAAACATTGCTAATCACTTAAGACACAATTATGTTTTATTCTATACCATATTGGAGAAATTCAAATGAACACCCAGTAGATAAGATAGATTGATCGATCTATAATTGAAAACCAGTCAAAAAAAATTATGGAGCCAGCGGGATTCAAACCTGCCATCTACTACTGGGTGTAAGCGACAAATACATTTAAACAATTGAAATTTCTCCCAGGAAGCATATCTATAAATTATATAAAAAAGAAATGGGTTACTTTTTTGCTTCGTCAAAAATCACTCCCATTACATTCAGCTATCTCTAATAATTGAAGTGTCCTTAATATGAACAGAGTCTGGATAGAATTCTTTCGTTTTGGGTGTGTGTTTGTTGATTATTTGATTTGTAAATGTATGCTCATATTTGCACCCATATTTTTCATACATTTTTTTATCACTTTGGCACATGTGCTGTTTCATAGATATCATTTTTAGGGAAAATGTTGGCCTTTTTGCTGAAACCGTATACATGTATAGATTTATATGTAAGAGTAAAAAATTGTATCATTTTGAAATTACATTTATACGGAGAATCAATGCTATGTATTGTATATGTTGTAAATAATCAAACAAATAAATATTTTACATCATGGCTTTCCATAATATCAGTACATGTAATCATAAGAAAATTTTGTTTCTCATCTGAAATGTAAAAGTACTCTAATGCCATTTGTGTTCATTACAAATGTAGAGTTGTAAAGATATATTCACATACAATGTGAAATAGTATCACATGATTAAGATTTGGGAAAATAGTATAATTTATGTTTCTTTCTACTTCTAAAGTATTGTTCCGAGAAGATATTCGATTTTGAGAGTCAAAGTATCGTGAATTAAACAAGCTCTCTTTGTAAGTTTGTATGTTACACATTGCATTATAAATCTCATGTATATGTACCTTAGTATTAAAGTTTAAAGGGCATATATCATCTGTATCATTTAAGTCAATCAGCCTGGCTAGTAAAACAACTCTTCCACCCTATCAAACGGGACTCTAGGCATTTGTTGTAGGTATAAAAAAAGTGTTCATACTAATTTTCGCGACGCTAGCACACTGTGCATGATGTGCTGTATGCAATATTCTGGTCTTTCTAGATTCACAGATTTTCTAGATTTTCTTATGAAAGTTCACCACTACATTGGGTATTCAGTGTTGAATTATGTCGGAATCTCTTGATATTGTATAAGGGGTGTTTTGTTTAACACGTGACATCACTTAAAGGTAATACAAAGTTTTGGTATGGGGTCATGAATTTAGTTAAAATGAACATATTGGAAGCATATGCGATCCTATAATATTCAGTGATCGTTGTTGCGATTGAAATCGAGTCTAAAGTGATGAAATTGTAAATAATAAACTCTTTATGTTGTACAGCTCCCTCTCAAGGTCAATTTATTAATTAAGCTATAAAACGATGTTTCTTGACTAAAATCGACCGATTAGATATCACAACTACATATTCTGAGATTTTCATGGTCACAGCTACCATTGTACAGCCGTAGGCACTATTTGAAATTTTTATATTAAATTTTTCTCGAAAACAAGTGTTTTAGGGGCTAAATTTGCTAGTGCTTATAATACATCCACAGGGGTATGCAATTATATTAAAATTGAAAAGAATCATTATCCACCCAATTTCAAAATTTCCCGAAACTTTGTATTACCTTAAGTTAAGAAGATAGGGGCATCTACCTGTAGGCGAATTGCTGACACTACCGTCATGAGATTTGTTTGAATTCCATCTGTTTATGCTTCATTCTATTTTTTCTTCCATAACGAATGTTTGATAGTAATTAGTTTGTGACATTAATTACACGCAACATTCTATTGATTTCACAAAAATCTTTCATTCTGTTCTCCGACATTCTGTTCCTAATACATTGTAGTTCTCTTTGCATACCTGCACATGTAGTGCATTGATATATGATGGCTATTGGTCTTTTGTCATTCCCAGAATTTTGTAATAAATGCATATATTCATTCAAACTTGTGTGTTAAAGCATTAAAGAATGTGGATTGTGTGTAGAGCGTAAGAAGAATGTTCCAAGTGGTAAAGACAACCTAATTGATGGCATACCTTTCGCTATCAGTCGTGATAAGTTTATTGGGTTCTTAAACACATGCTACGGAGGTGGTTGCTCCGAAGTCTATTACACAATCTATCCAAATGGAAAAATTCCAAACAATAAAGGGATAGTCGAGTTCTGTTTTCAGACCGCAAATGCCTTCAAAGTGCATAGTTATTGCTCTTATTCTTATCCATGACATTTATAGTGCCCTTTTAGAACCTAAAAATGCTAGGAAGGTAATTTTAGACTCCAAAATGTGTGAAATTTAGCCAATACGATCATACCAATTCAGCTCCACTTTCAAAAAAACATGGTGACCGTTAATTAATTATTTAATTAAAAATAACAATACATGAGCCGGCTAATTGTGGGTAATATAAGCAACACAAAAATGCCAACAAAAAAGCCAACATCGGCATTGGCTGAAATACGACGTAAAAGGCGTTATTTCATTTTTTCCAACTGTTTTTTCAAATTTGTCAAAATATCTAATAAGATTTGTGGTGGTACACAAGTATTAGAAATCGTTATATTTCAGCCGTCTCTGAACCGATTATGATCAAACAAAGATGATTTTGTCATTTAAATATGTTCTTTCAAATTTGACACTCGGTTTTTCATTATCTCACAATTTTTTTGGTGTGTAGCGCCCTCTGCAACAGAACTCAACTATCCGTTTAACTTTGGACTAAACACTACATTACCCAATCTTGGCTATAAACCCCCATAGCAACCCTCCCCATAAACCTGTTTCTTTGATTGCATAACCTGGAGCAAATGTCTAGTGACCCTACATTGTTCTTTATGTATTATCCGGTTCGTCTCCATCTGCTGGGAGTCAGAGTCAGTGCCAGAAGGACAATAACCCTGTATCACCGCAATACATGGGAGTCAACATCCTTCTTCCTATCACCAGACTATCCACAATCCATCCACGCAATATAGTACACCTATCCACCTCTGCGTTCTGTACACTTCTTTTTATCCAAAGCCTCCTCATGCATGCTTTCAGTTCTCACACATCTCTCATTTCCATTACTTTCTCTCATCTCTTAACTCCTATCTCTCTCTCTTTCGGTTCTATTTTCAATGAGAATCTATATTAAGACCAATAATAAGGAATTGATACACATTAAGTACATGAACAAAAAATTATCTGCAATATATTGTCATCATTCAATGTTTTGATAGCATTTTGCACCATTTTGACTACCGTACAAGTAAAAAAAAACAAAAAAAAAAACAGAGCAACAACTTCACACATTGCATCACTTTAGATGCAGCTGAAATAATTTTTGACCTTTCATTGGCAGATGTAACTGCCTATGATACTGGCATAAATCAAGTAAGCGGGGAATTACATAATAATGACATCACACATCATCTCAGAGGGGCTTGCTTTCTTGTTTATCTTGCCATCTGTTATTTTGGATGGCCATTTTAACATATATTTTATGTCATTTCAAACACCACTTATCCCAAAATACAATAAACTTTGATAAACACTCAAATGCATTCCAGAGAAACAGATGGTGTCAGTATCATAATTTAACAATTTGTCAAAAAGGTTGGCACTGGCTTGATTTTTATGCAACAGTTAGTACATAACAGACAAAGCTACGACTGACCATCTTTCCAAAGGTTTCAAGCAACGACCTCCCGCAGTAATTTTGTGCCAATTCTAGGTACATCTAATGTACATGTAGCCTGCTGCAAGAATCTTTGGAATCAAACAACTAGAGTCATACAGGTTCTATCCAAAAGATGCAACAAAGAGGGTACAGGAACATCAATAACTTTAAATTTCCATTTCTGAGAATTCCATACATGTATTTATGAGCAGGGAACTCCCAACCTTAATAAAAAGTCCATATTAAATGACTGATGTCCAATACATGACCTACACGTTTAATCCAACACGTATCACTGGCCTGTATCAACTACTGTACATAGTCAAATGTATTCATGATGTGTTCCATGACAAATGCATGATCTGCATCAAATATTACTTATATCTGTGTCCATTACAGTGTTTGTGCTCTCCTAATGGGATAAGAGTCTCCGCCCCTTGAGCAATCTCCTCCAGATGGTCCCTATTCCTCCCTGGGTTTTCATTCTCTTGTGGAAGCCATGCTTTGTTTTCCTCTTCCTGTTGCTTGGCTGGTACTCGTTCCCTCTGGCTTTCCCTCTGCTTGGCTGCTGCAATGCAATGGCATTTTTCGACTGTCTGAGAAGTGATGATGCACCATTCTGGTGAGGAGCTGACCATAGGCAAGCATGTGAATTAGTGGTGGAGTGCAGGGATCGACATTGGTTTGCTAGAGATGGAGAAGACTGGAATGGCATCTTTGTGCACGCCATCATAGCAGGCATCGTCGAACTGTTACTCAGTAATCTACAAAATTGGAAAATGAACAGAGAGAGAGAGAGAGAGAGAGACAGAGAGAGAGAGAGAGAGAGAGAGAGAGAGAGAGAGAGAGAGACAGGGGGAAGGGGGCAGAGATTACATCTGGTTAGATTATTTAAATATTTAACAATAATTTCAAAATCAAAGATTAAAATGCAGAACTACTATGTCTATATTACATACCAGTACTCATTTGGTGAACAACAACAAAAAATACAGAGAAAAAGAAGAAAAAAAAGAAAGAATAAAAGGACCTAGGTGACGGGTCTACTCTAGTCTACTCACCCCGAGAGGGTTACTAATATATTAAAGATAAAGACCAGTTTTGGAAACACCCCCTCTAAACAAAAAAATGAAATGGACGCCCTTATTACTGTAGCATAACTAGTCCAGTATTAAATTTAGTAAGACGTAGAGGGCAAATTTCTTATCATTTTGATGATTCCAGTTCCAGAACCTTGCAGGACACACCAATACTTAAAGGGATCCGGTAACTTTGTCTCAGATTCTGAAACAAAATCCTGGATTTAGCTCATGCTGCAATGATAATTATAAACCTTTAGGTCAGTCAGGAACCCCATGACTTTTACAAGCCGATCGCATGTCTGATTATCAAGATCATGATTGGAATTACAAATTTTGAAAACCGTTTGCCAAACGGTTTTCATTACACTACAGACAGTCTATTGGGGAAAACGAGTACCAGTAAAACCGGTCACTCAAACAATTTTTACTTTTTTGAGACACTTTTTTATCATTTTGAAGCGCGATTTTTTTTTGGCTTCAATATAACATCATGTCACAGACACTCAGTGCATCTCAGATTTAACATTGCTAGATAGATGATCAAACTTTTCTTTCACAATGCAATCACATGACCATAACTGGTCTTTATCTTTAAGACATACAGGGATGTGCCGCTCTAATGGGTCACTTATTCACCAAACAAATCCCTGAACATGGGTCCCATTTTTTAACAAAAATATCCCTAAAGTAGGGAGGCCAATGCCCAAATCTAACTTTTTAATTACTAATTTGTTTATAATAAAACAAACATTAAAAGAAAGCATTTTCTTTCACTAAGAAAACTCACCCATCTGCCGACTCCAGAAGTTCTATTAAATAGGAGATATCCAGCTAGCTCCTATGAGCTTCCTTCTACGCCTGGCCGTACGTAAGAGCCTTGAAACAATCAATTTCATGGTCCCAAACATTACCTCGAGAATTAGACAGGCCCGAGGGAATGGGCGTGTCATCATGGTCATTGCCCGGACAACAAGTTCAAAACTTCGCGCGAAAGTACATTCATCATCACCGGCTAGCCTTGAATTAGTCGCACACACCGACACAGTACTACAGGCCGTCCAGGTACGGTAATTGCATGCAAGCCGCAATCGAGCCATGCTAGCCATGCCATGGCATGGAGGGTCAAAACATAATGAGAGAAAGCTCGAAAGCCACTCATTGTAAATTAAGAAAATGATTGAAGTAAATAATAGGCCTACCTTAGTTTTGCGATGTATTCCAATTACTATTTCCTCATGAGTACAATCTGACACTGCATTCAACGATCGATAAATCCAACTTGCACTTGCAGCGAACGCAATACGGAATCAAACATGACTGCACGCATTGATAGACGTGTACTACTGACGGAGATATTTCTCTCCCTCTCTCTCTCTCTCTCTCTCACTAACCATGATGATATCATACACTAAAACACACACGTTCAAATCATGGCATTCATTACACTTCTCAATTGGAGTATAGACTACTCACGTAGACTTTTTTTTTTTACTGAAATGTCTTTTTTTACACTTCTCATACATTACTGCACGACACTGGTGTCTAGTGCTGAGAAAAAGGTACTATGTGTGAGACTACGTCAAATTTGTTTAGCGCGCGATGAGACCGGACCTCATACATATTCATATTATGATGTCGCAAGACTTCTATTTTTGGCTGGAACAATGACGTCTCTGTTCACAGTTTTCCTCCCCAATTTGAGATGGCTCTAGCTATGGGGCTCAAACCAACGCAAGATTGACAAAAACATCGTACTCTATCTACCTTTGAATGTGCAGTTTGTAAAAATCTGCAATTAAAAAGATATAATCCTTTTTCGTTATATTTTCTAGTTGTTAAATGTGACATTTGTGCACATCTGATAGATCTATGTTAATCTCTATCAAAAGTTCTTTGATATTAAATTGATTCCTTATTTTTAGGCGCTACCTTCAGTCATTGAGAAGGATTTTAGTGAGCTAACCTCATCGGCCTCTAGGACCCGTCTAGTTTCTCTTGTGCGTTCGTTATTTTCGTCTGCTAGCCCAATTATTGGATCAAAATACGTCAAAATCTGCAAGATCGTCAATAAATGGTGAAAGACCGTTTAAATACAGATCCGTGATTATTATAGGTAGGGTCTAGGCTATGTTGCATGTTGTGGAGTGTGTAATTGTGTATTTGTTATACATTTTATTCCATAGACTAGACCCTAGATCTAGATATTTTTTTTTTCCCCCCTTTTTTTTTCTTCTGGTAATTTTCTGACTTGGACAAATCGTAGGCGTAGAAGCCTTACGCCCGGGCATTGGCCTCCCTACACAGTAAACAGGGGATCCGTCGCGTCGGGCAGGCTTCACGATCACATTCACTCTTCAGACTTCACTGCTTTTTATACAATTCCTTACATTTATAGAAAAATACCTAACTATTTAACAGGTGTGTATATCACTCAATGATTTTATAACGATAAACAAACAGTAACAGTTACAACTACGACTACATTGCACACGTTTACTAAACTAGATTTGCAAACAAAATTATTAACGTATGGGACTGATATCGACTTCAACATATATTTACCTCACAAATGTCTGATGTGAAGACAACATCTGACGATATATGATACTCAGGAACATCTTTCTGGTCTAAAGAAATGACTTAAAGGGTAACCTGGAGTCAAAATTTCGAATTTGACCTAGTTTTTTGGTAGCTCAAATTGAGAAACCAACTTCGCCTTATTTCGACTGTAGAGATTTAGTCAATAGAGGGCTCATCACATAAACTTTGAAAAGTCTATGAAAGAAGTTCGACGTTATACACGCTTCTTTCGAATGACGGATCCAGGAGGAGCCTTCATGAACCCCGGCCCCCCCCCCACTCAGTGTTATTTAGGGTACGCATATGCTCGTACCCTCTTTTTGAAAGCACCCCCTATCTGAGGACTGCCAACATTTCCGAACCCCCCTTTCGCGGGCTTTTCGGGGGCTTTTCCTGCCTTGGAGACCCCCTAAATCAGGAAAAATGCTCAATGTACCCCCCTAAATTTGGAATAATTTCTCAGGAGTCCAAAGAGATGAGAGAAAAAAAGAAAAACACCCCCTTTTTAAAGAAATCTCCGGGTGAAAAGTCAAATACACCCCTTTTTTTACAATTCTCGGGCCGGACTTTGTCGCACGAAAAGTACCCCTTTACCGGACATTTTGGCAACACGCATGCGGTCATTCCGACCTCTGAGTGGGGGGGGGGGGGGGGGGGGGGGGGGGCCGGGACATGAACATGCCCTTCGGACCTTTAACAAACCCATCATAATTGTATTCGACGGTTACACAAAGAATTGTGGCTCCTTCTTCTTCTTCTTCTTCTTCTTCTTCTTCTTCTTCTTCTTCTTCTTCTTCTTCTTCTTCTTCTTCTTCTTCCCGTTGAGTACCGACCTCTTAAATAAATATATTCTTAAATAGAGTATTTTTCGCATATACCTGTATTCTAATGTCCCATTTTTAGTCCTTATAAGAAATGTGAAAATATTCCCCTTTTTTGTTTAAACAATTTGTCGGGCATAACAATTGTTCATCCTTTTAAAGAATCTTACATTATATATAACCACTGATCCGATCTCAATTTTGGCGTATATAGTGCCGGATACCGTTATTTCGTCATCAAGGATGAATAGATATACAAATAAAATGATATGAGATAAAATGTTGATGAAATGTAATCTGCTATGAAGACTGCATCGCTGGCCAAAATGTTTTACTCTGGCCTGAGGGGTTGTTCCATTCTTGACTTTGATACATCCAAAATTGACCACAAAAAAGGCACTGCTCGGATTTGAACCGGGGATCTCCTGTTTACTAGACAGGCGCTTTACCAACTAAGCCACAGCGCCGCACACAACATCAACGTCAACTATTGTTTGGCTATTGTAGGCCTATCTAACTGTTCCAGGACACCTACCCCCCTAGGTATCCACCCCCGGATAACCATCCCCAGTCAACTACCCCCTAGGACAACTACTCCCTAGGGCAACCACCCTATAAGACGACTGGGGGTAGTTATCTGGGGTATAGTTGTCCGGGGGTAGTTGTCCTAGAGGGTAGTTATCCGGGGGTATTTGTCCGGGGGGAAGTTGTCCTGGGGGGGGGGGGTAGTTGTCCCAGGGGGTAGTCGTCCTAGAGGGTGGTTGCCCTAGGGGTATTTGTCCTAGGGGTAGTTGACTGGGGGTGGTTATCCGGGGGTGGATACCTAGGGGGGTAGGTGTCCTGGAACCGTTAGAACCGTTAGATAGACCTACAGTTCTGCTATGAAGACTGTATAAGTGAACTATAAAGAAAAATAAGAGGTTTAAACAATTACATAGCTGGCCAAAATGTTTTCCTCTGGCAATGGTTTAAAAGTTGAGGTTGCTGTGCAGTTCGCTTCCGTTCGCACAGACAGAACTAATCGTATATCATGGTCTGACAGTTATAATATCTGGTAAATAAGAGAAGATACTGAACAAGATTAATTCCAGTTTCCTTTCCTGCTACAAAAAGGATACTTTTGGATTGTTCCAGTGATTGCCTGAGGGGTTATTCCATTCTTTAAAACTTCCAAAAATTGACCACAAAAAAGGCACTGCCCGGATTTGAACCGGGGATCTCCGCTTTACCAACTAAGCCACAGCGCCGCACACAATATGTTTTATCATTTCGAATCAAAGTCCAATATTGTTTTACCAGGCTCTCTCCATAATATTTATTTTAATCTTAGTTCAACGACATCTATGAAATAAGTTGTAATTTAGATACATTTCTATATGCACGAGCCTTTCTTTTCGTTTTGTTTTAAAGCTTTCCTGCCTGTATGATTATATTTCAATAATTTATGATATGCACATTGTTTTCCATATAGGCCTAAAAACCTAAAAGATTGAATTAAAAATTATATCAGGCATGCGAGCATTCAATACACCAAACATCTATTGCAGTTATCTAAATAGTGTTTACAGATCATCCGTATATGCGTTCCCGAACAATCAGAACAATAATGAGGTGGGGGTGGGGGGGGGGGGTAATGGCTCCCCTGCCTTGTATAAGGGTGCATACACCCTAGTATCGTTATATATCATTTGCAGGGGGGGGGGGGGGGTAAAGGGGCTGCCCCACTACATGCATGTCACTGACCACAAACACCACACCCATGGGCCGCATCTTATTTGCGATCGATACCAATCGTAACTATGCACATAAGGGATAGGGGGTGCAACTTTGCGATTGATTAGAGGACCTAATACGGATAAATCGCAACTCTTTATAAGACGGGGCCAATGCATTGCACGGTCAATGATTTTAGGAATAGTAATCGAGTTCATCATCCGCTGATTCTTTGTTTCGATACCTCCACCGCCTATAAAGACTGATGTTAGATGTCTTTGATTTTTAGTTGTTAGATGGGCAGACAGAATTAATCGTATATTATGGTCTGATAGTTAAAATATCTGGCAAATATGAAAAGATACTTAACCAGATTAATTTCTTTCCTACTACAAAAAGGATACTTTTGGATAGGTCCAGTGATTGCCTGAGTGGTTGTTCCATTCTTTGATACTTCCAAAAATTGACCAAAAAAGAGGCACTGCCCGGATTTGAACCGGGGATCTCCTGTTTACTAGACAGGCGCTTTACCAACTAAGCCACAGCGCCGCACACATACGTTTTTACCATTTCGAATGAAACTCGACTATTGTTTTACTAGGCTCTCTCCCTAATATTGACTTTGAAGCTTCGTTCAACGACATAATGCAATAGGGGTAATTTAGAGACATTTCTATGCACGAGCTTTTCTTTTCGTTTTGTTTCAAAGCTTTCCTGTATGATTATATTTCAATAATTTATAATATGCACATTGTTTTCCATATATATATTTTTCCTAAAAACCTAAAAGATTGAATTAAAAATTATGTCAGGCATGCGAGCATTCAAGACACCAAACATCTGTTGCAATTATCTAAATAGTTTACAGATCATTCAACATTAATTTGTACAATATTTGGTAAACCAACAGACGTCCCTCTTGTTTCTGTATAATTATACATTATTGTGTTCTGCTATTAGGCCTATGTATAATCAATGCTTGTCTATCAGGCCTATATATTTAAAACAATTATGTTGTATTGCCCTTTAGGTGCCAAAACATGGGTCGGTCGGTCGGAAATCCTTTTTCCATTTTCTTTCTCCCTCTTTGGGCTGATATTGCTCGGTTTTGACCGTAGATTTCAAGATTTTGGGGTCGGTCGCAAAGGGCAATAAAAGGGGGCAATACAACATCTTTTTTTTTTAGGCCTCATTCTACGTTTTGCTCTAACCACTCAAATCTCTCTCTCTCTCTCTCTCTCTCTCTCCCTCGCTTTAACCCTAAGAAGGCCGGGCTATTTGAGGTCTTAATACTGCGGGGGGGGGGGGGGGGGCATTATGGCCACCTAAGATATCGACCGTGAAACGGCCGATCGCCGAAAAAATTTGCACGCATGTCAAAGTGAAGTTTATAAAATACTATGGTAAATTTAATTTTTTGAAAAATTCACTCATTTGCATATTTATGGTAATCTATGCAAATAAGGTCATGAATAAATTCACCTTTTTATCCATAAATCATATATTCTTTATATTTAAGCCTTCTTTTTCACTACATGTATTCGTTGGACCCTTTTAAACAATAATAATAATAACAACATTTGGAAGAGCTAGGTTATTCCTTATATTATCTCTTGTTTTGATAATTTCTTAGGTATTTCATCATGATTTTGTTTAAACTTATGTATTGTATTGTTTTTGTTGTTTTATTTAATTTCTAACTACAATTCAACTATTTTGACTCCCAAAACAAACACCTAAACTTTAAACAAGACCCAAAACCAATGTTTTATCTCTTTTTAGGAAAAACGATATTTCCATATGTTTTGTACACAAATCACGAAAATTAGCGATTTTCGGGCTGACATACAAAGACAAAAGGTAAAAAAAATTGTTTTAAAAGATGAACTAGAATGAAGCAAAATAAGAGGTTGAAAAATTTACATTGCTGGCAGACAGATTTAGTCATACCATGGCCTGATAGTTAAAATATATGGCAAATATGAAAAGATACTTAACCAGATTAATTCCTTTCCTACTACATAACGGATACTTTGGGATAGTTCCAGTGATTGCCTGAGGGGTTGTTCCATTCTTTAATACTTCCAAAAATTGTCCACAAAAGAGGCACTGCCCGGATTTGAACCGGGGATCTCCTGTTTACTAGACAGGCGCTTTACCAACTAAGCCACAGCGCCGCACACATTATGCTTTATCATTTTGAATAAAAGACCACTATTGTTTTACTAGGCTCTCTCCATAACATTTATTAAGAATCTTAGTTCAACGATATATATGAAATAAGTTTTAATTTAGAGACATTTCTATACACGAGCCTTTTTTTTCGTTTTTTTTCCTAAGCTTTCCTGTGTGATTATATTTCAATAATTTATGATATGCACATACATGTTTCCCAGATAGGCCTAAAAACCAACAAGAATAAATTAAAAATTATATCAGGTATGGGAGCATTCAATACACCAAACATCTGCTGCAATTATCTAAATAGTTTACAGATCATTCAATATTTGTACAATATTTAGTAAACCAACAGACGTCCCTCTTGTTTCTGTATATACATGATTGTAATGCGTGTCTATCATTCTACGAGCACGACCCCCCCCCCCCCCCCCAATTGGTGAGAAAATATTTAGCGGCGAATCAGCCAGCTGGTGAATAAGCGGGGGGGGGGGGGTAAGGATCACTTGTATTTTTTTTTGGGGGGGGGCGCCCCCGTGGATCCGTGCCTGATTATTATCATTATTATTATTACTATTATTATTATTTGTATTTTTATTATCATCAACATCATCATTATCATCATCATCATTATTATCATCATCATCATCACCACCACCAGCTGCTGCACCATCGCTATCAAAACTCCATTTTGCCCCTTTTCCTCATAAGCATCAATACTTTCACTCTCCTGGAAGTCATTTATATTTTCAATCATCATCATCATCATCGTCATCATGATTATTCTCACTGTTAGCACTCATTTGTCGACATTCTTCTCAAAGGGCCATTCGAATAAAACTGGAGTAAAACAAATTTTGAAACATCGTGATAGATACAAAAAAACAGGTTTTCGAAAAAGTTCTTTTGAAATGCAAATGAAACAATCTCTCTTTTAATAATAAACAACATATTGATTGATAATTCTTTGAACAAATATTCATAATCTTATATACAAAACTACAAGAATCTCTCTCACAAAGTAACTAAACATAAGAAAATAATAGAAAAATACAAATAAAATACAATGGAGCACAGTATAGAGTAGATCATCAACATGGATGTATAAAATTGTGAGGCTGACATAGCATTTGAAAAAGAATGAAGGCAGCATTTTTGTTAAAGCACATGGGTCTTCAGGTGAATACGAGCTCAGGTGTTGATGCATGTAAGAACTTCCTGCGCTGATATTAAAGCGATTATTTTTTTCATTTATCAGAACTAAATGTCTATGAAAGCTAACGAGTATAAAAGGTTCAATGAGTGTTCATGAATGTCTATCTATTTAGACGGATGCAATCATCACTCGTGAATTTCTCCTCTGCCTGACGACGTAAATTGCGATTCCGGCGAAGATGACAACGACGACGATGACGGCAATGGTAGCTCCCGCGACGGTCGACGCCGAGACAGCCTGTGCTCTTCCGTTGGCATCACGTACGAGATGTGGGTTGTTGTTGTAAGGCTGGCTGTTGAATCCTTGGTCCGCGAAGGGGTTGCCGCCGCCCATCATTCCGCCGCCACCGTAACCTTGTCCAGCGCCGTAACCGGCTCCGTAACCGTAACCGGGGTTGTATCCATTGGCCATGCCGCCGGTGCCACCCATGCCTCCGCCCATGCCTCCGGCTCCGCCCATACCGCCTCCGCCCATGCCGCCGCCCATACCGCCTCCAGCTGCACCAGCGGCTGCTGCCGCTGCGGCACCGAAAACGTCGAAGCTAGTCATCTCTCCCGAGTTGCCGGTTGACATGCCGACCATATCTGCGTATTCGCCGAATTCCCCAAACGGCTCTCCTTGGGCCATGACACATCCTAAACAAAATTGAAATAAATGAGAGAAATAAAAATGATATATTGATATGCTCCGAAATACATAATAATTTATATATTTTTGTTCATGTATTACTGTAGAAAAGAGGCTCTCACTTCGACTCTCATACGACTCTCATTACGAGATCATTTTAAATTTGGATGCGGGTAGAATACCACACCCAATTTATAGACTAAAACCATGATATTTCCACAAGCAAAAAGAAGGAAAAAAAAATCTTCTAGTTGATACATGTCGAAAAGTGTCATCGACTGTCTTAGATTTATAACAAAAAATTGGTCCGGCCAAGTGTGTACAGTTTTTCAACAATAGTTTTGGATTGACAGACAGATTTTAGCATCATGTATCCCTTGATGATTGACATCAGTGCATGGATGTTGGATTTAATTTGCGATTACGACTAGCCAACTAGCCCAAATAGGACAATATTATACCCGGAGTCACCACCATGCTAACAACTACGGACAAAAATACAAAATTTTATATCCGGCCAATACCCGGCTGACGATTATCCAATAGGCCTATACGCATGATATTAGTATTTATCCAATGGTTATAATACGTGGTTACTCTTATTTCCACACCGTCAAATTTCACTCTAAGTGGCGTCTGCTGGGAGTCAACTCAGTGGCGGATCCAGGGGGGGGTTGGGGGGGTTGCAACCCCCCCCTTGGGCGGCCCAAAAAAAAAAAAAAAAAAAAAAGGAAAAAAAAAAGAAAAAAAGAAAGAAAAAAAGAAAGAAAAAAGAACGCACGCTGGAGAGAAACCCTTTCAAGTGCAAATATTGTGAGAAGATATTCAACTCATCTGGTAACTTAACCAAACACATGATAACTCTGGATATAACTATGTATTAAACTGTTACTTGATTTAAAAAGACGTTATCATGCACTGCTTTTTATGGTCTCCATTGTGTTAATAGATGCCAGGAAAACATCACTTACGGGGTTCAAATAAACACCCCCAAAAAAATCGGCTCGCCGCTTCGCGGCTCGTGGACGATGCTCCGCATCGTCATTATTTTGGTCAAACCCCCCCCTTAGCAAAAAGCTAGATCCGCCCCTGCAACTCTATTCCTAGTTAAAGTGACACGGAAAACGAGTCACCTTGACTCTGAATTGAGTCAATTCTCAGCTGATGCCACACAATCCGAGTCAAATTGATTCGAATTCCGTGTCACTCTATAGGAATAGAGTTGACTTCCAGCTGATATGACGCCATTTAGAGTGAAATTTGACGCCGTGGAAATAAGAGTATACTTGTTTGGGGTAGGAGCGTGGGCGTAATGCAGTCCAGGGGTTAGTTGTCTTAGAAATGTTTTCTATTAATTTCTATAACAAAATTAATGGAATGCAAGCTAGGTTTCCACTGTTATTATGCAAAGACCGGTGATTATGTGCGATTTCTAACTCAGTTAAAGAAATTATAGACCATGTGGACCCCAAATGATTATTTACTATTGAACATAATTGATTAAGACCCAAATTACTAAAAACCAATTTGATTCCTTGCACGACATCAGCATAATTTATCAATTAAAATGCTAATCCATTAAATGATCACACTTATCGTTTTGGATTATCATCACTCTTAGTACGACCTTCATGAAGCACATTAAGTAACATCCGTTAACTATTCTCAAATTAAAAACAGACACCATTTTAAGAGACCAAAAATAAGCAACAGAAATTGCGTTTATAGGAGAAGGGAAATAGGAACGAGCTCTTAAGTCTTATTATTAATTAAAAACAGAATATTAATTGACCAAAATAAACCAGAGAAAATTTCTTCGGAGAGAGGGATGGAATCGAGACGGCAAAGACTTTGTATATCAAGCAATAACATTGGTTGATTGGGTGGTTGGTTTTGTCTGACTGCTTAAGAAGGCATGTGTATTCTTGTATATAAGTTATACAACCAGGCAACCGCCGAATTTAAGTCCTCTCCGAGGGACTTGGTAATGAAAAGGCCACTAGCGCATCGACTTGGTTTCAAACCAGAGACCTCCCTGTTATGAGACCAATGTTCTACCACTGAACCATCGTGCCATTTGTCTTATACAAAGTCATGTATAACTTCCCGTAACTCGCCACACCCTAGAAAGTATTCTTTTTCTTTCTCTTATTTTACCGACAGCGAACGGATGCCATGCACTTCCTATGGCGAAAGAAAAGTTGGAATGAACTAATGGGACACTAATAGAACATGATGAGCAACTATTAGCCTTTGCTGATCTTAAACTGTTAAAGACACCGATGAGCTGGTCGCGTGATTACATGGCGAAGAAAGAAAAATGGCTGGAAGTATTTTATGCCATTGGGAAAAGTTCGTAGTATACAAAATAATGATTGTTGATATTGTGAGGTGTGAGGTGCTAGATGAACAAAATGGCCTATATTCACTCAATCTTCCTGAAAATCATGTGCACTGCACATAAATATTCGTATTTAGGACTACACGCAAATGTGACATGAAAGTTTGATC
Organism: Strongylocentrotus droebachiensis; assembly: GCA_035222895.1. Lineage (NCBI taxonomy): Eukaryota > Metazoa > Echinodermata > Echinoidea > Camarodonta > Strongylocentrotidae > Strongylocentrotus > Strongylocentrotus droebachiensis. Next base: position 280,454 of record JAVYIG010001572.1, on the reverse strand, counting down.
CAAACTTCAGCTATTTCCCGTAGTATTTCGAATATGATGGCATTTGAAGAGCAATACTCATCAGCGCATATTTCTACTACAAAGTTCTTCTAAAACTTCATTCAAAGAATAAGAATGGTCACAAATTTTATTTCATCTTTACCAGGGCCCTGTTGCATAAACCTTACCATTGATGGTAACTTTGCCATCAATGGTTACTACCATGGTAACATGACTCAACAGCCAATCAAAATCAAGGTTTCGATGGTAGTTACCATTGATGGCAAAGTTACCATCAATGGTAAGTTTTGTGCAACGGGGCCCTGCGTGAACTCAACCTGCTCTTTAAAACATTCAAGAAACCACATTTGACGCACTAGGCGAAGTGATGACGGACCATTTCCGAGCAATGTTATTCCCCATCAAGACAGTGGAAGAAGCAATTACAGACGGTTCTAAATCGGTTTCAAATCAAACATGGCGAGTCATAAGTATTATAATTGCATCATAAGGGGTAGAATGCTGCGTACTGCTGTTTCTAGCGATGAGTAAAATCCGAATGTGTCATGCATCCCAATTTGCCTAATTATCTCTTCCTTTAGAGCTTAACGGAGGCATTTCACGCAACATTTGGGGCAGTGGTATTTGTATTGGCAGAAACTATACGTATACGCCACGCCCTGTTCTATATAATACAATTTGATCTGTGTGCTACTAAAATTTTAACCCAATGCTGGTTTTATGCTTTAATTTGCTTGAAATTGGATTTAATAATGAAAGTTAGTCTGAAGTTTAGGTTTTTCTTTGTTAAACGTGATCTTAGACGGAGAGATGTTTTTAACTGTATTAGCAAAATACGGACCCACGTTTATAACTGTCCACAAGCAATGACAAGTCTAAAGAATTTGTTAAAATATATATATTGTGCTGATAATGAGACGGAACATATGGCATATAACAAAAACTTTCAACTAATGTTAGAGACTGCAAATAGATGGTAATATTTGCTATGTTCTGTTTCCGTACCCCCTATAATTTGTTCTTCTTCTGCACATCCGCCAGACTCCAAGACAGACCTTCAAGATCGTCCTTAAAACTTTTTCATTTATAAATCTCTATCGGTAAAGTAAGTTAACACACATAATATTAATGATTTTGTAGTTTAGTTACAACTAAAATATTACTTTTTACTTTCTACTTCTAACTATTACTTAATATTTAATACTTACTATTTTGTGATTATCTTTTATAAATAATTTGTCTGCAGTGAGTAGTGTAATATTGACTTATTTCTATTGATGGTGCTGGACTTGTTATTTTTTCTTTTTAGTAGTCAGTAAAATTTAAGGAATTATTCGTCTTGTAATGTACCTGTATAAGTTTATCACAATGTAGAAGTCTAGTTTGAGTATTTCAATTGTGTGAGAATTGTTTCTCCATCAATGCTAGAACCCAGGGTTAACTGAAGTATCTCTTCCCAGGCACGTTGACACTTTCAAAGTCAACTTGAAGGCTGCTCTGATACAGAACTAGGTTCCGGTTTAATTATGGCTGTGATTCACTGTATAAAGTTAGAATTCTCGTGCCCTATTTTATCCCCTGGAGGCTTGGACTATTAAAATCACCCTTTGGAGTCGCCCCAGCAATTCGAGGCATTCCTGCCAAATTCAATAACATGTCTCCTCTTCTACTTGAATGACACCACAATGCTGATCTTGATCGTGATTTAGAAGAGGTGCAATCGTAATATTTCTAGCTCATCCAAAAGCTTTTTAAGTAATCCCTGGTGATAATAGATTATTAACGAGACAACGGAAACTGATTAATTGCAACATACCTAGAGCAACGCATTCCAACTCCAGAAAAAAATCGGTATATATTTTGTCGGAGGTAAATGGAATTAATAAGAATAATTTTCCACCAATTCTATCAATACTTTAAGAGCTTCATCTTACATTTTGTATGATTTGACAAAAATATGTTATTTCGCAATCTTTAATGAATATCACATGTTTATCAATTTAAAATCATTATTCATGAATATTTTTTTTCTTCTGGTTCTATGTTGAAAAAAAAGGGGAAAGAGTATTCTGAGTTGTCTGACCTTGAAATGTACGGAGATCCGAAGATTATAACAGTTATTCTATTGAAACTATATGTTTTTTTAAATATATATTTATCTCACGAATGATTCATTTAATATTGAAGAAAAATTCAGCTTTTTTTGGGCGGGAAAGGTGCTTATAAATGAAATAAAATTATGCAAAAGAAGAAAAGAAAGAAAAAAACGGAAACGGCAATGAACTTACCCAGACAGGCAGCGAAAATTACAACACAAGCGTTCATGATGATGGTTGTAGTAATGATTCCAATTGAGTCGAGATTGGAGAAAAAGAAAATTGATTAGTTTAAAACAAGAAGTACAAAATTGAGTACTATCCTGGGAAAGAAACTGGGCAGCGTCTGTTCCAAAACTAGGTACCTCACCCCTCTTTATACCATGGCTTCGAATGGGGGGTTAAGGGGGGAGAGAGATTTAGAGAGGAAAGGGGTGCAGGCTTATCGCTGATTGGCTGAATGTTGATGAGTGCCTGACAAGGCCTCGGATGTCTGTAAACGATAGAGGGTGCTGACAAGTTTTGACGAAAGTCCCTCTTCCCCCTCTCTCTCTCTCTCTCTTTTTCTCCCTCTCTCCCTCTCTCTCTCTCTCTTTCTATCTCTGTCTCTCCGTCTATCTATGCCTCTGTTTCTCAATCTCTCTCTCACTGTCCCTCTTTCTCTCTCTCTCTCTCTCTCTCTCTTTCACTCTACCCAAGCTCCTTAGTCTTTCGATGTTTCTCTCTATATCTCCTAGTATACTCCTCTTTCTTTCTTCTTTTGCATAATTTTGTTTCATTTATAAGCAACTCTCTCTCTCTCTTTCACTTTCTCTCTCTATCTATCTATCTCTCTCTATGTCTCTCTCTCTCTGTCTTTCTCTCTCTCTCACTCTCACTCTTTCTCACACTTTACACAAGCTCCTTAGTCTTTCGATGTTTCTCTCTCTAGCTCTCTAAATGCTCCTCTTTTCCCCGTCTTCTATTCTGTCCATCTATTTCACCCTCCGTACCTCTCTCTCATTCTTTTCATATTCACTCACCTCTCTATCCCATACTCTCTTTCTCCTCTCTTTTATATGTTTCTTGTTTCTCTTCGCCTGTTCATAATCCCCGAATATACTTCCCTTGAGTTCTCCTTTGTTCGTACTTAAATTCCCCTCTGCATCATCGTTCTATATACTCCTTTCTCATACGCGCTAAATTCTACCCTTGATATAGGTTATTGACATTCTCCTTAAAAAGAAGAAGAAAGAACATCGTCCCACTTTCTCCTCATCGGTAGCCTAGCTTGCTAAGTGTAAGCTAATAAGTCCAGGGGCCAGTTTCATAAAACTTGTTATCTATATACAACTGCTAAATTTCTATGACAAATTTGCTCTCAGCCAATCAGATGCCATGATTTCAGTAGCTTATAACATTAGCTGGTAACTTGTTATTGATAACAGGTTTTATGAAACAGGGCCCAGGTGCCCCTCAGATGATGACAGTGCCCCCTCAATGACTCGATCCACGTTACACCCCTGTAAGGAGCCCTCTTCCAAATCACTCCTACATTTCACCTTGTCTCTTATAATCTGTCTCATTATTTTTTGTTGACGTGATTTTGAAACATACTGATCCATGATTTGGTATAATGACCGGGGAGAAAGGAAATGGCACAGTACCCAGATCGAACAAGTACCATTATAGCAATACTTATTGTCAGTTGTTTTAGCCAAATCAATAGGCACACTATAGTTTTGTTACCCAGATCGAGCTTCCCTTTTGAATGACAAACAAAAGAAAAAATAACTCGAAAATTATAACATCACCTAATTCATACTTTGGTGGACAGGACAAATAATTACGCAGATGAAAGTTTTCAAATAATTTAGTTTTATGAGGCACATAACCGCCTATGAATCACTTTCCCCAAATTTCAAGGCCTTGGTAAGCTTTAACTAGAAAAGGAAAGAAAAAATGAACATGGATTTAATAGCGTGGGACTATACGCTTTCACGAACAAACCCACATGCCCATATTGAATCACACGTAGGAGGCATATTTAATTAGGTATATTTCGATGTCATGTGATGCATCGCTCATTGATGCGAAGGACTGATTGAAATTCATTTGAGTATTTCGGGAGAGTTATGCCCTCAACATTTTTTGAACCAGATGTGAAATAAGAGGAAAAAAAACGTTGAAATCATGATCATTAGAAGTGTTTCCTCGATTTTTTTTTGCAAACCATTTGGCCATGTGGTCTGAGAGACTTTCGGACCTGGGAAGTCTTTTACAAAGACTGAGAACGACTAAGGTTGACTTGAACTATGGCAGGCCGTTCATGCCACTGGTTGCCTTCACCATTCCTGGAATTGGCCTCTCAAGGGACGTACAGATCGTGGTCACAAATCTACAGAATTTACATGTTTTGATAGTTCATTATCGAAGTAAAAATATCATCTAAAGATCATGATTTTAAAGTTTTTTTTCCCTCTTATTTTATATCTGGTTAAAAAAAGGGCTTAAATTAACAATATGTTTAAAGACGGAAAGGGAATATACGTACAAGAGAAGAAATAATAAATGAATGTATATTCTAATTTCATTACATCATGCTTTAAAGGTAGGCGTTACTACTGCAGCTAGAAGGGATTAGACCACACAGCGAGCCATCGAGGTCACTGTGACAGGTGGCTATCTCATTAACTCAGCTCTCATTTAACATAAGAAAAAGAGAATCATGGGGGACCAACAGGCACCGATTTGGGAAGTTTTCTATATAGAGGGAGCAAGTAGCTACAAGTAGGACAGTGTGCCTTTAAACAAAAATCACGAAACAATAAAAGGGGATAGAAACACATATTGCACTCATCAAATTCGATCATCTTGTTCGTGTGTCCAACAATATGTTTTATTAGATATTCACATTATATAAAAACATCAACAGCCATACATATTTACTTATAGACTTGGAAAATGGCACAATATAATATATTAAAAATAGAAAGAGAGGAAGGGGGGGGGGGGGTAGGAGGGGAAATAAGGTGAAGTTTTTACTGTACATTTACGAATTTTTATTCTCACCTATTAAAAGCATTGCATATTTTGTTCATGGTTAAAACTATCATATTTACAATTCGTCATAAAATACATTAAATCACTATTATATGCACTCCCGTTTCATTCTAGACAAGTTATATTAAGGGGTTGTTGAGTACTGTTAAAAATCATAATCATTTAATTTTTACATGACTTTGTGTTATTATGTTTTTGTGAGTCATGTAAATCACTTTATGTAAGGAGTTAAAAAGTTAAAGAGTTTAAAAAAAAGACATTACATATACAAGCATATACATTCATATTAAGAGTTTCATATAAACTTTCCCTCGGGAGACAATTAACACAATCACGAAAGTGCCTATGGGTGGGGCACAAGGGTCCGCCAATCATGTCAATCTAATAAACAAAATAACAAAGTAAAAACACACACTAAAAAGAAATGAACATGAATGGAGGAAAGAAAAAGAAGATAGCACGAGCTCAAAACACGCGGCTCGGTCGCATCGCTCCCTTGCATGTTATGCACTTTGTAAGACCCCCCCCCCCCCACACACACACAATAATGACTGAAGCTACACTCAATCAGTCCATTTTACTTCACAAGAATCGCAAGACACAAGTGCAATTCAAATGCCATGATCAATAGTTTGCACGAAGATTTTACAGTAATATTTTTAATAGACAAACTATTAAACGGAGATCGCAGTCTTTGCACCTTTTGACTTTCACATGTCCTAGAGTTCATAAATAAGAAGGATTAGATTGTTGAAAATATCCTTGAAACTAGTAATTGTTTCAGTAACTTAACTAATAGACCGATTTCCGGTTTTGCTGCTTCGCAAAACGCGCTCATATTAATTGTACGGTCCGATTATCTTAACACAACATGACCAATAATTATAAGAGGATTAGGGCGGCGTCTCCGAAACAAAAATCTAATAATGCAACTCATTAAATAGCGCTGATAGTGGGTTTCAAGACTTCATTTCGAGTTTCATTTTTTTTGTATCACAAGAGAGAGGATGACCTCAGGTCAGGGATGGATCTGAAAGGGTAGTACAAATATATATAAGTATATCGCTGGAGAATGCGGGGGGGGGGGTGGGGTGCGCTCCCACCTTTTTCCGATAGAGGAGCAAACCTAATGTTCTTCCAATTTTTTTCTGGAAAACTTTCCTTTTGACCATCTTTCCACTAACAAAAATACATTCAGCTCCCTATTAATACTTTTCCACCATTCTTGCCCCCACAATGTAGGTACTAATAGGAGGAGGAGGGGGAGGAGGAGGACGATTAAAGAGGATGAGGAGGACAAGGAGGGGGAGAAGGATGTATTTTTCCATATTCTAAAACGCGAGATGCCATATCTGGGAAGTTGGGTGTCACAATGCAGGATACCAAGGGAGGTGATGGGTAAACGCGGTAATCGAGGATATACGTCCAATTTGGACAAACAATTTGACGTCGTGTTAACTGAGTTCACCTCTACTTGTCAATCGTAACACAGTGTTTTAAATAACTTAGCCAAATACGCGCTCATAATCAGTAAAAGTTGCTTGAATCTCTGGCAAATGAGACAAATTCAATAAAAAAAGTACTCATTCGTCAACACAATATTGCGAAATCAACAAGAATAAAAATCTGAACATCGGTACTGATTTATGATTTTTCATCCTCAGAATAAATGAAACACGTACAATAGCCACAACTAGTCATCAAACTAAATGGAATGCCTCGATAACAGTTAAAAATATTCAGACGATCTAGAAAGAAAGGTGTTATATTGCATCGCCGTCATCAAGGCGATTGTAATTATCCCCAAAAGATCTGAATTTAAGTTCATGCCATCCGCGTGATTCAGACTGCGCCGGCTTATCAGGTTCTTCCATGGTGAATTGATGGTAGTTCGCCAGACCGGCGTTTTTCCTCATTCGGACGACGATGACGAGGAGAATACAGACGATAACGATGAGGAGAAGACCCCCGAGCACCGTCGACAGTATGACGATTTTGTTTTCCGTCTGCGCGCCTTTGTTTTTCACGCTCCCTCGTGGAATGTGGTTCCCGCCCTTTTTAACTGTCGTCTGCGCTTCCACTGTACCCAATGGAATCTTGTTGCTGTCCGTTGTCGTTGGCACTATCGTTGTGGTTGGCACTTTCGTTGTCGCTGGAGTTGTCGTGGTCGGCCTTGTTGTGGGTGTTGTCGTTGTTGGTGGTCTAGTCGTTGTTGGTGGTCTAGTCGTTGTTGGTGTTGTGGTAACCACTGGCGTCGTTGTGATCCTCTGCGTCGTTCTTGCTGTCGTCGTTGGCGTCGTTGGCGCCGTTGTTGTGACTTGTGGCGTGTTGGTGGTAGTTGCTCTCTGTGTTGTAGGAATGCTTGTTGTTGTTGTGGTTGCTGGATACGGGGTAGACTCTTGCTCGCTGCTCTCGCTCCCCATGTATGAGGATTCTTCAAACTCACTGGGTACCCAGTCCTCAGTTGTTGTAACAATGGTTGTGGTCGTTATAGTGGTCGTTGGAGCTGTGGTCGTAATTCCTGCAGACGAAAAAAAACAGAAAATAAAAATCATGTTAGCACAACCAATCTTGCGTGGGGTATGATGCAACTGGGGAGGGGGGGGGGGGGGGGGGGGGGTCTGCCCCCCGAAGACAATTTCAGATATTTTTCTTTCAAAACAAACAAACAAAACTATTCGGGCAACAATAATCATATATCCGGGCAACATGTAACGATAGCGAAAGGAAACCAACTATGATTATAGAGCATGTAGAGACAATTCTTAATCGAAATAATATTTCTTTATTAAAAAAAACGTAGAAGCTGTCTCTCACGGGGCAAACTGATGATCGACCGTATGAACCGGCTCTATATAGAATAAAACTTTTATTCAATAAGAGCATCATATTTCAACATGAGAGGGATAAATAAACACAAACGGAAAACGGTCTATCATCGGTCATGGCGGCGGTCTTCTCGAGGAAATCCCGACGTATCAAATTACGATTTCAGAAGCAGGTCGAGGAAGTTTTATTTTTGTTATTCTTGACGCACCCTATTTCTAAATTAAGTGGCGTAGAAACGGGGGCCCGGGGGCCACGTGTCCCATTAAAAATGACGAAAAAAGAAGAAAAAACAAAGAGAAAGAGAAAATTGAGAGAGAAAAAGAGATAGAGAACGGGAGAGAAAGGGATAACGAGAGAGGGAGTGAGAGTGAAAGTGAGAGAGAGAGAGAGGGAGAGAGAGAGAGAGGGAGATAGAGGGAGCGAGAGAGATGATGACTATACTATAAGGTGCTTTTCCCATGCATGCATAAGAGGCTTTTGAGTTATCTTTTAAGAGAGCACATTAATGAGGTACACAGCGGATGTAGCACTCAACTGAGACATTATCTAAGTATGTCTAAGATTCAAATACAATCGAACTAATCATGCTTTAAACTGACTTATAGCTTCACGTGCTCATATTCTATACCACAAAATCGTTCATTAATTGTTTTTTCTTCTTCATGTAGTGCCCTCGGAAAATGTAAGAAACAGTAGCTTCCATTATAATCATGATCAAAAGTAAGATGACGACCCTGCGAAAAAAAACTGGGTGAAAACAGCAGTTTTAGCTAGAATCAGCTGTGTCCCTAAAGTACATTTTGAGCGATATCGTTGCATTATAACTGACACAGTCCCTCGAATATTACCCTTCTTCCCTCTCCATCCTAGACTAAAATGAATCATGGACTTCCTCTTGAAAAGCTCAGAATTTAAAAGGTAGCAAGGCCCTAACGTTATTTCGAAACTATTCAGGTTTGTAAGTATGAAATTGTAGCGATATTTCCTGGGCAAGATGACTTCGTAGTTTTGTAAAAGCAAACTATTTTTGTAAATGTTATTCACAAAATGATAAGAAAATGTAACCTGTCGAACAGGGAGAAATGGGATCAAGGCACTTTTGAGGGGAAATATGTAGAAAGGAATGATATGGAATGATATTTATCATGATTACGAGCTTTTTTTGAGGTTGACTACATTCAGTGGTTAGCCAAGAGAATGAATGGAGTAGTTCATAGAGTAGTTCATTTTTGTAGTTATTATGGTGCCAAGATATATCATGTATTACTATAAATGTAAATTTTCTTCTTGATATTAATATGTGTCTAACTGAATATTTTCAGATTGTCAACCTTTTATTCCCTCCCCCTGTTGTCTTGTGCCCGTTGTGTGCTGTGCCTATTGTCGATGTGCTGTATTCTTCTATTATTTCTCATATTTTCTCTTTTCTCCCGTCTTGTCTAGTCTAGTCTCTCTTTTTGTTGTTGTTGTTGTGTGTGTGTACACTTCTTGTTTTGTTATACCCCCTTTTCCCTATTGTATTCTTAGGTAGTCACAAATATCTATTCATCATGTTTTATCCGGCTCAGAGGGGACCCTAATAATTACAAGCTCTGCTTTTACCAGGGTCTCCTCGTCTTTCTTTTAGTTAGCTATGTTTTTTATCATTATCATAATTTGTTATTTTGCTTTGTAAATGTGTTATGATCCAATGTTATGCTCTGTATGTCATTTGAAAGAAAGACGAATAAAATCTTATCTTATCTTATCTTATCTTATCTTAAAGAAGTTTTTTTTTTTAGAGTTTAATATAAGTTGGATGATTTGACATTAAATGGAGCATTGACCAGGGGCGTCACAAGGTGAGGGGGGGGGGGGGGGGGGGGGTTGAGGATTTTTGGGTTGTGGCAGCCCTTTAAAAAAAATGTCGGTAAATTAGATATTGTAGTACGCATTAACTGCGCTTGGCATGATTGTTCATTTTCTTTGCCACCAAAGTGTTTTAAATGTGTCAGCATTGTGAATTGTAGTTCAAAATCCTTTCTGCATGTGGTCATAATTATGTACGGTATTCCTCTCCGTCGGGGAGGAAAAGGGTCCTTTTAAATCCCGATATAAAATCAAAAGCTGCGTCATGACATATTGTTTGATGATGAATTCATAAAAAAAGACCGTACATGAACGGACATCACCACCTCTTCATGAACATGGGGGTGTTTCACAAAGATCCTAAGTCAAACTTAACTCTAAGTATGACTTAAAAATTATGGAGAGCCATTTGAAGCCGTAAAATTAAATATTTTCAAAAGCAAAAATTGAGGTATTTTAGACTTTTCATAAATTCTACATCAAAAACATGAAATCTCCTTGATAATAGAAAATATGAATGATTTGAATTAACATTTTAAGCCTTTTGAAATAACTGATACATAATATTTTCAATGATGCTAACGGCTTTCCATAAATCTTAAGTCCAACTTAGAGATAAGTTCAGCGTAGGATCTTTGTGAAACACCCCCTGGTCCCTCTTCCTATTCAGTGTAGACATTAACTAACATCATTCGATCAAGGATGTTGACTCAAGCCGGACTAGTTCAGGGTCAATTCTGTCATGATGCACCCGAATTAATGTCAAATTGAGACGTTTCCCCCCCCCCCCCCCCCCCACCTCAAAATCGAGGGGTGTATACAAAATGGAGAGGGCGGGGAAGGGGCGGTGAAGGGTGAGATAAAAAATCCTACTTGTCCACCTTTAGCTGGAGGTGCTTTGAATAGTGATTGTTTAGGGCTTGCAGCCGCCTGCCTGATGAGTCGTATTTGTCAGTTTATTGAGAGATAGTTTGACTAATCCTGGTAGTCACTATATGTCACTGAGGCCAAATATCTGAGTTAAAGGTAAACTTAAAAGAAGAATAAATAGGCCTACTACAAACAATGGCAATCTTCTCCATCCTCAACCCCTTGACACTTTAGCAGACATTGAATTGGTCGCCAATAGTTAGGTACTTATTCGGGGGTTAATAATAATGATGAAAAATGACTATTTGATAGACCGCTCCATTTCATATAATTATTTATAGTGATATACAATATATTCATTAAAATGGGGTTTAGTTGCACGTTACGCATCTGTCGCTATACTGGAGCACAACTTTCTCCTCACGATTTCCCAGCCTCAGTTACGTTTGCATCTTATTGGGTTCACTTTTATACTCCTGGATTGGGAGAAGCAATGCAGGCACAATTTTGATTTAGGATGTAAGTGCCATACTGAGACGTTACTCAATGTGAGACGTTACTCAATTATTGGCGACTACCGTTGTAAAGCTCAGGCCTGGTTTTGATTCACTCTCGGGGAAAGAGTTTTATTTTCAAATTGTGCAAATCTAAAAGAATGGACGACAATAAGGAAGATCAACGGAGTTCGGCGACGCATCTTGTCCTTCATTTAATTCATAACTTAATAATCGCACCTTATAGCGTATCATAACTAATCATTGCGCCTATTAATTATCCACTCCCTCATGTTAATCTTACTCATGACGACTAGATCGACAGGCGATCTGTTCTCTTAATAAGAAAATGCCCCAATGGCTCTCTTCCGTACTTTCATACACTACTTCTCTGCTCCTTTGTGATTCGTAACTAGCGCTATTCTGATTATCAAAAAGAACTTTCGATTAGGTTAGGTAGCTTGATAATCTCCTGCCCACAGAGTTTTGAAGCTGTCTACAACTTTATGTTGAGCAACAATTTCCAATTATCAGATCATTGTTCTTCGATAATTGCCTGTAGCCTACTCCATCCTGCCTATTTTAGTCATCGTAATTGTGTCTCATTACAGTGGCACATCAGAATTTATTTCAGAAGCGTTGGTAATAGATTATCTGGTAACTAATCTTGTAGGGGTGTTCACACTGTATGGGAGGTTTAAACAATGGCGTATCCAGCACGAGCCCCCCCCCCCCCAAAAAAAAAGGGAAAAAAGGAGGAAGAAAAGAGGAATAATGGGCTGATTACCTATATATTTTGCTTTGCTTGTCAGAGAATTTTGTAGCCGAAGCGGATAACCATAATTGTATTTTAAATCCTTTTGTTTGTCGCAGACTTTACGGACAGGCCCCCACCCCACCCCACGCCGGCAGAGAATCCCTGATCCGCCACTGGTAACACATGACTCTTCACGGATCTCAAAATTGTTCGAATTCATTATTGGCCATTTTCCAATTTGTAGATTTATTTAGAATTATTCTTGCTGCTCTTTCTCTTCCAATTGTGACTGAAAGGGGGTACTGCGATAAACAGTTAAATATTACGGTCATCAGAACAAACACATGTGACACAGGAAAGAAAGGCATTGATTGAGTCTTTTGCTTTGTCATCCTTATCCCCTACTTTTACCCCTCATCACCATAATTCTAAAGATCATCACCACTATCGTCATCGTTGTCAACATTATCATTTTAATAAGAATGAATAAACGTGAATAATTATGACTACTTTGATATATTTGCGCAAATATCAACCCGAGAATGCTCAAGGCAACTAATTTATATACATTTGTTAATTCTCCTTTTAGCATTCAAGAAACAATTCCCACCAGGTAACCATTTACTACACTTGAGTCAAACATGGCCAATGTACATGTAGATTAAAGTCTTGCTAAAAGTCAAGAGCATCGCGCGACTTGGACTCGAACCGCGAACATTTTGACCCACAGTCTGGCGACGTATTGATCCACTCGACCACCACACCCCCACATAATGCAAAGCATGGCCTTCATGCAAACAATGTAAAATATCTCATCTCCAATGATTAATGTATGATTATACGTTTTTCTTCCTCTCTGCAAAACAACAATGCTCCCAGTCGCACCAACTAGACCGACGCAAGACCGACAAAGGCCGAACAAAAAAGGTTACATTACCCCGTATGGCCAAGTATCGGTAGGTATGAGGTCGGTTAGGCGGTGTTATTACTGATCTATAATTATCTAACAAAGTTCAGCATTCTTGGCGAACTTTTCAATATATAGCACATGGCTGGGAGACGAGAGACAGATTGCCGAGGGGGCGATCGAGTGCCCCTCGGTGAAACGACATGTCATCGGAGATTTCTAACGTAATTCAAAGAATGACTCACGGTGTTTCACATGGGAAAATCGTTAATTGTAAGGAGGATAGAAAAGGGTTGATGTAGAAAGGTAGGAAGAGGGAGATAGAGTGAGACAGACAGACATACAGAGAGAACGATAGAGAGAGAGAGGACAGAGAGAACGATATAGAGAGAGAGGACAGAGAGGGAGAGAGAGAGAGGGAGAGAGAGAACAAATACTGTGGGGGGGGGGGGTAAATGGAGAGGGAATAATGAAGGGAGTAAGTTTAACCCAAGTGAAACGAAAACAGAGAAAGAGAGGCAAAGATGAGGATGTAGAAGAAGAAGACAAAAAAAGAAGAAAAAAAAAGCAGAAGAGGAAGTAGGAGGAGAAGAAGAGTAGAAAAAAGGAAGAGAGATAGAGGAGATATTGGCATATAGTTACAGCGAAAAAAGCATGATTATAAGAAAACAAAAACATAGAAAAAGTCTGATCAAACAAACAAACAAACAAATGAAAACATTACGAACTGTGATAAAATGAGAATCAAGGCCTCAATTTGTTTAAATAAGTCCAAATGACATTATTCATATCTTTTAAACAGTTGCGATTGATTTCAATCGTAACCATGTACTAGGAGACTTGAAACTTGTGAATGATTGGAGGACTTGGACAGGGCCCAGTTATACTTACTGATTCCGCAGTATCTTCCCGTCCACTCGTTAGGACATTCACAGAGATGACCGTTTCGCTGATCCACGCAAGTACCTCCATTGTTACACGGAGCGCTTTGGCATTCGTCAATATCTGTTTTTAAGAACATCAAGATAGAGAGAGAGAGAGAGAGAGATAGAGAGAGAGAGAAGGAGAAAGAGCGAGAGGTAGATAGATAGATAGAGGGATAGAGAGAGAGAGAGAGAGAGGGAGAGAGAGAGAGAGAGGGAGAGAGAGCGAGAGAGAGGGAGAGAGAGAAACAAAATGGGTTGGAAATTGTCATCTAATTGTGAGGGACTGATACTTTAAAGGTATTGTTAGCTTTTTGCATGGGAATCATAAATATTTATTGTCTCACTTCGCAAGAAAGACAGAACAGACCTAAATGAAAGTATTGTAGTTTTTCAAAGAATAAAACACTGAAGATTTTAACTAGGAAGTATGACGTAAAGTGGATAATGTAAATGATGGAGATTGCAGATCCTTCTGGAGTGTTCTAGAATAGAACACGTGATATCCGATGTCATCATGTTAGGATAGCTCTTAGTCTAATTTGAGCTATCACTGTTGACTGAACCTTTACATTTTACACAACATAGAGGTGATATAGAGGTCTCATATTAACAGGAATAAAAATGAAAATAGAACAAAGAAATATTAGTAAGATAGACAACAAAGAAGATTTAAATATGATGATTAGTATCAATTGCCGGAGACAGCAAATTACTTTTTTTTAAATGCATAAAATAGAAACCAGTCACCGATGTACGCACAGATAACGGGTTTGTATACCTTCATCACTTTCCTAAAACTCACGTGATCTTGTCACGTACATACAATGACGTCATCGGAGATTCCAAAGGAAACCACAGTAATGTCATGGAGTTCACGATGATAAAAATGGCAATGTTGCGGAACATAAACATCCAAAATAATCTTGTTAACGTGTACTAATACACTCTGATACATCATTTCCGTGGACCCATTTTCATTTATCGCTGTTTTTCATCTATGTTACATCATTGTGTTATACATTTATAGGCTAACGGTTGCATCATGTGAGAGAGAGGGGGAGGATTGGAGAGTCCTGAAAAGGACTGTCAGTAATCTTTCTTTCTTGGTGCGTGTAGTCCTGAAAAGGACTGTTGTCGGTCTTGAAAGACTGTTGGTAATATTTGATGAGCTTAACGTGCTAAGGAGACTATGGCGTTGGAGAGGATGGGAAGTTTTAACTGTTGACTAGAGTTTTGTTTTGCTAGAAAAACTAGAGCATTGATCGACTGGTAAAGGTTTGTCAATTGCAATCATGCTCCATTTTTATTTTCGATGATCATTTAAAATGTAACTGTTGTGGTCGGGATACAGGATCATCTGTGGCAAACTATAACGATGTCATTCTGCCATCGTTCATCACGCAGAACGTGTATCCCTTGTAAACGCGAAACTTAATAATTAAATGTACAAAGTTTGCTTACAAGCTACACAAACTAAAAACAAACTAGAAAGAAGACCGCCAAAGAAAGAATACCAACCGAATCAACACAAAGCAGTAACACGCATTTAGGACCATGTGCTACATTGCTTGGAATCACCCATTTGATTTTATCGATTTCGCTTGCATGCTTAAATATTACTCTGCTATTTTCAATTTTGCTAACAAGTCCATTTAGCAGATATCATTTAGTTTGGGTCATGAACGGCTGTCTTTTTAGATGCTGTGCAAACCTTCTTTTCTGTCATTACCCGAAATTCAAGGCTACCTTTAAAACATTCGCTTTGATCGTCTCTGAAAAGAGTCACCGGTTTCATCCATCTGTTGCGTAGGTACATCATATCGCGCTAGTCCTACCATACCCACATGGGCTTTCAACGGAAGTCCCCAAGGACGTGATGAACATGTCATAAGCTTTCGCTTTACCACTCGAATCCTGACTCGGTTATCTTGACAATCATTTTATCTCTGAGAGGAAAACAGGTCACAGATGGCAAATGTCATAATGATTATTTATTAAAGGTGGATAGTTAATGACCGAAACGGGAAACCCATTCGGATTCTAACATAATTACAATCTGACGAAGAATGTTAAAACTACAAATACATGACGTCTCCCTAGGGCATTTTAAAACAGTTAAAAATAGCTGAATATAGGCCTATTCTCGCTAGCCAAGATTACACAGAGGAGCGAAGACGCCAATCATTATGCACGTTGCATTCGAAGCGTCATTTTCCTGACATAGCGTTGCGTCAGTGACTGGCAACTAATGGCAAGGTCTGTAATGCGCCATCTTGGAATGTCATCGTCCAGACAGTAAGTGATAAAAGAAAGAGATTAAAAAAAACACTGCGGTTTAAACTGGCACATTTGCATAGGTATTATTACAATGAAGCCTCATACGCCACATGCATTAGAATAGAGAGCCTTTTTGGTGACGCTTCTTATTGTGTGAAATCTTCAGCAACTTCTTTATAAATATATCATTATTTTGCTCGTCTACTCATTATCCTATTTACCATATCACTGCTTAGATTAATTGTAGATATTTTCTCTCCAATTTGATTTCTTCACCCCAATTCAAGATGGACTTTAACGATGAAAATTACTGACTATGGCCATTCGGATGATGATTAGGTTGGAACGTGCGTAATATTGTCACGAATGCGGTGATTTTTATTTTGGTAACATATTTTTTAAGGGAATTCAAAAGAGAGACACCACGTACACATATTTCCTAAAATATAACGGCACGAATAATCTAATCATATCCTTCACAGTTCACACTAATGTGATTCGGAAATTGGTAATAAGTTATAAAGAATGCACTTCACACGCTAGCTGTATGTGATTTTGAGAAACGCCTGCAAGAGTCAGAAACTGTTTAATGTATAGAAGAAACATCGTTAAATGCGTTGATAATGCATTCATTCATTCACTATATGTATCGTATTGTCCCAGTTGCATGCTTTGAATACGTTTACTTATATATTTTGTATGTACCATGAGATTTTTTTTACAAAAAGGAAGAAATAAAATCACCTTTTAAGCAAGTGTTGTGACCTTAACAAAAAAAATGCAATCTCCTTTCTATTTCAGTAGCTAAAGCTAAACAATCTTACAGGGTCACTGGTTTGCTTCTGTGACTATTCTAGACTACTAACTTCGATGAATCTAACAGCGAATCGATTTATTCATGTATCTTTTAAATCAACTTTTCAAATCAAATTTGAATATAGCGGTAAAAATAAGGAGCTGACGGTATAAAGAAGTTGTTTCTAGCTAGTGGACCGGAAGCTATACGATTTTCGCTTCTTTCTGCGAAGGATACGGTTCCAGTTCATGCCAAGGTGTGAATAGCCGCTAGACGTTCACACGATTCCCTAGAACGGCGAAATTCGCGAGCTCATGTGTTGACACTGTTAGATTATACAGGTGTAATTATATAACCTGTCAAAATGTCCAATAACAGCTATTTACCGTTTAAAAAAAAAGCTGATCGAAGAGTCATTTTGCATCAGGCATACCAACCAAAAGACGCCAAAACATCACTGAGTTTTTCAGTCGGTGATGTTTCCGCACTTGTAAGTGTAAACGGGAGCGCAAAAATCGCGATTTTTCTTTAAAATGAGGTATTTGACAGTATAAACGTGCCTAATTTGGTCGACGTAGCCTTTTAAACGTCTAGTTGCAACTGCAGGTCAATACGTAATGAAAATAATTTGAAATTAAACAATCTTCAAGACAATATTGCTTCCTACATGTAAGTTCCTCTATTGACCTTTAAACTTCTAATTTTGGAAGCAATCATTCGCACATCGGCAAAATAGCTTGTGTTTCTCACATTACAAACGTGATAAACGCCGAAAATTTGTTCTCGGGAAACCGTCTATTATCGGTCGCAAATATATCCATCGTCGTTGATACGACGGATATCCGGAGTATGTGGGAGAAACCGTTAATCTGTCAGTTAGAAATGGGCATTGACGTTATGATGAGACGTCAGAAAATGATTTGATTCTGATAATGAAAGGAGTCGATAAAAGTGAGAAAGTTGGCATAATGGGAGGTGGGGGAGACGAACAAGGAGAGAGAGAAACAAAATATGTATGTGCGTATGTGTGTGTGTGTGTGTGAGAGAGAGAGAGAGAGAGAGAGAGAAAAAGGGAGGAGAAGAGAGAAACAGGAACAATAACTGTGTGAGAGAGTAAGAAAGAAAGAGCGACAGAGCGACAGAGAAGAGAGAGAGAGAGAGAGAGAGAGAGCAAGAGAGATAAGGAGAGAGAACAGAGTGTTTCAAAATAAGCAAACAAATCATAATATTACTTCCTTGTAAAGAAAGGATGCCTTTGAAAAAGTAAATAGCTGGAAACAATCAGCATGATCAGGGTATAGACTTTCTCATCTTTTTTTTTGGGGGGGGGGGCGGGAATAGAGGTCACGTTTCCCTTCTTTTTCTTCTTCTAAGATCCATTTCTATTGCCCTATTCTCTATCAAATTCTCTATCCATATACCACTCTCTTCCTGGTTATTCCTCTCATGCAGTTTCATTTCCCCCACTTCTCCCACTGACAATCAAGTTATGGCTAGTTATACATTTGCTCTTAGTCATTACCGCTCGTTTTGGGGGAAAAGGATGCCTCAAGTCCATGTCTGAAGGACGAAATTCACAATCCCCAGATCGCTTCAAAATCTTAACTTTCTATAAGATGGCAGCGATTAACAAGCATGATGCCATCGTGACGCAAGCTATACTTCAGCTCAGATAAGACCTTCTTCAAGGCTACTCAACGAAACTTGAAACTATTTTTTTTTATTTTACCGCGTCGTTTTTTTCTTCTTCCTTCTTTCTATTTATTAAGGGATGCACACTTGTTGTATCTTTTGGAAAAGATACATTCGGAATATCACAGGATGCGTTGAAGAAAAAAGAACCGAGCCATTTGAAAGTTACCCAAACAATAGATATGTACGAAACTGAATGTAAATAACGTTGTTAAAAAATCCGAATCTGAAGTTCTAAGAAAGTCCCACAACATCTGTAGAAACTGTCAATTTAAAATTGAGATGGGAGAGTGAAAAGGGAACATAAACAAATAATGCACTCCCTCCCACATGCCAAATCAAAACTCTTGTTAATTCGTGTTTTATCCACCGAGTAAGACCGGTGCCCCCATTTAATGGTGGGGCCCCCATTCGCTTGGACGCGTGCTACGCCACGGTAACTGATAACAAGAAGTCCCTTAACACGTTGTAACGAGTCACCACACCGCAATGAGCGAGTAAATTAAGCCCGACTTTGTTCCAAGGACTGCATGTAATTTTTGGAACATCACACACGTATCATTATGGATTTATGTTGCGTGATGCGATAATCATATTAATCCATAGGGTATTTGAAAAACCTAAGATAACTCCTCTTAAAAGAGCGCCTAGTCATCGATCATTACACCCAGAAGATTCGCTTAGATTCAATTGCCCTTGGCTTGTGAGTGGACTGGAGTGCATTCCCGAGATCCCAAAATCTAAGCGAATTTTAATAAAGTAATTAAAGGTAAATCAAAATTACCACAACATTTCCCAAGTTTGTTTTAAAGTTTAACTGCAAATCGATATGGGTTGATTGATTGATTTAAACAGAAAATATCACGCGATTTTCAATTTGTTGTTGCTTGAGATGTGTGTTTAGAGTACCCGACAATAAACTTTTATACTGTTTGAAAATCAGAGACCTATTCTACATAGTAAATTCGATATAAAAAGGGTTAACCCATGGACTCTAGGCTGTTGCTTGACCACTGTGATTTGTGGGGGGGGGGGGGGGGGAGATGGTCTAACTTAATTTACCGACAATTTCGTCGAAACAAAATCAAGAATCCCCACCCCGGATTTCATTGGTTTTCGGTTGCCGACAATGGCTAAAATAATAACGATAACAATGTGAAACTTACGAAAAAGTAAAAATGTATATTGCGGGAGGGGGAAGGGGGGGGGGGGTGGATGGGATAGCTTACAATTCACAATGTGGATACACGTTTCCGGCCACTTTACATTAAAAAGGCGTTATGCCTCTGCGGAATTTTCGAACGGAAATTCTACTTGCCAAAGTGAGGAAATGGAGCAAAATGTTACAGAATGACTTTTAAAACACAAATTGTGCCAATTAAATCTTTAGAAATCTTGCCTCTTGGATTTCAACCAAACAGTAAATTAAGCGAGAGATCTGGAGAGGCGAGTTTCATGATTATGATCGAGCTATGTCAGCTCAAATCCTCTTCTTAAATCCTTAAAAAAAGTTGAATAATCCTTGAAAGTTGGCAAATTATACAATATTTTGGTGAAATGATATTACTTCTTTCCTTTTGAGCTCGTGATAATCGAACGGAACGGAATGTATACACGATATAAATCGACCTGATTAACCTTATTCTAATATGACCAATTCATATTTGTTCAAAAGTTAATTATTCCTCTTATCATCTCAGTTTCGGTTAACACAATTTAAAATATAGGGTTGCATCTTTTTTTTGTCAGTCATCTGTAATATGTTATTGTAGATAAAACATAATCGACAGTGTAATACCGGACTGATCAGTATAGTTGAGGTCAATTTGAGTTCGATTTATGCATTTGTCAGCACTACAAATTGACTATGTCCGATTTCCATAATTGTATAAGTTTGTGCATCGCGTTTGCCTGATCTTATTAGGCGGATGAAATACAAATTAACAAGGCTACTTATGTTATATTGCTCCCTTGCTGCATGTGAGGTTCCAAGCCAACGTGTCATGTGCTTCTTAGGACTAGAAAAGTCCACTAAATGTTCCTCAAAAGCACGAATAATGGCACATTTGGAAAAACCTGAACCGACACAAAAGTACATAACGGAATAGGAATAAATCTGTTTCCTCAATAGACAACATCTTGCATTTACAAAGAAGCCCCTTCAATATTGCATTATACATGATGATTCTCTTTATACAGATTCAGAAAGCGCAAATACGATTTCATCGTTAGCATTCGTTATATCTTTAACACTTTCGAGCACACGTCATAACGTGATATACAAGGAATGTGCAAATTGATCACTTCCATGTACTAGTACTTCACACCTGCATGATAACAAGGAGGGATGTGAGGAAGGTGTGAACGGGGTATGAACGCACCCTCGAACACATCTAATAACCCTCCTGGATGAAATGTTAGAGAAGGTCATAAAACGAGGGGAGAGTGTGAGATCTGGTTGTTCACTTCGCTTTTCACTCCATCCCTACTCTATCTCTCCCTTAATTCATTTTTTTGTGAGGGGAAGAAGGGGGGGTCTAATGCTCACTATGACCCCGTAGCTAGTCAGATGATGCCCCTAAACTTCTACCTTAGCCGGTTCCAGACGCTTATTCTTCTTGATTCTTTTTTCTTCTTTTGGCAGTGTGGATGTGCTTTAAGAAACGGGTTGGAGGATATTGGCAACGGATGTGCTTGCCTAGAGGAGAGGTGACGTCACCGAGAAAACTCTGGAGAAAAATGTATTTCATGTCCAGCCTTTCTAAATAGCAGACAAAATAAATGAAAAGGAATACACCTGTACTAGCTCTTGATTTAATTAGGGTAAGGGGACCTTTTTCCATCGAACGTGATTTTTATTTTATACAAGAAGTCCCCCGTTCCTTCGTTCCTCTGCCATTTATCTTTAAATGTTAAAACACTACATGCCGCCATACCTTTATTACCACAGGGTACCTCATCCCTTTAATGAAATTGTCCATGTTTCCTTTCTTTAAATCTCTTGTCCAACTCCGAGACCGATTAAACATGATTAGAAAAAGGGCTGGATTTAATCCCAAATATCAGAAACCGTGATATTACTATTTCTTTTTAGTATTGTCGGTGAAGAGATTTACAGAAAAGCGATTATGATATCTGACATCCTACGATATTTAAAAAACAACAAAAAACAACTCAACTTCCCGAAAGAAGTAATAATTTCTTCAAAAATATGCTTATGATCAAACCAATCTCAAGCAGATTATTACTTTCCTATTTTAAAGTTCGCTTCATGAGAAGTGTTCATTATTACAGAGACAGTTACAGATAGGTAAATATAACATATTAAATCCACATAATATAAAGACAACTAGACCGAGATGATTTTTTTTTCTTCTTCAAAATATGTTCACGATTAGGTGCTCATACACTGGAAAGAATTTTTCTTGTCATTATACTTTGTTAACAACGGATTGCTGCTTAGCTGTAGCAAAGGAGGGCGATATAGGACAACCCAAAACCAAAAGCTCGCATGTGCATACTGATAAGGTCTGGTTTCGAAGCCGCAAGGTTCTTTGCCATCCGATGAATAATGCCACTACTGGAAATAGACCAATATTTTCTAGAAATGTTTTTGGACTCTATTTGTGACCATGAGTCACTTTCGACCCTCCTTTATTAACCTTACAGATAGCAAGACCAACAGGCTCTTGGAAATTCTTCAAATATAACACTGATTAATTACAGGCTTTTAACCTTGAGTGCCAAGTTCGTGACTTGAAATTTTATGTCATAATAATAATACATATTAATATTTACCAAGGGAAGATGAGTAGGTTTCAAAACGATATGAAATCAGACAAGTGTCAGTCTATATAGATAAAGTTATAATTACGTTTACAAAAGGGAAATAAAGATATTCTTTAGTTTCCCCGATGGATGAGTACATACAATAATTTTAATTTCACTATTACATAACTAAGGACTACTCTGCCAGTATTTGTGTACTAATATCATGATTTGTCTATTTTTCCCTGTCGTTAAGTTTCACTAATCTATTCTCTCTGATTTCCTGCTTTCTTTCGGAGTATCCGTCTACCAAGATCAGGATTTCACTTTAAGTGCTCGGACCATTCAACTAGGCCATCTTGTTTTTACACATGATATTTTCGATATAATATGGAGAAAGATATCTAATGCAGGTCTAGACTGTTTACAGGTTTAATAGTCCGTTGCTTTGCAATAATCTGTATGATTTTGTTATTCCACCTATTCATAATCTCGAGGAAGCGTTTAGCTTAACCAACGCTTCGTTCAAGTCCATATTCCGAGGTTCGATTTGGCCTGGGGCAGGGCCAGAGCCAAGCGAAACTCCGATTTCCAAGCAGCGAGGAAGAGCTGGCTTTACGCACCTGTCCAGAAAGCAGTTGGAATTAGTCCAGGGATTATGTGAGCTTAAGATCCATAAATACCAACTGCGGCGACAGATCTATGAAAACGAGTTATTGCGTCCAATTTCCTTCTCCATTAGCCGGTTTAGTAAGCCACCTCGTGTCGTGATCGGATCATAATCTACAGGCAGGATTTGTTGTTATCAATCTTTTAAGAGTAACAACGAAGCGATCGCTGACAGCAAACGTTAAGTACGAGGAAGGTATCAATAGATACATAGGGATCGGATCCGATAATTCAGAATGTTTTTACCCTACCAGAAGCAATGCTAGACCAGAGTGATAGAAAAAAAAGGGGGGGGGGGTGGGGGTGCCTACAGGTTAGTCGAATATTTTCAGCAAAATTGATCAAGGAAGGAAAGAGGGTACCAAATTACGGAAAAGGTTATAAACAATGGTCAAGTTTATCAACAGACAGAGATCCAAGGTAATCCCAACAAGCAGGCAAGCAAGAAAGTAAGAGGGTCCTCATTTTAATTGCAATTACTCGAAAATCATCGAAAATTTCACTTTCCCCGACAGATTTTTCGATAGGAGGGGAATGACTTTTAAACCAAACCCTCTTGTGATCCATGCACTGCCGATAGTAAATATGTGAAGACAGCTCGAACGCTATTATTCGTGTGAGAGTGACACCAAGTGTCTTTGAAATCTTGAGGAAGTTGCCCTTGGAGGTCTTGGAGACGTTGTCTTGTGAAATTGAGTCTGACAAGGTATAGGTCAATTCTTAATGAAGGAAATTACTTTGACAGCTTGGCGTAAAGTCGTGATTTACCACAAGGAAAAGTTAGTATGAAATATAAGCCAAATATGCTTTAACGTTGAGGTAAATTTGTTTATTTTATTAACGCGGAGGCTCAGGGGGCACCTGCGTCCCGTCAAATTGCAAAAGGGAAAAATAGAAAGAGAGAGACGAGAGACGAGAGAGAGAGAGAGAGAGAGAGAGAGGGGAGAGGGGGGGGGGGGGGGGGGTTACTGACTTATAGTCTTATCTCTTTAATATATCTAACAAAATCGTTATGAAAAATAGAAATTTGATAATAAAGCATGTTAAACTAGTGTGTGTGGCGCTGTGGCTTAGTTGGATAAAGCGCCTGTCTTGTAAACAGGAGATCCCCGGTTCAAATCCGGGCAGTGCCTTTTTAGTTAACGGTTGCTTTTCTTTCATACACCACGTGACAAAACTAAGCCTATATTATAATAGGGATAGTGGGTTGACCAAGTACATGTAAAGACGATATTTTGGAACTAGAATGTTGATACAAATCCGAATTTAGCCTTTTAAAGTATATAATCCTTCATAAATGATTTTTTTTTCTTCTTAAATCGAGATCACAAGGATCATTTCTCAGCCTGACAGACGTTTATGGATGTTAATCTTCGAAACTATAGCTAATAATTATTTCCTTTTCGGAAGAAAATATAAAAGGAGGAGGGGGGGGGGATAAAGAAAGACAAAAGAGTACAAGTGGCCAGGTTATGAATCACTTCTGTCAAAACCTGAATTGTTGCCAAATCCTGGGCTCCCCCCTCTTTCTTTCCTTTTTTCTTTAGGTAAAAGAACCTTGACGCTACATGCCTAGACACTTTTCCACCAGATCATCTGACACGTGATCAGTGACGTCATATCCTGACGCACACATTATATGAAACTCATCGCGAAGAGGGACACTGACTCGTTAAGGTTAAATTTCATAGATAAACACGGATGAGTTATGTAAAGATGACTAAATCAGTCTCATCATGTTCTATTTGTATTTCACCTTTAAAAAGGGAAAAATGCTCCGTTTTGGGTGAAAGTCAAGGTGGTAAATTGATACTCTTACTCATCATCATAGTCTGAGCCACACTCTTATCCGCAAGTAACCATGGCTATGAGCCTCATCAACATACAATGGAATGTTCATGTAATCATGACTGACAGAGGTAGACAGATCGAATATTTTTTAAAGGGGGAGCCTCAACTCCAAAAAATATCTGCCAACCTCCGAAAAAAGTCATCAATTATGCAGATGCCGAATTTGAGTGATGGAGTGGAGGAGGGGTGGGGGAGGGGCAAGAACACATGTGGGGCACATATCTCTAGTATTTACGGTGTGCCAAATTGGATTCCATGGAGGGCACGCGCCAGTTGCATGATAACAAAAAGAATACCCCCCAAAACAAAACAAGAACAAAACACTCCAGGAACCAAGCTTAGTTTCATGCTTGACTGAACTAAATAGTTGCAGGTTGAGGAAAGGAACAACCTTTTATCTGAAAAGATTCAATTTCCACGACACCACATCACGCAATGTATACCAAATGAGCTGTATGGGAGAGGAATAATGAAAACACTAAACAGTCACTAAAATAGTGTATCATTGAATACATGCAGTGCCCCCGTAAACAGTCGGACACAACTTTTGAAGAAAAAAACAGAGAACAGGTAAAGACTTCGGAAACAGCGAATAGCACATGGTGAATATATAGAGCCCTCGTCGCGAGGCAGTGTGTACAAAAGCCATGGGGAAAGTCAACCTGCTATTCGTAAATCATTTTTGAAAGTAAATATTGCTCTGGATATATTTATTTCAAGAGCTTGTCATTTGAAAGGTATTTTGATTTACAAGCATTCGAGGATTTTGAGGATGATTGAGAAACAGCATTATTTTATTAAAATAATCATAAGGTTTGACTTTCCCCAGGCATGCGCATATGTACACATTGTCTCGCTCTGAACAATGAGGGCTCTGTGTTCACTGCGTGCGGTATTCACTGTTTTCGAAGTATTTTCCTGTTTTTCCGAAGCTGTGAATATCTGATAAATAGAAGAAGATGAATTAGCCAAAAATAACCAAATAAATATTTAGATCGAAGATACATACCTATTTCACAATTGAAACCACCAAGCCCTACTTCGCACAGGCAATCATAACGATATATGTAGTCGATGCACGTCCCTCCGTTAACACATGGGCTACTTGCACATTCGTCAATATCTGCAAATCAAGAAAAAGAAGAAGGAGAAGAATAAGAAGAAAAAGAAGGAGAAGGAGAAAAAGAGGAAGGAGGAGAAGAGGAGAAGAGGAGGAGGAAGAGGGAAAATATTAAAATAGTGTCTATTTTTTATGTAGGTATATAAACACAATGTTTTGTATTGGTCGATGTTTGCTATTTATAAATCTATCCCTGAGTGCTGAGTGTAATTGATTTAAAAAATTGTATATATTTTGGTTCAATTTCGACAATATATCTTCAAGGAAAGATCTATTACGACGGCAACACATTTCAAAAGTTAACCAGTATCCGTCTGTTTAACTCTTATGTTTTCCGTGTGCAGTGCATGCGATTCTTAACAAGAATTAGTCAATTTCGTTTCACTTTAATCATTTTCTAATTTCAAAGTATAAATCAATTCCGTATGTATTACATAATCAACCATTTCCACTTGCTTACAGTTTATTAAATCAAATAATGTTATGACAAGTATTCAGCAATCTCTTTAAGCTGCATATTCATAGGCTAGTAAATGTTAAAACTACATAGCGAAATCCATGGAAGCAAAATATTACTGATATTGCATGTTGTGCCGGACCACCCGAGTACGCATGCGCAGCTGAAGGCGTTGAAAGCATCAATACAAGTCGCTCCATTTTGACAGGGAAGGCCGGCGCACTCGTTGATCTCTGTGGAAAAGGACAAAGAAAAAAATATTAATACATGTATCAGATAAGAAGGAATTTTACATTGTTTCTTGTACATATTAACATCTACATATAAAACTAGAAACATTGAACCTTTCCCACTACTACTACTACTACTACGACGACGACAAAGAGAACGTCAACTACTACTACTTCGTCTACTACTACTACTACTACTAATTCAAAAAACTGTCAGTGACAAGTATGAAAGAGGGAACCTGAGAGAGAGAGAGGGACAGTAAAAAGGAAAAAATTAGAATGACGCCTTGCACGTGGCAATTCTTTAAATGACGGAAGACTACGTCAACGGCTTGTGCTGTGTTACTTTGGATTACTGACGCATGCGTTAACTGCCTCCACAAAATTAATTAGCGCAGATAAGTACGCAATAAAAATGACGTCTCGTGTGCAAGGACCGTTTCGAAATACCCCCCCCCTCCCTCCCGCCAATACAATTGTTGTTTGTATGTGTGCGCGTCCAGAAAATTAATGCTGTATGAAAAGATCTTATGAAATAATGAACGGCAGCTCCTCCTCCTTCTTACCTTCTTCGCAGTTTGTTCCTTCCCATCCATCCAGGCAATTACAAAAGTAGAGTGCTTGCCCGATGCCATGGAAACAAGAGCCTCCATTGATGCAAGGGTTGCTATGACACTCGTTAAAATCTGGAGATGATTTGAGGAGATAAAAGTAAAGCAATGAGTCATAAAAATTAATTCAGGACGGGTGCCTAGACGCACGTCATATAGGCAGAGAGAGAGAGAGAGAGAGAGATAGAGAAAGAGAGAGAGAAAGAGAGAGAGAGAGAGAGAGAGAGAGGGAGGGAGTACAGTCACAGGCCGAGTCATGTTAAAGGTATAAATATTACATTATATGTATTGCTTGCCAATATTGTTTCAGTATCGCTGTTAATTAGGTAAGGTAGAAGAGATTGTTTGTGCAACTAGAAGCAGATTGAAGGTTCCAGTGTTTAAAATGACATTCAATGTTTTTATAATTAAAATTTGTTTGGGCATCAGTGTGTTATACTAGGTCTGAACATAGGAATCTCGCAAGTTAGAGGTGTTGGAAATGAATGACGGAACTAGGAGCTATAAAGGGTTTACGACAAGGTTTGTGCTTATTACGTATGAATCAAGTTTGATTATGGAAATTGTTTTTATTCTATAATTATGATGTATAAAGAAGAAATGGGGCATCTATGAAACAAAATAAAGCAATACAAAAGAAATGCTTAATCGGCTCATCAGAGTCCTCTGTGGGAATCTGCTATTTCGACCCTTTAAATAAATTGATTAAACGTTTGGTGAAGCTATTGCCAAAATAACTCAATATAAAAAAGAAAACAAAGAATCAATTATCTAGCAATCAATCAGTTAAATAACAACCAAACAAGCAAACATACAAACAAAAAAGAAAGTGCCCTGTTTACAAAACACTTCTCATGTCTTTACTGTATCGACTTCTCGTTTACATCCTGGGAAAATACTTGGCAAATATCAGACAATCTTAAGAAATGTGCTCTTTGGCACCATACCGTGTTCACACGTTACGCCCGTCCATTCTTGGGTGCAGTTGCAAACGAAATAACCCGGTTGATCGGTACATGTGCCCCCGTTTGAACACGTCGAATCTGTACATTCATCGATATCTGTGCGAATATTAAGGATGAAAAATAAAATCGTTAACAAATATTAAATAGAATATTCGTTATAGCTTATACAGTAAAGAGATACATAGCCATATCCTAACCCACTTTACACGAGCTAATGATCTGTATCTACACCTATGCAGTGTCCATACCTTTACAGTGTACACATAAGTAAAAGAGAATAAGCGTGTAATGAAAATATGAAAGTGTTCTAGTGGTTGATTGATTGATTTTTATTCGACAAGCTTCCAACATACAACAATATACAATAATAACAGATCAAAAATAAGTCAGCTTGAACAGGATAACCCACGTAAGCTCGAGAGCGTATTTCCAGTGGGGTCCTTAGTATTATTTTTTTATATTTATAGAAGAGCATGAATTTATAGAGAAAGTTAAAAAGTGGCAAGCTGAAAAGGCTTCCAGTTGCCAGGGCATGTCGGGGGAATAATGCCCTGAAAAAAAAGCAAAGTTGTCTAATATTCGCCAACTAAATATGATTCTACACTATTAACTATACTCTACGTAATAGTACAATGGATATGTTGCTATAAATTGATGTTGCTATAAAATGCTGTAAAAAAGAAATGCAAAATGATTCGTTACTATTCTTCTGAAAATTAAAATATTCTAATACAAATAATGAATTATTGATGAATTTAGCCCGATCAAGCGAGTTTATTTTCTTATTCAAAACTAAAGGACCACATGATTAAACAAAAATTGAATATTTTCTTACCTATTTCACACGTTTCTCCCTCAAATCCTGTCGCGCATGTACAGTTAAAGTGTGTGTCTGTCAATGTACAAGTTGCCCCGTTGAGACAGGGTGCTTCACTGCACTCGTCAACTCCTATGAAATCAAAATTAACGAAAATGCACACTAATAACAGCAGAAATATGATTCTGATTATAAACACTGAAATTTGTATCGAAATAGTAATATTACATAAAAGGATGAAAGTGAATTATATACAAGAATTACAATATTTGTGAATATTTTGTATATCCATCAACAACAAAAAGATGACCATGGTTATAGCGAGAAAGGGTGATAAAGGGAGGGTGAGAGACAAAGAGAGAGAGAGAGAGATTAAACATTGTTACCGTTATAAATAAAACGGGGTAATCTTAGGGGGAAAAGATCCACACAAAATACAATAATTATGACAATTTACGACCCCAGAAAACTTATCTTTATCAGTTTTGCAAAATAAAGCACATAGCAAATTAATGTATTATGACCTTATCACAAAATGACAAACATAACATGACCTTATTAAAAATCAACATTAGATTTTGTTTAAATAACTAAAAATATTTTTTTTTTAGAGTGAACGTTAGTCTTTAAATGAGTTACTTACTATGCTCACACCTATTTCCTTCATAATCATCAGTACAGTTGCAAGTTACGTTGTTGGACCCATCCACGCAGGTTCCACCATTCATACAGGGGGCGCTAGAACACTCATCAATGTCTGCAAAATCAAGCAAATGTAAAATATCACCAGCATTAATGTTACTCCACATTTGGCGTAGTGACAGGGGAGCGCGGGGTAAAGTGCTACTCCCCATTCGAGTGGTGATCGAAACAAAAAATATAGAGAGAAATAAAATGGGAGAGAAGAGAGAAAGGGAAAGGGAAGGGGAAAGGGAGAGGCGAGATAATCATTTGTCTTGTAAATTCATATTTCATTTTCAGACCTGTTTCCCCTTCCCAATTTGATCCAAACTTAACAGAATTGTCTTGTCAAGTGACATTTGAATAGGTTTTCTTTTCACTTTTATAGATCACAGGTAAATTGGCATACTAACATTCAAATTATAACAAAATATGAAAGTATGAACAATTAATAGAATATGGTGCAACAGTAAAATCTATTAAGGCTCGACATAAATATTGTATGCACCAAGCGCATAAGTAATATTAACATTGTCCGTAATAAATAGGAAATTGAAAAATGAAAATAAATTTCTCCTTTGATATTCTTCCAAACTGATTCACAACGAATGAGAAAGCTCACCTTTTCCTGGGCCCCGTCATATAAAGAGTTGCGATGGATTGCAACTTTTTATAAGAAGGCCCAGCAATCAACCGTGTTTATAATTCATCGCTCTGAGAGTGATTTTATACTTTTCCCCCTTTTTTTTTCCAAAGAATTTTTTTCTTCAATCATTCTTGGGCAAGAACAAAACAGTAGACTTGAACGAAGTACATGTTGTGACAAATTGGTAAAACAAACTTTGTTACATCAGTTGCACATGCCTTCATTTATCTAGTAATATAACAAATGTATTGCGTTTGATAGAAAGAACCCGCTCAACTTCATAAAAAACGTTTAAGCATCTTCTTAAAATAATTCAAAGATATAACCGTTCCCTTTTGCATTTCGCAGAGAATATATAGTATTTTGCATATAAAATGACAAAATTAAAGTAGATTGCATACCATCTGGGAAACCAAACAAAAAGGACTTTTTATTCAAATCACTTCATTGTTAAGAATAGAGTTTTTGAAGTCTTGAATGAATTGATGCGTAACAGGGCATACCCCAAACAAGTGTGAAATACTTTCAACAGAATGTACATAACTTAGAATTAGCTATGCCCAAAATATGAAGATATTTGTTGACCCCTAGTACGTATTCGATGTAAAATTCTGAGCTGAAAATAACGAAGTTTCGTAGAAAGGCAACATTTTAAAGGAATAGTCTAAAGTTTCTTCCAGTCTTGAACAGGTTTAGTTAAAATTGTAGCCCATTTCATTTCCGAAATCGGAACTTTAAGGATTTTTTCAACAGAAATTTGATGAACATATTTGCATACTTTGAAAACCTTCTTTAAGTTTTGCAATAACTTTATAGTTTATAGTTTATACTTACTTATCTCGCAGTTCTCTCCTTCGAAGCCAGGCAGACATGTGCATGTGTATGAGCTATTTCCGTCAGTACACGAGCCTTCATTTAAACAAGGACTCGAGAAACATTCGTCTGCGGTCGGAACACAAAAAAATGATTTCAGTTAGTGATCCATATCACTTTTATGAGGGAAACTATTCATAGGCTTTCTGTCTAAATTGGTTGAATTTCACTACATAAGCTACACATAGTTTTTGTAAGGTTTTTTTGTGTGGCTTCGATTAAGATGCATATAATTACTGGAAATACTTCATCGTAATCACATAGTGCATAGCGGATTGTTATGAGTTCAAAGTTTCCTTTAGCCAACAAATGTACCGGTACTTAAATCAGTAAATCGCAAACGGTCTTACACTTTTGCTCTGTGAAAATGCAGACACTGATTTGTGGATCAAATCCTACGTTTAGGTTTATATACGTAAGACTCGCCAGGTCATACAACACCTGCTCCGGAGTCTGCTTGTCGTGTTATAAGGTATGTCATTACCTATATGTTTTTAAAATCAATCAAATCAGTCAAATCAACTCAAATCAAACCAATCCTTCGCTCCGCGGCCAAGGCCTGACACTAAATGAATCCCAAACGTTAACCTCGGACCAAATATATTACAAAACAATAACCCTAAGCCTTATCTTAAAAACAATCAAAAACCTAACCCTAACCTTAAAACCCAATCAGATCCTTGATCCAAACCTTAAACTTGACATAAAACCCATTCGAATCCTAACCCTAACCCTATCACTCTCGAAATAAAGCCCGGGACAATTATCGTTGGAGAAAGTTCCGGATAAGCACTCACCGTCGATACAAGCGACACAACTCTTTTGACAGTGTACAAGCATCCATGAGGGGTTTTGGTCACATTCGCCTTCAGCAGCCCATCCCCCACATCTGGGGTCGTTATCCTGACAAACTGGGGTGAAAAAAAGCATAATATACACTAAGATTATCTTGGGTGATTATTTCATAGTTTCCACTTGAGAATATTATCATGCATATTATTAAAAAAAGTACTCCGATAAGGGACACTTCTAGTATGAATTCAAATTTTAAATCCATTTTGCCTAATTAAGGATTATAATGAGAAACAGGATAACGCAATAGTTATACAAACGAACATGAGAAGTTCTGTTACGAGTAACCATTTGTGAACATTTTTCTCATTTTTTTATATTTTTACTATGAAAAGGAATTAGAAGTGTAAAAGAAAAATACAAAAGGAAAGGAAAGAAAGAAGGGATTATGAAAATAAGCGGGGGAGGGAGGGGGGGGGGGGGTAAAGAAAACACTCTAGTGGTTTGAAATTTCATACTAAAATTATGGTGGTCGAATGGGGGAATCGATTAGGAGAATGTTGAAGAAGTTCTGAGTAATTGAACAGAAGTGGAATTGCCTCATTCTGAAAGCTTTAAGGGCGTTTTTCAATGTCATTATTGCCTACCGAAATCTTTGCACACTCCACAGCTTAACCCGCAGTACGCGAGCATGTAGTTCGGGTTCCGTTCACACTCGCGAGATCCAGCCCAGAATGCACAGCTACGGTGTTGGTCCGTACATGCTAATTTTGAAGGAATATTTCAGAAATTAGTATATTTGTAAAACCAACAATAACATAGAAAAACAATCGGTTAACAATGAATATTCATATAAATAGCAATAACGATAATTTGGTCCTTGTTCAACAGATTCAGTTTTTTCCAACTATGGGTCTAAAATCACGTTTACCAAAGTAAAAAAAGTCGACTTCATACTAACCTCTTTTTTGTTAAACCCGATTTTAAACGCCAAGTTCATTCCAAAAATAACTTACTTTCAATAGAAGCAGAAAGATCAGACAAACCAATAAAAAAAAATTGAACAAAATCGGACAACAATTAAGAAAGTTATGAATTTGTAATGACATGAAAAACGTTGAAAATCACAAGACAAATTGGCAACCACTGTGACCACTGTCTGTGACGTCATGTCTTCACTATCCACTAATTATTTTCTTTATATTGATAATATAAATTTCCTATTTCTTTACACCAGCATCCAACTTATATTGATAGTAATATGTTTTTGTGTGGATGCACTAATATTAGGGTGATCATACTGCCTGTGCACACAGTCTACCCCACGAACACACACACACACACACAACAGCAGTCAGTTGGTAGAAATAGCAATTTTTTTAAATTTATTTAAAAAAAACAAAACAATATTTTAATTTGTTTATTTCACATATATTTCAAGCATACCTTTAACTACACTTCTGTGTAGTTTCATTGTTATAGGCATGTGGGATATATTATGTTAAATTATTTAATTAGAATATTGTATTTTTCAGCCATGTGTGACATGGCCCGCTGATCGCCCATGGACTCGCACTGCTATTCTGCGTGGTGAAAATGCACTTCAATGTATAAAACTCGCCTACAAAAATGCAATATCCTCATGTGTCTCACTCATTGAATCAATTTGTTATTTACACTCAAGGTAGCCACAACTGTACTGAGGTCACCAAACTTTTTGGTACTCTGAAATTCAGTCCCTATATAATGTTATGGCCTGTTGAATGATTTCTCAGAAAATCGTCATAAATCCTCAAATCTGACATCTTTTAAATAGTCAAATATACTGTGATGTAGCTGAAAGTCTACACATAATTATCATATGATCGGTTTTTCTGAATAATTTGTGAAACACATGAGGAAATAGCTGTGACGGTGATCCAAGTAGCCCGAGTGGACCTTTGGCATCATTCCGTAACTCCTATATTGCAAGTAGCAGCCATTGACCATTCCAAATATTTATAAAAAGCAATCAATAGATAGAACCAAAATGGTCACTCCGCATGTCGTTATTTAACCAATGAGGATAAAAAGCGTTAATGATGAACTTTTTATGAAGGATGCAAAGTGATCAAAGCATTGGTAAATGGAATTGAATGGTTATACAAAGCAGATGAAAAAAAGAAAGATTAATTGAAGCACAGGCTAAGATAAAAAGGAATTCTTGAGCAAAATATAATCAATCAAGCAATGAAAACCAGCCGAATCGTGCTATGACGGAATGCACTAGATGGAGCAACAAAGAGAGAAGAAAACAACGCAATGGGATGCTGTGCCTCCATGATGTTGCCATGGTATTGGTGATGCTGATCATTAATGAGGGCATGGAGGATAAATGTATGGCAGGCATTTGATACCATAAAGATCAATATTTGTTATGGATCGAGCTTTATGGCATTGAGTGCCTGCCATAAAATAAAACCCAGCACCCTTTACCGATCTCGCAGTTGTCCCCGTAGTAACCGTCAAGACAGGTACAGTTAAACCCTTCCACGTCATTGATGCACGTACCACCGTTTTCACAGGGGTTGGTAAGGTTTGCGCTGACATCGCACTCGTTAAAATCTATGGCATGAATGTCGGACATTATAAAGTCTTCTGTAACTTTTACGACGTATCCCAAAGCTATACCAGAAATGAATCCACAATTCGTCAGTTGGTATATACAGTCTGCGCATGCGCAGTTAACATTCATTTGTTTCAAAACTGGAACACCCACCCAGACGAATACTGAATACGCACTCATGGAAGTTATGTTATCATTACTCGTTTATCCACCGACGGTATAATGTATGGATCACCGTAAGGTGTGTTCTCCTTGAGAGGGCGAAACATAATACAAAAGGCGGGATTACTCCAGGTGTAAAAGATCTTTGAGGTCATTTGTACCATGTGCTAACTACGGACTAGTCTTTATGACGGAGTTGGCAAAGACTCCCCCACACAAGCAGACTTGGACAAACAAAAACTATCCAAAATTATA
The DNA here is from genome assembly GCA_035222895.1 of Strongylocentrotus droebachiensis. Classification (NCBI taxonomy): domain Eukaryota; kingdom Metazoa; phylum Echinodermata; class Echinoidea; order Camarodonta; family Strongylocentrotidae; genus Strongylocentrotus; species Strongylocentrotus droebachiensis. The sequence goes on along the minus strand of JAVYIG010001572.1, from coordinate 245,418 downwards.
CTGGGTCTACCACACGCTGGGCTGGCTTCCTGAGCCTTTGGGAGCTCCCATTCTTTATCGATTTATGTTCACTTGAATTAATACTTTTCAGTTGAAGACATGATGAAATATCGAACATGGCATCTCATTATTGCACAATAAGACTTATTCATCCGTAATGCTTTTGTACAACCTTATTAAGATTAGTAAAATATGTTGATCTTAACAACAAATAATTATGGTTTTTGAAAAGAAAAGAAAAATTAAATTGAGAAATTGCTTATTCTAGTCTTGAATGTACTAGCTTACGACCAATTTTTTATTCAAATTATATTTCTCAATTTTAGTTAGAAAAAATAGGGTAGGGATGACATTAATCTCGTCATTCTCAGAGGAAATATGTCGTCATTTCAATATTACCGTCTTCGCAATCGACACCTCTCCATTGAGGGGGACATTCACATGTGTACTGACTGCCATTCAGCCGGCAGGTTCCTCCATGTGCGCAGGGGTTGTTCAGACATGGATCAAACGTCACGTGAACTGTACGAAAGCAAACAGAGATTGAAACCCAGCCGTGTTCACTCGTACACTGATGATCGGATCAGACCAGATATAGGGCTTGACAAATAATGTAAACTTAAATGAAAATATTAAGAGAAGCAATTAAAAAACCGAGTAGAACAGAAAAAAGGAAAGTGTAAGGAATTGGATGGAACTCAATCGGACAGAATTTGTTTGAAATGATCTGAACTGGATTTAACTGTAATGAACGTTTACCTTTATCGCAAAGCGTCCCACTCCAACCAATCGCACAGACGCACGCAAACGCTGGAACCGGTTCAACTTTGGTTCCAACCGGAACTGACCAGTTGCCGCTAGTAATCGTTTCGTTACCGCCAGATATCGACCAGTTACCACTAGGTACCGTCTGATTCCCGAACGCTAGAGATTGGTTCCCGATGGGAGGAGTCATGTTCTGTCCCGGAGTCACGTCGGCGGAGAACGGGGGAGGGGGTTGTATTACCCGTGTCTTGCTGGCGTCGACGGTATAATTATTGATAACAAAACATTGCCCTTCGTTCAAGCAAGGGTTGCTGGAGCATGCATCTGGTTTTACCTCTGGAAGAGAAATAGATAGACAGATAGATATATAGAAAGATTGAGGGAGAGGGAGAGAGAGAAAGTGAGAGAGAGAGAGAGAGATTAGCCTGCAATTATTGATATACATAAACTATTCATATTCTCGAGAAAAATCCAGAAAAATTAAAATTATATTTTTATAGAGGCAATTGAAGTGACAAATAAAAGTTGGGAGTGTGAGAAAGGGGGAATCAGAAGACTACAAAATATGGAGAGAAGATGAGATAGAGGAAGAGAGAGGGAGAGGGGCGAAAAAGAGGCAGATAGATAGGTAGATAAGGTACTATAATGAAGTTTGGAAGAGAGAGACAGAGAGAGAGAGAGAGAGAGAGAGAGAGAGAAAGAGAGAGAAAGAGAGGGAGAGAGAGAGAGAGTGTGATAGACAGATGGAACGAGAGAGCAAGATAGAGAAAGAGAGCAAGCTTACCAGTATCACAAATTTGACCTGTCCAGTTGGCGGAACAGTTGCATGTGAAGTATCCATCCAACGTATTTGTGCATACGCCATGGGTTCGACATGGCTGATCGGCACATAAATCCGGACGGTCTGAATAAAAAGTTTATAAAAAACAGAGAAATAAGAAACACTTTGAAGAAAAGAACGTTACAAATCAGTTAGGCATCATCGCAATTTTTTTTCAAGAAATCAATCGGAGGGCAATTTCTGTTTTTAAATGTGAATATTTGATGACAGTTTAACCGGACTGCTAAGAAGGCATGACTGTGTATGCTTGTAAGTATGCAACCAGGGGACAGACGGCTTTAAATGCTCTCCAAGGGACTTGGTAGTGAGGATGGATTCCTTACCAAAGGGCACGAGCACATTGACTTGGTTTCGAACCCAGGACCTCCCTGTCATTCATGTCATTGGAATGCTCGCACGTTCCAAAAGTTGATGGACAATGCCATCGAAATTGTCTATAGCTGATTTCTTGAAGGTCTAAGCAATCGCTTTTTAAGTACACAGCCCGGATAGTTTTATTCTCTTCGAGTGTGTCCGTTGATGTGCCCATGAATACGCCGACAGTGCAAAATCATTTTTCTGTTTATTAAACGTAAAAAGCTTCTGCTTATAATGGCTTCTGTTCTAATTTTCCATGTGTCAGATGAGCCCGATATTGAGATCTTACATCAATGATTATCCTGAATTCTATTGGTATCACCCAACGTACAAGCTTAAGGCACGCCATTGTTATGTGTCTCCAAATATGTAAAAGATGAAAATTTCACTAAAGAAATCGAATACATTTTGGCTGAGTATTACGTTTTATCTTCAGTCCTCAATCATTTTTGTTTTAATAAATAAGAAAGGCCTAAGTTTAAATGTGAATATAGACATAGTTATCATCAGCGGATAGGTGGGTCTTATTTTTATCATTGGATTGTTGCTGTCTTTTATATCATAATTTTATTTGATTGGAATCTAAATCGAGTAAACATGTCCGGCGCTGTGGCTTAGTTGGTAAAGCGCCTGTCTAGTAAACAGGAGATCCCCGGTTCAAATCCGGGCAGTGCCTTTTTGTAATATTTTATTTTCACGGTAATTTTTTTTCTTCCCACACAAAAGGGTTAATGTGTTGGTGTAAGGCCCGATAAAGGGATTCTACCACCATACTAGTGAAAAGTAAAATGTATAGTGATTCGTCGAACGAAAGTGAAAGAGATTGGGATTAAGAGAGAGAGAGAGAGAGGGAGAGAAAGAGCGAGAGAGAAGGAGAGAAGGAGAGAAGGAGAGAGGGAGATTGGAGTGGTTGGAGCAAAACGTAAAATGATATACACGCATTGATTATACAGAAAAACCCAGCACAATCATGTATATACACACACGAGGGACGTCTGTTGGTTTACCAAATATTGTGCAAATATTGAGTGATCTCTAAACCATTTGGATAATTGCAACAGATGTTTGGTGTATTAATTGCTCTCACGCCTGATATAATATTTAATTCAATTGTTTAGGTTTTTAGGCCTATATGGAAAACAATGTGCATACCATGAATTATTGAAATATAATCATACAGGAAAGCTTTGAAATAAAACGAAAATAAAGATCGTGCATAGAAATGTCTCTAAATTACAACTTATTTCATGTCGTTGAACTAAGATTCAAAATAAATATTATGGAGAGAGCCTAGTAAGACAACAATGGACTTTGATTCGAAATGATAATAATTATTGTGTGCGGCGCTGTGGCTTAGTTGGTAAAGCGCCTGTCTAGTAAACAGGAGATCCCCGGTTCAAATCCGGGCAGTGCCTTTTGGTGGTCAATTTTTGGAAGTATTAAAGAATGGAACATCCCCTCAGGTAATCACTGGAATTATCCAAAAGTATCCTTTTTGTAGCAGGAAACTGAAATTAATCTTGTTAGGTATCTTCTCATATTTGCAAGATATTTAACTGACAGACCATGATCTACGATTAACAATTCTGTCTGTGTGAACGGAAGCGAACTGCACAGCAATCTCAACTTTTAAACCGTTGCCAGAGGAAAACATTCCGACCAGCGATGTATTTTTTCCAACCTCTTATTTTGCTTCATAGTCCACTTATATAGTCTTCATAGCAGAATTGTAGGCCTATCTAACAACTAAAAATCAAAGAATCTAATATCCGTATTTTCAAGGGGGAGGGAGGAGAAGGGGGGTATCGGGGGGGGGGGGTATCGAAACAATGAATGAGCTCTATGATAACAAATGAAAAGGGAAGGAATACAAAACAAAACAAGATGAATACACAATATATATATATTTACAAGTCACAAAAACATCAAACAAGTTATACAAAAAAAAAAATTATCATTCATTCATTCAGTCGAACAAACAAACAAATATTAAAAAAACAAAAAAATAAAACAAGAATCAATAAATTCATGCACTGGATTCCTCACTTACTCATATCATAATACTCTTGGTTGAGGCATCCGGGTCCTATTAGTTTGAAGTCGTCAATGGCGATATCACCAAACGTTCCACGGCCTCGTACCCCTTCCAATACTATCTGTATATGGAGAATTGAAGAAAGTTACAATCTAGTAGGATTTTCAAGTGATCGGTGGATCCAGGAGGCATGGGAAACCACCACCCTCAGAAAATGCCACTCTGGCGTACCTTAAGTAGGGCTACACATAAATATACATACAACAATGTAATCGTTAGGTCCCCCGAAAAGCATCTGCAAAACACGATAACTGTAATTATCTTCTTATTGAATTTTTAAAGAGATTTATTTGACTGTTTATTTATATTTGTCACAGACTTCTGACGTGTAAATAGAACAACAACCACAACAAAGGGTCAGATAGTATAGACTACGTTGATGTTTACAGGAGGAAGATAATAATTATGAACAATCAATGTCAATCAATGAAAACCTCAAAATCTCAACAAATGAACTGAAGAAGGCATGTAGAAGATGGGGAATGAAAATCAATGCAACAAAATGCAAAGTCATGACAGAGGATCAACAAGATATTTCACTTAACAACACCAACATTGAGAAAGTGAATAAATTTCTCTTTCTCGGCAGCACAGTTCCCTCCATAGAAGATGACGTGAAGAGACGAACAAGACTGGCTGCTTGGGCATTCGGAAGGCTGAAAAGTTTCATCTGGTCCAACCAAGATATTTCTAGGAGACTCAAAGTCAGGATCTACAGAGCACTTATCATCCCTAATGCCACATATGGAGCAGAATCCTGAAGAGATCAGGCAGAGACTGAACATCCCAAGCACCATATGCGAGGAAATAATCAAACGTCGCTTGAAAGATGAACGGACCAAGTTCGGTGTGATGTGGGATTACCCACACAAGAGGCAGAGCAACAAGCCCAGGGCAGATCAGAATGGGGCATAATTTCTCGTAGAGGAGCAAGGGGACACTCCGTCCTATGCAACTAAGTCAGTCAAAGTCAAGTCAATGTCATTACCTGATAACGTCCTCCAAATCTGTCGACGTTGGTGACGCCCTCCAACCATTCTTTCTCCTGCTCGCCTTGTTTCTGCCACAGCAGAGTGCCGAGGTCGGTCGAGTTCAGCGACGTCTTCACGTAAGCTTTAAGAAACCCTATGTGGTCGCCATACATATGATAGAAAAAGGAGACATTGCAGGCCAGGCCGGCGTCCTTGATGTAGACGGGGCTGATGAGGGCAGCTTGTCCCGGTGTCCTGGTCGTTGCTTCCAGGTACATGTACGTCCCTACAGTGTAAGGTAAATTAAAACGAATTAAAACTGGCAACACATCATTTTGGTGCACTTCGACCAGGTCGATTTTTTTCGTACCCAATTCAGTCTAATCCCATTTGTTCTTTTTGGCAGTCCTATTTCCTTCGATTTGATACATATTCCACTTGAATTAAATATTTCCTTTTGTTAATTCAAATTCAATTTACCCCAATACTATGAAAGTAGTTAATATTGAAATTAAATTATTTCGATCATGTTAATCTAATAAATTTGTTTTAACCTAATTAAAGCTTATGAACAAAGATTCAAGTTAATATATTTCATTGGTTTAATATAATCGAATTTATATTGCCTTTCATTCTAAGGTAACATATTCCTGAAATCAACGAAACGTAAATGAAACCGCTTTGGCCTGCACAAGGCTCTATTTATATTGTAATTGCATATTAATTTTACTGTAACTGGTACATAGGGATCGTGCATTTTATTCAAATTCTCTCAAAGCACACAACAGTATCAGCAAATGTATAAAATGATGGATATATACGTTTGACATAGAAAGGAACAATGAAAAACAAGATTCTAGTATTTAGATAAGTGGGACGTGCCTCCTTCTACCAAGAAATATAATAATCCTATCTCGTTGCGTACTGATTGTTTGTTGAACTTCATGAGGATGTTTCAATTTCTTTTCAAAACATGGAAATGATAAAGTTCCATTTAAACAATTAGTCAGAAATATATAAAATTTTGCATTCGAAACGACGAAATTAAAAGAGGAATAATTTCCGCCTGGGATGCCAAAGATGAAATTATTTAATGTTGAATTAAAATTCATTGTTATGGCATCTTTTTCAAAATCTTCTAACAATCGATGCGTTTAGGGGCATTCCCAAAATAAGTGTAGTCTACATACCTTTGGAGTTTTGGAGTGTATGGTCCCGGGTTGGGCCAGTCCGTTTGGTGGGGGTCTTCCCGCTATTCACACTCCAGCTCAAACTATCGCTTCCCTCCTGAGTAAAGTTACAGTCTTTACTGAAGACGGCATCCTCAAAGGTACAATCTACCACATATTCTGAATTAAGAAATTAGATAGATTAAGGATATGTATCGATTTCTTTTTGTCGGCGGGGGAGGGGAGGGGGCTGGTTATACCGGTAGTTTCATTGCTTATGTACCTCCACGCCCCTCCTGAGTAAAGTTACAATCCGTAGTGAAGAAAGACAGCGTCCCAAATTAGTGGCTGATTTTAGTCTCTTGAATTTGGGCTCCACTCCTAGCAGAGTGATCGCCGATTTGACGCCCTCCAAGAGTGGATTTTCACTCCCGTACATTTACATATAAGCACGTGTGTAGTAATATATATATTTTTTTTTTTTTTTTTTTTTGGGGGGGGGGGGGGGGGGGGCAATTCGTTGCCACCCCACCGTTTGAATTTAATTCACAACACTTCCAAAATAAATCTAGTCTATTCAAAGACATTCAGTTGAATCTGTTTCTATCAAAACAGTTATATTTCTGCAAGTGAAGCTACTGGAAGATTGTTCAAACAACCTTATTTTTCTTTAACGGAATAAAAATGGGTTATTTCCTCGTTAACAATTTTGTAGTGAAGAAAAATGAAAATGATGATTAATTCATAATTGTTCACGTTTTTTCCCTCCCGTTCGTAGTTTTTATTAAACATGCATTATCTATTCAATTTGGTTTTTCTATAGATTATTTGATTAAAGGAAACCAAAACCTTCATACAAAGTTACTTTTATTGTAAAGTTTAAGATATTTGAAAAATATCAGTGAAAATTTGAACAAAATCGGGCAAGGAATAAGGAAGTAAGAGCTTTTTGAAATGACTAGTCACTAGAGGGCGGTATTCAATTTGATGACATCATCTGTGAACAACTCTCCATGCCTTTTGTACATCAAATTTCATGTTTTTCCTTCTTTCTTGTGATTCAGATAATGTACTCCCCTGAAAGCAAGATATAGAATGCAAAATGATATTCTACTTCACATGTTATGAAGTCGGATCAAGAACACAAATAAATACGAAGAAAACAAAAAAATTGTGAAATTTTATGTACAAAAGGCAGGGAGAGTTGTTCACAGATGATGTCATCAAATTGAATACCGCCCTCTAGTGACTAGTAATTTCAAAAAGCTCTTACTTCCTTATTCCTTGCCCGATTTTGTTCAAATTTTCACTGATTTTATTCAAATCTTTTAAACTTTTCAATAAAAGTAACTTAGTATGAAGGTTTTGGTTTCCTTTAAGGTTTGAGAAAGCAGTAAAATGGGAAAAAGTAGATTGCTCACCTGAAACAGAAATATCGTCAATTGCAACATCACCCATTAAACCTCTGCCGCTAACCATTTCAAAGATGACCTGAAGCGGAGAAAAGCAGAAATATGAAAACAGGATTATCATCTCTTCAATTTGCTGTCATTACACGATATATGACGTCACGGCGTGTAAGGGTGTGTATTGTTATTTTCCTTACCGTGTGGATATTATAATTGTAATTGACTAAATTAATATCATCTTCAATCCTCACGTAAGAATTCTTGAGCCTTGATTCTTTTCTATGAATTTCAAAGGAAACTAAATATGTAAATTGGAGTGTACAGGGGCGGATCTAGCTTTTTGCTAAGGGGGGGGGTTTGACCAAAATAATGACGATGCGGAGCATCGTCAACGAGCCGCGAAGCGGCGAGCCGATTTTTTGGGGGTGTTTATTTGAACCCCGTAAATGATGTTTTCCTGGCATCTATTAACACACTGGAGACCATAAAAAGCAGTGCATGATAACGTCTTTTTAAATCAAGTAACAGTTTAATACACAGTTATATCCAGAGTTATCATGTTTTTGGTTAAGTTACCAGATGAGTTGAATATCTTCTCACAATATTTGCACTTGAAAGGGTTTCTCTCTACAGCGTGCGTTCTTTTTTCTTTCTTTTTCTTTTTTTTTTTTCCTTTTTTTTTGGGGGGGGGGGGGGGCCGCCCAAGGGGGGGGGGGGTTTAAACCCCCTCACCCCCCCCCCCCCGTAGATCCGCGCCTGGTGTAACGAAATAGATTGAAATGAAATAAAATAAAACAGCATGAGAGGAAATGAAAATTTACTTAAACTGAAATTAAATGACATACAACAAATTTGAATGTACTTAAAATATTACCTTTACTGTCGCATTAACAGGCAACCTGATCTCTCCGACCAACCACATATCCTGCTGAGGTCCGGTCTGCCGCCATATTGGTTTGGGGCTCTTCCTTTCACCCCTCACCACCACGAAGGCGTTCAAAACACCGATCTGCTTGCCCCACATGTAGTAGTGGAAACGGAGGAGGAGACGCCTGTTAGCCGTGTCGAGGGAGGGGCTGGAGAGGCGAAACCGCTGACCACGCCCAACTGGTAGGAGCACTAAATTTGCTCCGACGGTGGACGACTGTGCCAGCAGGTACTTCCCGTCTAATGTTATTATAAAGAAATACATGGCAATGAAGATACATTTTAATAAATAAACAAACTACTAACTATTACTACTGCTACTTAATTTCTTGATGTGCCGTATGATGTCAAATGATCACCGTCGAGGGTTATGTAATAACAGATATTATCACCCCCCCCTGCTTGACATCAGTGACCAAGAAGCATGTTATGTATGTGTCATTTAACACACAGCGTATCCGGACACCTACCCCTGGACATCCACCCCCGGATAACCACCCCAGTCAACTAACCCCTAGGACAACTACCCCCTAGGGCAACCACCCTCTAGGACGACTACCCCCAGGACAACTACCCTCAGGACAACTACCACATGGACCACTACCCCCTAGGACATCTACCCCCGGACAACTACCCCATAGGATAGTTGTCGGGGTTATTTTCCTAGAGGATGGTTGTCGTATGGGGTAGGCCTAATTGTCCGGGGCCGTTGTCCGGGGGTAATTGTCCTAGGGGGTAGTTGACTGGGGGTGGTTATCCGGGGTGGATGTCCAGGGGGTAGGTGTCCTAGAACCATCACACAGGTATTACATTCAGCAACGAAGTCAGGTACAAGATAAGTCCATATTAGGGACTTTTAGAATGAGTCGACGAGAACACGACGTACGCCGACTGATCATGCGTGTCAACGTACTCAACTGCCCATGTTGACTACAATTAGAAATCTTTTAGATTGCACTCGATGATATACATGCATGCAGGATGTAACACTGTGAATTACATGACAGACAAAGAAAGAGGACAAGATATACAGTTCCTCATTCTACCCTCAACAATAGGCCATTTTCTTAATGTAACCAAATTTAATGCATATAGGTCTTTGTGAAGTGCCTCGATACAAATTATTTCATTCACCTGATAGGAATAGTAGTATTTCAATAGTCAGAATGCAACTGCATATATTAAGTGTTGCTATAGGTAGGTCAAGCCATAATGTTTGTCCAACGTGGCAACAATTAATGTATGCAGTTAGTATTCTGTCTATTGAAATACTATTATTCTTATCAGGTGAATGAAATAGTTTGTATTGAGGCACTTCACAAAGACCTATGCATTAAATTTGGTTACATTACGAAAATGGCCTATTGCTGTGGTAGAACATCCCTTCACTGCTATTATGTAAAAATGTGTAGAACAGGTGAATATGCATGTGACACTTGTTCTACACATTTTTACATAATAGCAGGGAAGGGATGTTCCTTTGTCTACCTGAGGAACTGTATATTTTATGCCAACGCGGCATATACTAGTACCGTACTAGATTTAGGAAAATCAAGGTTGACGCATTCTCGATCGCCGACTGAGACGATGTGACGCATGCGCAGTGCCTTAGAAGGACGTCACACGTTGCAGTCAAAGCTGTAAACGTGCAAATCTAAAAGTCCCTATTGTGGGAAACATGTTAGCGAAAGTTTGATCAAAATCCGATTAAATAGTTAAACATTTCTGATATCAATGATCAGAATAATACAAATATGTTATCACATTACTTATAGGGAAAAAATATTCATTTCAATGACACATTTAGGGTTCAAAAGTCTTTGTTATAGCGGCAGCTAAAACCATTAACCAGGTCGCTATTATGATAAAGATCCTTGCGTTTTTTCACCGTGTGTCACTTCCTTCCGCCATGGTTTAGGCTAAACACAGGAGCGCTTCACTTCATTGAGAATTGTCCCTTCTGACATTTCCGATGCCAATTGCTTTGGCAGTGAGTTTGTGTACTTATGCCATCGGTTTTAAAATAGGGCTTGGGCCGGTTCTAATCCGCTAATATATCCATTGATCTATATAATTGTTTCAAAGTTTTGCTGAAGACGTTCTGAAGAAAATTTATTAATATATGACGTAGTCACTTTAAGTGGCTACCATGTGGTAACCTTACTAAAAAGGTTGTTGATATCATTCTTTTTGTCAACATAACCCGCTCAAGGTGCGTATAGAGGAATTAAGGAAACTATATAAGGGAACGAATGGAAAAAGGTAATGATAGAATGAAGATGTTTTTAATTATCATCTTTAAACACTTACACGAGAATCTAACTGTAAATGCTCTCCAACTAATGCTATGGTCACATTACCCAAAAGTAGGCTGCTCGGCGGCCGAGCGGCGAGTTTTTAACCAATTCTGCCCGGCGGCTGCCCGGCCACCGAGCGGCGGCCGCCCAGGCACCGCTCGATTTTAGGGCATCGCTCGGTCGCCGCTGAAGTTTTAGCGCGGAGTTAAAATTTGGGCGGCGCCTGCTCACTTTTCACTCGCCGCCCAAAATACGCTCGGTGCCTGGTAGGTCGCCGCCCGGGCACCGACCTAATCGCTGGGCGATGCCTATTTCCAGCAGCGACCGAGCAGGCTACTGATCGGCCGGTCGCTGCTCAGATTTGTGACCATAGCTTTAGGAAACCTACAGAGAACATCTAATACGACATAACAATATTTGTGTAGTTTCAATGAACCAAAATTAGTATAAAGAAGAAGAAACAGTGGAAAGGGCAGGAGGTGTGTGAGGGGCGCTTTCATACGTACTTCCAGATCGGTCAGAAGGTGGACCAGTTCGAGGTTGAGGGGAGCGTCCATACTTTAATACCCATGGATGGTCACTATTTGCGATGTCCAGATTCCAGCCACACGTCGGGTTGACCTCTTCGTCGAAACTGCAGTAGTAAAATCCATGGCTTTCGGCTAGAAAAAAAAAACGCACATCAGAAAAAATATAAATTAAAAAGTATTCCATCTTAGTCACATGACACAATAAATTTTACGGTATTTTCCCTCACTACCTCAACTATCCCGGAAATTATGAGATGTCAATATCTTTAATTGAAATTCTACAATTACAAATATAGTTGATTCCATTACTGCCAGTATATACACAAGAATTGAGTGTTTTAAGCTTACCGATTTTTTAAATTTACCTTGTAACAATTAATTTATGTAATTCGTATGTTGACAAATGAAATAAAATCATTCGTAAAAGGTGGATGTAATAATGTGTAGCGAGGCAGTTTTGTGCATTAAATTTGATTACATTACAAAAATGGCCTTTAAAAAAACGTAAGGCATAGGCAATACATGCATTGACCTCACTTGTGCCCTATGCGTAGTTCACTGTAGCTGCGTCATTTGATATACATGTATGATAGAAATAAAGCCAAACAGAAGACGTTTGACCTTTGTGAGAGTGACATCGTACAAAAAAGATGAAGACACATACACAATTGAATTGAACGGTGCAAACTTTTACTTGGTTAACTTGCGCTTGCACTCATTTTGGTCACAAACCTTTGTATGTATAACAATGGTAATGACGCAATATAAACGACGTCCCGTGCGCAAGGGACGTCAATACCCGTTGCATATGCGGGGTTATCGACTGACGTAAAACTACGCCAGTGATTAGCGTTACCTTTGACCCTCCATTTTAGTGAGGAAAATGACAAAGTTATACAAGTGAATTAAAATGAACGGGCAAACACTGCGTTGAAATAAAATAACGCGCATGCTCTCATTTTCTTCAAATACCTAGGCACTGTCTGTCATTAAGTTGCGATTAATTGTAACTTACTTGTGATTGATATCAATTGCAGCTATAAACATACGAGAAATGGGACTGGGGAAGACGGGGCTCTTGTTAGCGCAGGTAATGACGTAATACAATTGACGCCTCGTTTGCGACGGGCATGAAAGACGTTCTTTATGAGCTTGATTTTGTCAGACAATAATCGAGAGGAAATAGGAAGGCGGTTATCACCCATTCCACGTTAGTTATGGTGTTAGAATAAACATTCTAACGGTTATGTCTACACTTAAACATCCCTTTCCAAATCAAACTATAAGTTAACCTACTTTTTTCAATTGTATACACCTTTATGGCTACATTATATTATTAGATCTGTATCATCCATGCATGGATGCATGCATGGATACAGATTCTTGATAAGAGAAATATTGAAATTTCTTATTTATCTACTTTAATCTTTGAATAGTGCAAATTAATACATTTCTAAAATAACGTATCAGTTTCATTATTTCCCACATCACATTAAGAGCAATATTTCAAACTATGCTCCTCAGAGAACCGCCATCCTCTTAGTCTACATTTACCCGGTCACTTAACACGCATACGATTAACATAGAACGATTCAACCATTCCGTTGCCTGAGCTCGTTTGTCCAAAGTGGAGTTTTTACAGGTATTACGGGGTCAAAGTTCTAGGGGGGAATTATCCGGGGTTCGTGTTAAAGATGGTATTCCAAATGGATAATTGTCCTACTGAGTGGTTACAAGGATATATAGATGTCCTGGAGGTTATTGTTCCAGAATAGTAGTCAGAGGAGTTTTTACGTTAAGAGAGGGAGGGAGGGAGGGAGGGGGGGGGGGGTGCACTGTAAGACCTCTACGATATTTATCAAAACATGTTAGAACACCATCGGTGTCGAATTTGACAGATTTAGTTCCATATATCTTTTTTTAGTGTGGGGTTTATCGCGTTGCTATTACAAAGACCTTTTGCAATGTAACTACGGAATTACACAAGTTAGATACAATGCCAGTTTTAATTCGTCTAACACTTAGTTGACCACGTAGGAAGTAGTGTTAAATTCACCCAGTGGCTTTTGTGGTGTAATTATCTTAGGTGAATCGTGATTTCTAGTTATTCCTTTTGGAATAATCATCGCGATAGCACGTGACTTTTTCATTTCCACCTTTACTTTTCTTTTACACTTTCGAAGAGTGCACATTGTGGTTCTGTTTACCGGAAAGTGAGATAAAGAGGGGAAAACCGCGTACCCACAAAAAGACAATATATTATAAACAGGTGGCCTGCTGTGATATATCCTTGTTATGTCGCTTTTTATCATTTTCACTCTATAACTAAGCAAGCACCCATTGAAATTAGTTTCACCACGTTATAAATCATAGTCATGCATTTCCTCATTTCCTCAACATGCTCAATGAGTTTTACAATTCGATGTCTTTTTGCTAGATATCTACCATTCCTTGTGTTCATCACATTATATAAACGTCAAATCATTGAATTAAGTTGTTTCAGTTTCATTAATTTCTATTCAAGAGATCGGCAGATAAAAATGCTTAAACAGACAAATGTATGACCATACATGAGATGAATTATACAAAATGAGGAAGGCAATGGCCAAAAAGGAAATAAACCTTGTATGAGGCCAACCCTTTAAGAAAACAAGATACAATATGTAACATAAAAACACATTCAAAAGGAACACAAGATAAGATAAGAAATGAAGTACCTAACCTAATAAAAAAACTAACATAAGAGCCTAATATTCAATCTAACATTAAGATACAAATATTTTATATTTCCTTCTAAAAAAATATACTGAAGAGCGAGTCTAAATGTTAGAGGGAATTAAATTCCAAATAATCGAACTTTGGTAAAATATATTATTTTATAGCTATTTTTAAGTTGTGGAAATTTATAATCGTGAATTGAATTTAACACGATAAAAATGTTGATTTTAACCCACCTTACCCTCACTGCGTTCCAATTCGTTCCAAAATAATAATACACAATAATAATGGTTGCTTCTTCAATGTAGAATATTACGTAAGAACATCAATGAAATATCAACTATAATTACTTCCGAACTACCAAAAATTGAGCTGTGGTTTTTGGCTAAAAAACTACTTATAAATTCCCAAAAAGCTAATTATATGATATTTATGCAAAAAAAAAAAAAAAAATTCAGAGCAAGTCTGTGACATTACAATTAATAACTATAATATATTACACGTTTCTAATACTGTATTTCTTGGAGTGACACTTGATGAAAATCTTACATGGACTCCACATATCAACCCGGCGGAATATCTCCTGTGTAATAGGTGTACTATATTTGATTCCTCTGAATATAATTGATTAACATCAATAATGCTATCATTCATCCTCATCTGTCCTATTGTACCTTGATAATATAGTGCAAAAACTTTACTGAATCGAGTTATGTTTTACAGAAAAGAGTACTACGTGCAATTACAAACTTTCACCTCAGAACTCCCTCTGAACCGCTTTTTAGGAAATTAAATGTACCTACCATATTTCATATATATTTATTGGATCACTTATTTATATGTACAATAATAATAATAATAATAATAATAGTGAACATCATAATGCGCCATGTCTGTCAAAAATGACACTCCTGGCGCAGTTGTGTGGAAGTTGTATAATTGTGGGCAAGTAATTCAAGAAAGAAAGTAAATTACATATAAGTTACAGTTTAACATACTTTAGGACATAATTTGCAATAATATGTTATCTTCCATTTATGATAAGAAGTTCAAAATAACAAATGATGTTCATTCACATTCACACGAGACATGCTTTATAGACATGGTTTATACATTCCATCGTTAAAATAAATCAGAAATATTTTGATTTACTAAGCCATTGCTTTGCAACTGAATCATGACTGTACGCAGCGGGAGCTAGTGTAGGGGGCAGCCTCCACATTAAAAAAGAAAAGAAAAGAAAATGCAATAAATTATCAATAATTTCATTGCATTTTCCCCCGACATAAAAACATGATGCATGGCCGTACAGAGGAATTTTTCCTGTATATGGGACCGGGAGAAAATGCAATGAATTAGTGATAATTTATTGCATTTTCTTTTTTCTTTTTTTAAATTTGTGAGGGCTGCCCCCTACCCTATCCCCGCTGCGTACAGTCATGATTCAGTGACAAAGCAATGGCCGCGTAACTGTGAGGCCCCAGGATCAAAACCGTGTCGATCAGCTATATTAGTGCCCTTTTAGTGCCCTTTTGTGAGGCAATTAATCCGTATTACTGTCAGTTATAACTTAATGACGTAGGTCCCCTAGTTGATAAACATGGTAGCATACACATGTTTAGCAGTCACGCAAAACAAACATATTATTTAATAACATCTGAGAATGTATGCTATTATCTAGATCTATTAGGATTAGAACATTGTCAAAATCATTCCAAAAATTGAAATTATGATATGTACGTCACACGTGGAAAACATTGACTAACTCTTGCTAATCATTGGCTACATTTAACAAATGTATCGTTATGTCTATCTGAAATGTAATGTAATGTATATTATTTTCTTTTAGTACTGAATGAAATAAAAAAAATGAATGTCAGAATGGTACATATAAAGCAGACGTTTCTGTTAGCCCGCCCTGTCAGTGATCGGTTAAAGATAAAGTTGAGTTCTGGTCATGCGATTGCACTGTGAAAGAAAAGGTGTGGAATGGATCAGAACAAGTTGATCATGTAGCATGTAAGTATTGGTGTGTACTGCAAGGTTCTGGAGTCATCAAAATCATAATAAATTTGGCCCAGTCTTGGTAAAGTAACAAGCCCTGTACACAGAAAGATATATATGGGACTACACAAATGGTGTCGGGCCTACTGACCTTGATTTCCTTATCTTTCTTTTCTCATTACTCAGCCAGTATACATTTTCTACCAAAATTGTTTGGCAAATGACATTTATTTGTAATCTTGAGTTTCGTTTGATTCTGTTAAAAATTTTTTTTTTTTTTTTTTTAAACCAGAACTAAAGTTTATCTTTAAGGTGAAGCAATGAACATGTGAAGTGCAGTTCATACCTTGCCACTCTGTTTCGGCTCGCAGGGGATAAGGTCCCATTCTATATCCTCTCAAAATAACGTTTTTACCAATGAAAAACAGATGGTATCAACATTTACAGACACTCTTTTTAGCCTTCAATAACGAAACTACCTGTGTTTTTTGTTGTTCTACAAGTGAGTGAAATATATGTGGTTAATATCAAAGGGAGTGTACTCCTTAAATTAAGTCGATGATGATAATAATTATAATACTGTTAATAATATTAAGGAGATAATAAAATTCATAGGTACTTTTATATTGCGCACGTATTTTTTCGAAAGGATGCTCAACATGCTCAAAGGCTTTTAAGGCCAGCTGCCCTAAGGCGCTGAAAACTATTCCCTACCAATTACCGATGTAGTACACCTGTGTAGAATGTGGCAAATGTAGATTAATATCTTGCCAGAGGGTTTCACGGATCAGTATTATACCTAACTAATAACAATTATGAACTCCTATGAGCATGGTTTACGTATTTATATAGCCTCCAGGACCATGAATGAAACTACAATCTGTTTGGTTAACGGGAGAAACTCGGTACATTGTTGCTTATAAAAACATTATAACAAAAATAAAGCATTGACCTTGTTTATCGTGTCAATATTAATACGTACGTGCTCTCTGTGCGGCAACACAAGGACAAAGGAAAAGTTGTATTGAATTATTTATCTAAATCACCTATTTACACAGAGTAGCCTGTTTTAATAGCTCTAGCGAACAATTACCCGCAAATAATTTAAATGTAAGGCATGAATAAATTATTGATAATACAGGTAAATGTACGAAACACGTATAAGAAAGGTAGTTTTCCACAGGGCTCTGTTTACATCATTAAAAAAATAATAAATGAAAATGACGTACAAAACGTTGTTGTATGATAGTCAAATGTTAAGACTGAACTTTCCAGCCGAACGTTTGCTCATATTTTTTCAAGGCATCATGCTGCAAGATCCACAAATGTGTATATAATTATGACTACTTCTTAAGTATTTTATGATAAATTACTATCATGATTATTATTATTTTATTTATTATTATGAATGTTATTACCATTGTTCTTTTTTTTTTTTGGGGGGGGGGGGTGGAGTATAGAATAAACGGGCAAAAAATGCTCAAGGTGGGGGCGCCCTCTTATAGGATCAACTTGCACCTTTTTGAAACTTTATCCAATTAAGTAATATTTGTCTGCTTTACGGTATGTTGAAAATCATTTGCCACATTACAGCAATCATTTTAAATAATCCATTGTCGATCTTCCTAATTATTGGATCACTTGAATAATGACCTTGGAAACAAACCGGTAAGTTTGCACATCAGGGTGGTGCACAACCAAGACGGTGGTAGTGCACGATCACTGTTGCTTTCGAAAAATTAAACATGGCAATTACAATATCCTTGTCCGTCAACGTCAGAAATACGCTAACGTTATAATGACGCATTACGTAATCCGAAGGTTATTTCTATAGGATATACAATGGGAGATTTTCTCGATTTTATTTTTCGAAAGAAGTTGCGATCGTGTTTAAAAAACAATTTATTATTACTTATTACTTTATTAAGCTGAATAACATCAATACGTCTTGAATTGTTAAAAAATGGAACATATTCCAAATTTAAAAAGGAAAACTACATGTACATACAATCATTCACAATAGCAGTTATGTAGTTGATCCAAATAATCGAGGGGACTACAGTGATGATAAATATAGTCAAGGTAAAAACAACTTGAGCTATTTGGCCTGTAATGAGCTTTTCAATCGGAAATGTTTGTTGATAATTATGTAGGCATGCAAGCCACTCGAATATTTTTTGGTAGTGTTCTCCGGAAATGATTCCCTATGCAATGATGATATATTCAGCGCTAATAATGCGGTGGCAATTTAAAGGGGGGCGAGGCACAACCGGCTGATGCACACACACTTTTGAAGCTACATGTACATACCTTCAGTAAACAAATTCCAAAAATGCCCCCTCGTCCTTTTCGAGTTTATGACCGTTTCCCCCCTCTTTAAAACTTTTTTTCCCGATGTTGTACGAACATTACCAATACAGTGAACCATTATTATGTCATCCAAACAATAAATGCTACAACTTTTTCCCGAGATGATAGGGTTATTTTTCACATAAATCTACATTGGATTGTCTTAATAATTAAGGCTTGAATAAATGAATCATTTTAATAACAAATAGAAAAGCTGATTTACTCAAATCTAGAAAACGTTTACTTATAAAATGTAAAAGAGCAGACGAAAATTTGAAGAAAGAAAAGGGGGCACTGTTTACAAATGCGGGTCCTTGGGTGCCCAATCAACAGCCATGCAAACGAAAAATAGCTTTACATAATCTCAATGAGCAATTTAAAATTGAATATGTTGGCCCTCTTGTGCGAGCCCCACCCTACTACTCTCTTTTTGGGATTGAAGTCTTGTGGAGATGTGAATACACACAAAGAAATCCGTGTACTTCGCCTTCGGGCCTGATGCACTCGATACATCAGATTAAAACACTTGCTTGGTCATTGTTATCGAGTGGGAGTTAATCTCTAATTGACCCAATACAATTTAAAGCTTTTACCTTTTTTCAAATCCTTAACATAGCTTTAATCATGACAATGGTAGGATGCACAGTGATTGTTCTGACCTCATATAAACCCGAGTGCAACACACCCCTCTTTTTGTCCTCTACCAGAAAAAAAAAAGGATTTATAAAGTGCACTCACTACATACTAGACTTCCAAAACAAAAGGAAAGTTTCGTATAAAAAGGCTTTAAACAGTAATACAGGCATCGTCGGCTGAATGCGAGGGTAGATAAAGGATTTGTTATTACAATGCCATTGAGCTCTTGAAAATATCTGTGACCCGGACATGTTTGTCAAAAGAAAGTTAAACGAGATCTACTCGCCGTATATTCTCGAAAGTGTATTGCTCTATACACAACAACTCGATCGCAGTCGCCATGTAAAAGTTTTCTTGGAGCAAACTCAATCATAATATGTTAGAGTTTGAATTTGAGTAGACTAATACAGACTATTTTGTTGCAAGAGACGCAAACTGCACTAAACTTTGTTAGCCAGAATTTTTTAAAAATCTAACCAAATATATTCATAGAATATAGGTTTAAATATATAATTTTTACTTGAAAATACCTCGGCTGGTCATTAAATCATTTGTGGAGTTAAATGTTATAGTTTCTATTTGCCCGTGTTCTTAAAAAAAAATCAAGGCCTTATTATTTTCTTTACCTGAACAAATCTATTTATTTTTCTAGTTTAAAGATATTTATTTAAACTAAGTTTATCTACTGTATGTCTTATTTCTCTCTTTCTTCACAGCTAATTTAATTTTGGACACTTCGTTTGCTTGTTTCAAATCTTGTTTGTAACGTTTAAGTGTTCAAATTCGATTGTATCTATACGCGTGCTAATAAGCAATTTCAAACGTAGAACCGTTACAAAACAAGTAAAGTAAAAACACTTATTGGTACATGTTATACGACCTACGAAACGAGACATACCTAACATTTTTTTCTTCTGAATGTCTGAACGAAACTTTCTTGCTCTATATAATATTTTGATTTCAAACCGAAAAAGGCACTCGAATCCAACGTTTGTTAAACTACTAGCATGTACTACAAGACAGCCTCGAGTATTTGCCAATTAATTACCATGTAGATCGGATAGGGTTTATGCCCTTTTCGAAAGCGCGGAAACTTCGTAGGAAGCAATATATCGAGTGGACTTACCTGCCAAAAATATCAAAACCGCGAAAGCACTTAAAATCAGCATAGTGGTGCTGTTTCTATCCGTCGTTCTATCCTTGTAAAGTTGTCAGCACTCCTGATGTGTAATCCCACTGGTTACAGGTGCAATGTATCCGGTAATGTATAGCAATCCTTCAATGGCAGAGAAGGTGGTTAGGACACCGGTGGTCTTCGAAACGGTATCCGCAGTGATATGAAGCTGACTGAACCACCCCAATGCGGCAGAACGCCTGTGGTATATCAAAAAGCGAAGGGGGAGTGGATGCGTTGAACTTCCTGGTAGAGAAACGTGATACGCGGCTCTATGAAATGGTTAAGGGACTACCAGTTTACTTGCAGTAGCGGCGTTGTGAAAGGGATGTATACAATGCCACTATACCAGCAGCGTTTCGGGTCGTCTGCGCTGCCAGGAAGACAAAAGCTTAATTCAGGATTTCATTCCCCGGTCACCTCTCACTTTTTTGTCTGTTCTTCTTCCCAAAGCATGATCAGCTCTATCTCTCCTTCTCACTCCTTTCGTTCATTCTTTCCTTTTCTCTCTGCCTTCTGTTTCCGATACCCTTCTATCTTGTGCTAGTCTAGCTGTTTGCCTCTCTTCTCCTCTCACAGCTCTCACTTCTTCTATTATTTTCTCCCCTGACATTTCATTTATTTCCCCTTTATCTCTATCTCATTCCTTCTCTCCTGCGTTGCACTCATTTTCTCACCCTGTCTCTCTCACGTTCTCTCTCTCTCTCTCTCTTCATACTTCTCTTTGACTGTATCTCTTACCCTTCTCTCTTTCTTGTCTTTTCTTGCTCGCTATACTCACCAATACTATTTTATTCCTCGTCTATTTTCTTTTCTCTCTTCGCACTTACCTCAATCTCTCCTATTTCACTTTTCCAATATCCGTTCGATTATCTTTACCATTCTCTTCATTTCGTCTCTCCTCTCTCGCTCTTCTCCCCTCTACCCATAATATTCTCTTGTATCTTCTCTCAATCTTTTATTTTTTCTTCTCTCTCTTTTATGTCTCTCTCTTTTACATTTCATACACAGGAAATGGGACGGCGCCCTTTATTATTCAAACCATTCATATGAACCTTAATCCGGAAGTTATACCGGTAGCATCACACTTTGAGGTTGTATTGTTGTTGTTTTAAGGAGGTGAACCAGTTTTATATTTTGAAGTGAAAAACTACCATTCCTATTTTCTTGAGCCGGGTAATTTTTATAAACATCGTGATCGGGGTGATCTTAATTAATGTATAAATAGATAACGATACAAAATTAACTTCTCGCAAACGCTAAATTAGTGGAGATTCGGAAAAGAACACCCAAATGTACCGAATGGAGGGATGTTACATGTTAGTGGTTTTGTGGAAATGATTTGATTAATAACATTTGGTTTAACGAGAAAAAAAAAGGTTTAAGTATGAGCAAATGAGAGTTTAACTAGAGAAAAGCCAATGTTGAATTCCAAAGGGAACAAGTAGAATTGTATTCGTACAATACCACAAATAAAATCTGAATTGATAAATAACGATTTTGTTTTAAACTTAGGAATTCAATCTAAAGTCTATTTCGTATCACTTTTTATGTCTCTTTCTTACAGTTTGACCTAAAAACAGAGGTGGTTCAAATCCTTGGCATGATACAGTAGAGTTTGTCGTAGAATAATGCCTACAAACTTTGATAAAAGAGATACTTCAAGTTTTCGTAAACGTGTACTTTCCTGACGGAGAGATAAGACGTTTAAGAGGATAAGGAGGTATAGTTCAAATTCATCTACTGAAACTTTCCGGAGAATAATACTGCACATTTCTCACGAAGTTCGGTAGACGCGACGTACTATTGTAATAATAAGGGTGGGCGGTGGTAGTTATATTACCTGACTGCTAAGAAAAAACAAACAAACGTAAATGCTTGCTGGTAAACAATCATATAAACCATTATTATTAAACCAACGGTAAGAGTATCTTCTACAGCCAGCAAGACCGACATGTTGGTCTCACATGTCTCCTGTCAACTTTTCTGAGAGTTCTACAAGCAAAGCCTAATTCTTGATTCCAAATAGCTGGATAGACTTTGACGAAGAACTCCTTCAGAACATGTGCGGCGCTTTTGCTTAGTTGGTAAAGCGCCTGTCTAGTAAACAGGAGATCCCCAGTTCAAATCCGGGCAGTGCCTTTTTATCAATTTGTTGGGTTTTAAGAATCGAACCGTCACGGAAAGTTTCGTAGATTTATGAGAACTATCTCTCCTTCAAGAAAGTTCACGTTTACGAAAACGAAGTATTTATTCAAGTTTGGAGGCGTTATTCGAAGACAAACTGGCCTGTATCATGCCAAAGTTTTTAACCAGATATTTTTCTAAAGTTTATGTTTCTTTTAGGTCAGACTGTGATAGGAAAGAGACAGAAAAAGTGATACGACAAAGATTATAGATTGAATTCCTTAGTTCTAAACAAATAATTAAACGTTATTTTTACTAATTCAGATTGATTTGTGGCATTGTACGAATACAATTCTACTCGTTCTCATTGGAATTCAGCATTGTTTTTTTCTTTCTAGCTAAACCCTTATTTGCTTATACTATAACCATTGTTTGTTCTATATCGTTAACCACATTTAAATAATCCAATACATTCCATGAATCCCTTCCTATGATTCTTAAAACCCCCTAAATTGATAAAAAGGCACTGCCCGGATTTGAACCGGGGATCTCCTGTTTACTAGACAGGCGCTTTACCAACTAAGCCACAGCGCCGCATACGCAACGAACTAGTTTTTTGTCAAACTCTTCCCGGCTAACAATTATTGAGCCGTAAATAAGGCTTTGCTTGTAGAACTCTCAGAAAAGTTGACAGAAGGCCCTTGAGACCGAACTTGTCGGTCATGTGTACCGTCGGCCCCACTTACGTTTCAGACGGCACACTCGATTTTCATTGCCGGTCTTGCTGGCTGTAGCAGATACTGTTACCTGCCGCATGTACACCTTTGAGGTTGTATTGTTGTTGTTTTAAGGAGGTGAACCAGTTTATCTCTTGAAGTGAGAAACTACCATTCCGATTTTCTTCAGCCAGATTAACACAAATTAAACATAGGGATCGGGTCGATCTTAGTGTATGAATAGATAACGATACAAAGTTGACTTCTTGCCGACGCTAGATTAGTGGAGATTCGGAAATGAACACCAAAGTGTACCGAATGGGGAATGTTACATGTTAGTGGTGTCATGGAAATGATTGGATTAATGACAAAACAAGGAAGGTTTAAGTATGAGCAAATAAGAGTTTAGCTAGAAAAAAGCCAATGTTGAATTCCAAAGGGAACAAGTAGAATTGTATTCGTACAATGCCACAAATAAAAGCTGAATTGATAAATAACGATTTTGTTTTAAACTTAGGAATTCAATCTAAAGTCTATTTTGTATCACTGTCTATGTCTCTTTCTTACAGTTTGACCTAAAAAGCATAAACTTAAAAAAACAGAGATTGTTCAAATCCTTGGCATGATACAGTTTGTCGTAGAATAATGCCTACAAACTTTGATAAAAGAGATACTTCAAGTTTTCGTAAACGTGTACTTTCCTGACGGAGAGATAAGACGTTTAAGAGGATAAGGAGGTATAGTTCAAATTCATCTACTGAAACTTTCCGGAGAATAATACTGCACATTTCTCACGAAGTTCGGTAGACGCGACGTACTATTGTAATAATAAGCGTGGGCGGTGGTAGTTATATTACCTGACTGCTAAGAAAAAACAAACAAACGTAAATGCTTGCTGGTAAACAATCATATAAACCATTATTATTAAACCAACGGTAAGAGTATCTTCTACAGCCAGCAAGACCGACATGTTGGTCTCACATGCCTCCTGTCAACTTTTCTGAGAGTTCTACAAGCAAAGCCTAATTCTTGATTCCAAATAGCTGGATAGACTTTGACGAAGAACTCCTTCAGAACATGTGCGGCGCTTTTGCTTAGTTGGTAAAGCGCCTGTCTAGTAAACAGGAGATCCCCAGTTCAAATCCGGGCAGTGCCTTTTTATCAATTTGTTGGGTTTTAAGAATCGAACCGTCACGGAAAGTTTCGTAGATTTATGAGAACTATCTCTCCTTCAAGAAAGTTCACGTTTACGAAAACGAAGTATTTATTCAAGTTTGGAGGCGTTATTCGAAGACAAACTGGCCTGTATCATGCCAAAGTTTTCAACCAGATATTTTTCTAAAGTTTATGTTTCTTTTAGGTCAGACTGTGATAGGAAAGAGACAGAAAAAGTGATACGACAAAGATTATAGATTGAATTCCTTAGTTCTAAACAAATAATTAAACGTTATTTTTACTAATTCAGATTGATTTGTGGCATTGTACGAATACAATTCTACTCGTTCTCATTGGAATTCAGCATTGTTTTTTTCTTTCTAGCTAAACCCTTATTTGCTTATACTATAACCATTGTTTGTTCTATATCGTTAACCACATTTAAATAATCCAATACATTCCATGAATCCCTTCCTATGATTCTTAAAACCCCCTAAATTGATAAAAAGGCACTGCCCGGATTTGAACCGGGGATCTCCTGTTTACTAGACAGGCGCTTTACCAACTAAGCCACAGCGCCGCATACGCAATGAAGTAGTTCTTTGTCAAACTCTTCCCGGCTAACAATTATTGAGCCGTAAATAAGGCTTTGCTTGTAGAACTCTCAGAAAAGTTGACAGAAGGCCCTTGAGACCAACATGACGGTCATGTGTGCCGTCGGCCCCACTTAAGTTTCAGACGGCACACTCGATTTGCATTGCCGGTCTTGCTGGCTGTAACAGATACTGTTACCTGCCGCATGCACACTTTTGAGGTTGTATTGTTGTTGTTTTAAGGAGGTGAACCAGTTTATCTCTTGAAGTGAGAAACTACCATTCCTATTTCCTTCAGCCGGATTTAACAAAATTAAACAAAGGGATCGGGTCGATCTTAGTGTATGAATAGATAACGATACAAAGTTGACTTCTTGCCGACGCTAGCTAGATTAGTGGAGATTCAGAAATGAACACCAAAGTGTACCGAATGGAGGAATATGTTACATGTTAGTGGTGTCATGGAAATGGTTGAATTATTTCACATTTGGTTCACGATATTAAAAAAATGGACTAATTGTAAGCAAGTAAGAGTTGAGCTAGGGAAAAGCCAATGTTGATTTCCAATGAGAACGAGTCCATTTTATTCGTACAATGCCACAATTAAATGTGAATTGATAAATAACGTTTCCCCCCCCCTTTTTTTAATAGAAATAAGGAATTCAATCTAAAGTCTATTCCGTATCAATTTTTCTGTCTCTTACCTATCACAGTTTTACCTAAAATCATAAACTGTTTAAAAGCAGATGGTTTAAATCCTTGGCATGACACAGAGGGTTTGTTCTAATATAATACCTACAAACTTTGATTAAAAAATACTTTTCGTTAACGTGTACTTTCCTGACAGAGAGTTTAGACGTGTAAGAGGAGAAGGAGGGAGGAGATAGTTCACATAAATCTTCTGAAACTTTCCGTAATAATACTTTATGTCAGTATTTTATATGATGCATCATGTATCTTTATGATTTTGGTGCTGTTGTTCCAGCTCTCTATTGGGTTGAAGTACATGTACTATGTTTTACTTAATGGCTGCTGTGAAAACGGCACCATGGCGCCTAGAAACATAATATTCACCGGCTAGCTGAGTCGTCTCTAAATATTTTCACGGTTGTGTTTACACTAATTATCACTATTGTTATCACTCGAATAACAGAAAATAAACGTAGAAACTGTGATCTTAGAGATTGTTATGACTAGTATTTTGAAGAATGAAAGAAACAATGAGATATGGTATATGTCGGTGTATGTGGCAGATAACAGTAAAGACTACAGCCAATAAGACCGAGAGTGCCAATCGATTGTGCCTTCTGAAACGTTATCTTTAGGGTAAAGGAGGCCGACGGCAAACGTGACCGACACGTTGGTCTAACGGGCCTTCTGTCAACTTTTCTGAGAGTTCTACAAGCAAAGCCTAATTCATGGTTCTAAATTGTTAGCTGGACTAAAATTGACAAAGAATACCCGCAGTGCGTGTGCGGCGCTGTGGCTTAGTTGGTAGAGCGCCTGTCTAGTAAACAGGAGATCCCCGGTTCAAATCCGGGCAGTGCCTTTGAATCATTTTTTTTTGTGGGGGGGGGGGGGCGTTAAGAATTGCTTTAAATAGATTTTTTATGTTTTTACACTAATTATCACTATCGTTATCACTCGAATAACAGAAAAAGGACGTAGAAACTATCATCCGATCTTAGAGATTGTTATGACTAGTATGTATTTTGAAGAATGAAAGAAACAATGAGATATGTGGCACGTAACAGTATTGGCTACAGCCAGCAAGACTGACAATGAAAATCGAGTGTGCCTTCTGAAACGTTATTTTTTAGGTACTGAGGCCGACGGCACACATGACCGACACATTGGTCTCACGGGCGTTCTGTCAACTTTTTTGAGAGTTCTACAAGCAAAGCCTAATTCATGATTCCAAATTGTTAGCTGGATAGAGTTTGACAAAGAACTATTTCATTGCGTGTGCGGCGCTGTGGCTTAGTTGGTAAAGCGCCTGTCTAGTAAACAGGAGATCCCCGGTTCAAATCCGGGCAGTGCCTTTTTATCAATTTGTTGGGTTTTAAGAATCGAACCGTCACGGAAAGTTTCAGTAGATGTACGAGAACCAGGGACTTCTTAAGTCCCTGCGAGAACTATCTCTTATCCGTACCCCCTTCAAGAAAGTTCACGTTTACGAAAGTATTTCTTCAAATTTGGAGGCGTTATTCGAAGACAAACTGCCCTGTATCATGCCAAAGTTTTAAACCAGATACTTTTCTAAAGTTTATGTTTCTTTTAGGTCAGACTGTGATAGGAAAGAGACAGAAAAAGTCATACGAAATAGATTATAGATTGAATTCCTTAGTTTTAAACAAACAATTAAATATTTTTTACTAATTAAGATTGATATGTGGCATTGTACGAATAAAATTCTACTTGTTCTCATTGGAATTCAGCATTGTTTTTTTTTCTTCTAGCTAAACCCTTATTTGCTTATACTATAACCATTGTTTGTTTTATATCGTTAACCAATTTTAAATAATCCAATACATTCCAAGAATCCCTTCCTACATGTAACATTCACCCATGCTTTGATTTTTTAAACCCCCTAAATTGATAAAAAGGCACTGCCCGGATTTGAACCAGGGATCTCCTGTTTTACTAGACAGGCGCTTTACCAACTAAGCCACAGCGCCGCACACGCAATGAAATAGTTCTTTGTCAAATTCTTCCCGGCTAACAATTTAGAACATGAATAAGGCTTTGCTTGTAGAACTCTCAGAAAAGTTGACAGAAGGCCCTTGAGACCAACATGACGGTCATGTGTGCCGTCGGCCCCATTTAAGTTTCAGACGGCACACTCGATTTGCATTGCCGGTCTTGCTGGCTGTAGCAGATACTGTTACCTGCACACTTTTGAGGTTGTATTGTTGTTGTTTTAAGGAGGTGAACCAGTTTATCTCTTGAAGTGAGAAACTACCATTCCTATTTTCTTCAGCCGGGTAATGTTATAAACATAAAATATATGAATAGATAACGACACAAAGTTAACTTCTTGCAAACGCTAAATTAGTGGAGATTCGAAAAATTACACCCAAATGTACCGAATTGAGGAAAGTTATGTGTTAGTGGTTTTATGGAAATGATTGAATTAATAACATTTGGTTAACGAGAAAAAAAAAGAAGGTTTAAGTATGTGCAAAAAAAGAGTTTAGCTAGAGAAAAACCAATGTTGAAATCCAATGGGAACGAGCAGAATTGTATTCGTACAATGCCACAAATAAAATCTGAATTGGTAAATAACGATTTTTTTTTTTTTAAACTTAGGAATTCAATCTAAAGTTTATTTCGTATCACTTTTTATGTCTCTTTCTTACAGTTTGACCTAAAAAGCATAAACTTAAAAAAACAGAGATTGTTCAAATCCTTGGCATGATACAGTTTGTCGTAGAATAGTGCCTACAAACTTTGATAAAAGAGATACTTCAACTTTTCGTAACCGTGCACTTTCCTGACGGAGAGATGAGACGTGTAAGAGGAAAAGGAGGTAGGAGATAGTTCACATTCATCTACTGAAACTTTCCAGAGAATAATGCTGCACATTTCTCACGAAGTTCGGTAGACGCGACGTTATATTGTAATAATAAGGGTGGGCAGTTGTAGTTATATTACCTATCTGCTAAGAAAAAACAAACAAACATAAATGCTTGCTGGTAAGCAATCATATATAACCATTATTATTAAACCAACGATAACAGTATATTCTACAGCCAGCAAGACCGACAATGTCTCTCGAGTGTGCCTTATGCCTTCGGGGGTAAAGGGGGCCGACGGCACACATGACCGACATGCTAGTCTCACAGGCCTTCAGTCATCTTTTCTGAGAGTTCTACAGGCAAAGCTTAATTCATGATTACAAATTGTTAGCTGGATAGAATTTGACAAAGAACTCGGTCAGAGCATGTGCGGCGCTGTGGCTTAGTTGGTAAAGCGCCTGTCTAGTAAACAGGAGATCCCCGGTTCAAATCCGGGCAGTGCCTAAAATCAATTTTTGGGGTTTTAAGAATTAAACCGTCACGGAAAGTTTCAGTTGATTTATGAGAACTGTCTCTTATCATTCTCTCCTTCAAGAAATTTCACGTTTACGAAAACTTGGAAGTATTTCTTCAAGTTTGGAGGCGTTATTCGAAGATAAACTGTCCTGTATCACGCCAAGGCTTTAACCAGATATTCGTCTAAAGTTTATGTTTCTTTTAGGTCAGACTGTGATAGGAAAGAGACAGAAAAAGTCATACGAAATAGAATATATATTGAATTCCTTAGTTCTTAACAAATAATTAAATGTTTTTTTTTACTAATTTAGATTGATATGTGGCATTGTACGAATACAATTATAATTGTTCTCATTGGAATTCAGCATTTTTTCTTCTTCTAGCTAAACCCTTATTTGCTTATACTATAACCATTGTTTGTTTTATATCGTTAACCAAATTTAAATAATCCAATACATTCCATGAATCCCTTCCTACATGTAACATGATTTTTAAAATCCCTTAAATTGACAAAAAAGGCTCTGCCCGGATTTGAACCGGGGATCTCCTGTGTTTTGAACGAGTTCTTTGTCAACCTCTCTCCAGCTAACAATTTGGAACCATGGATAAGGCTTTGCTTGGGGAACTCTCAGAAAAGTTGACAGAAGGCCGTTGAGACCAACATGTCGGTCATGTGTACCGTCGGCCCCACTTACCCTATAACGTTTCAGAAGGCACACTCGATTTACATTGTCGGTCTTGCTACCTGTAGCAGATACTGTTACCTGCCACATGCACACCTTTGAAGTTGTATTGTTGTTGTTTAAAGGAGGTGAACCAGTTTTATCTCTTGAAGTTAGAAACTACCATTCCTATTTTCTTCAGCCGGGTAATGATCTTAAACTCTTATCATGCCACAGGGCTAATCCCCGTTGGGCCAAGCCCCAAATCCCCCTGTGCCAGGTTGTTTTGGAGATAATCTAATTAACGCGACGGTTCTATGAATAGCGAGTGCAAAATACACAGCACAGTCCAATGAGCGTGAATGGGCATAACTGCTATTACGAATGCTGCATTGCATGCACATGGCACTCAAGCGATAGCTCTCTCGCATGGACAAAGCAGTATAACGACAGCGTGCATGCAGCCTCATAGCAGACTATGAGTTAATTAATGTATGAATAGATAACGATACAAAGTTAACTTCTCGCAAACTAAATTAGTGGAGATTCGGAAAAGAACACCTAAATGTACTGAATGGAGGAATGTTACATGCTAGTGGTTTTATGGAAATGATTGGATTAATAACATTTGGTTGGAAAAAAGAAAGGTTTAGGTATGAGCAAATAATAGTTAAGCTAGATACAGGAGAGTTTGTCGTAGTGTAATGCCTACAAACTTTGATAAAAGAGATACTTCAAGTTTTCGTAAACGTGTACTTTCCTGACGAAGAGATAAGACGTGTAAGAGGAGAAGGAGGTAAGAGATAGTTCACATTCATCTACTGAAACTTTCCGGAGAATAATGCTGCACATATTTGTTCACGAAGTTCGGTAGACGCGACGTAATATTGTAATAATAAGTGGGCGGAGGTAGTTATATTACCTATCAGCTAAGAAAAAACAAACAAACATAAATGCTTGCTGGTAAGCAATCATATATAACCATTATTATTAAACCAACGGTAACAGTATCTTCTACAGCCAGCAAGACCGACAATGTCTCTCGAGTGTGCCTTATGCCTTTGGGGTAAAGGAGGCCGACGGCACACATGACCGACATGCTGGTCTCACAGGCCTTCTGTCAACTTTTCTGAACGTTCTACAAGCAAAGCGTAATTCATGATTCCAAATTGTTAGCTGGAAAGACTTTTAGCTGACAAAGAACTCCATTAGAATATGTGCGGCGCTGTGGCTTAGTTGGTAAAGCGCCTGTGTAGTAAACACGAGATCCCCGGTTCAAATCCGGGCAGTGTCTTTTTATCAATTTGTGAGGTTTTAAGAATCGAACCGTCACGGAAATTTTCAGTTGATTTATGAGAACTATCTCTTATAATTCTCTCCTTCAAGAAAGTTCACGTTTACGAAAACGTGAAGTATTTCTTCAAGTTTGGAGGCCTTATTCGAAGGCAAGCTGCCCTGTATCATGCCAAAATTTTTAATCAGATATTTTTCTAAAGTTTATGTTTCTTTTAGGTCAGACTGTGATAGGAAAGAGACAGAAAAAGTCATACGAAATAGATTATAGATTGAATTCCTTAGTTCTTAACAAATAATTAAACATTTTTTTTTTACTAATTCAGATTGATATGTGGCATTGTACGAATACAATTATATTTGTTCTCATTGGAATTCAGCATTGTTTTTAGTTAAAGCTAAGCTCTTATTTGCTTAAACTAAAACCATTTCTTGTTTTATATCGCTAACCAAATTTAAATAATCCAATACATTCCATGAATCCCTTCCTACATGTAACATTAACCCATGCTCTGTTTCTTAAAACACCCTAAGTTGATAAAAGGCACTGCCCGGATTTGAACCGGGGATCTCCTGTTTACTAGACAGGCGCTTTACCAACTAAGCCACAGCGCCGCACATGTTCAATAAGTGTTCTTTGTCAAGGTCTTTACAGCTAACAATTTGGAGCCATGAATTGGACTTCGCTTGTAGAAATCTCAGAAAAATTGACAGAAGGTCCGTGAGACCAACATGTCGGTCTTGTGCGCCGTCGGCCTCCTTTACCCTAAAAATAACGTTTCAGAAGGCACATTCGATTGGCATTGTCTGTCTTGTTGGCTGTAGCAGATACTGTTACCTGCCACATGCACACCTTTGAGGTTGTATTGTCGTTGTTTTAAGGAGGTTTAAGTACGAGTCCACTCCAAAATAACTTTCTTTCAATAGAAGCAGAAAAATCAGACAAACCCAAACAAAAAAAGTGTGAGCAAAATCGGATAACTCATAAGAAAGTTATGAATTGTCGAAAAAGATTATAAAACTATAGAACAATGGAAATCCCTACACAAATTGCCAATTTGGTTATCAGGTTGTGACGTCATGTCCTCACTATTTATCAATTGCTTTATATAGTTTAATCCCATTAATTTCTCTGTTTATCCCCAAAAACCTGATTTCCCCATTCCTTTGCCCAGGTTATATGATTTGTATCATATTGCACAAAATATTTTATGAACTTTGAAGAATTGATACTTTTTTCTGAATATTTTAAATTCATAATTATTGATCATGATTTAATTGAAGAAAATTAATTTATATTTGTGCACACACACAAAAGCATGTTACTATCAATCCAACTTGGATGCTGGTGTGAAGACATTTGATTCTTAGGGGGAAATAGGAAATTCATATTATCCATATAAAGAAAACTATTAGTAGATAGTGAGGACATGACGTCACATACTCATGAGTGAATTTCCAATTGTCTTGTGATTTTCATTGTTTCATAGTTTTACAGACTTTTTCAAAAATTCATAACTTTCTTATTAGATATCCGATTTTTTTCAAACTTTTTTTGATTGGTTTGTCTGATTTTTCTGCTTCTATCGAAAGTAAGCTATTTTTTGAGTGGACTTGGCCTTTAACCATTTTATCTATTGAAGTGAGAAACTATCATTCCTATTTCCTTCAGCCAGGTATTTGTTTATAAACATCGTGATCGGGGCGATCTTGTATGAATAGATAACGATACACAGTTAACTTCTCGCAAATGCTAAATTAGTGGAGATTCGAAAAAGAACAGCAAAGTACCGAATGGAGGAATGTCACATGTGAGTGGTTTTATGGAAATGATTGGATTAATAACATTTGGTTAACGAGAAAAAAGAAAGGTTTAAGTATGAGCAAATAAGAGTTTAGCTAGAGAAAAGCCAATGTTGAATTCCAATGAGAACGAGTTGAATTCTATTCGTACATTGCCAATCTGACTTGATAAATAACGTTAATTTTTTTTAGAACTAAGGAATTCAGTTTAAAGTCTATTTCATATCTCCTTTTTGTCTCTTTCCTATACCAGTTTGACCTAAAACATAAACTTAAACAAAAAAAGATGGCTCAAATCCTTGGCATGATACAGGGAAGTTTATCTTAAAATAACGCCTCCAAACTTTGATAAAAGAGATACTTCAAGTTTTCGCAAACGAGTACTTCCCTGACTGAGAGATAAGACGTGTAAGAGGAGAAGGAGGGAGGAGATAGTCCACATAAATCTTCTGAAACTTTCCGTAATATACTTTATGTCAGTGTTTTATATTATGCATCGTGTAACTTTATGATTTGTGTGCTGTTGTTATAGCTCTCTATTGGGTAGAAATACATGTACTATGCTTTAATTAATGGCTGCTAGGACAACGGCACCATGGCGCATAGAAACAAAATATTACTCGCGTTAAAAAAAAAAACCTTTCACTATTACTGTATTTATCATTGGTGTTTGGAAGAAGAAATATTAAACGGGCCACGGATTTCGAGAAGAGTATTGTCAAAGGCATAGGATACCAGTATCGAGTATTGCGATGCGAAATCTATATCTGATATTTAGGAGGGACATTCGTATCTGACGTTCATTTTGCCACATGAAAGGAGGATTCTTTTACATTATAATATGATCTAGTGATCACCCGATTCTGCTATTGTTTCCCAGATGGAGTAGCATTCAGGGGATAATTTCAATTGCATTTTAACCAAACAATCCATCAAGGGTATGAAATCAATTGTTACATTTTTTTGGGGGTGGTCCAGTTTTGGAGGTAATATTTACAGGGATTTGTTTTGAGATTTGAGATCTTGAGATTTGTTTTTTTGTTTTTTTGTTTGCCAAGGGAGGGTGGGACCCGGGCCGGTCGAGCCACCCCCCCCCCCCCCCCCCGTGGATCCGCGTCTGACAGGATCGGCTACTGCCAGCAAGACCGACAATGCAAATCGAAGGTGCCTTCTGAAGCGTTATCTTTAGGGAAAAGGAGGCGGACTGCACACATGACCGACATGTTGGTCTCACGGGCCTTCTGTCAACTTTTCTGAGAGTTCTTCAAGCGAAGCCAAATTCATGGTTCTAAATTAGCTGGATCGACTTTGACACAAAACTCGTATCGTATGTCTGCGGCGCTGTGGCTTAGTTGGTAAAGCGCCTGTCTAGTAAACAGGAGATCCCCGGTTCAAATCCGGGCAGTGCCTTTTTATCCATTTGGGTTTTTTAAAGAATCGAACCGCAAGTAGGAATTTTACATGTTAGTGGTTTCCTGGAAATGATTGGATTATTTAAACTTTGTTAAAGATATAAAAAAACAAAATATGGTCTAAGCAAATAAGAGTTTAGCTAGAAAATAGCCAATGTTGAATTCCAATTAGAACGAGTATAATGCTATTCCTACATTACCACATATATATCGGAATCGATTAATAACGTTTACTTTTGTTGTTGGAAATAAGTAATTCAATCTAAAGTCTATTTCGTATCAATTTTTCCTGTCTCTCTCCTATCCCAGTTTGACATAAAAACATAAACTTTTACAAAACAGATGGTAAAAATCCTTGGCACGATACAGGAGAGTTTGTCCTAGAATAATGCCTACAAAATTTGATAAAAGAGATACTTCAAATTTACGTTGAAGTGTAATTTCCTGACGGAGAGATAAGCCGCTTGTAACATAAATCTACTGAAACTTTCCGTACCGGTTCGCTTCTTAAAACCCCCCAAATTGATAAAAAGGCACTGCCCGGATTTGAACCGGGGATCTCCTGTTTACTAGACAGGCGCTTTACCAACTAAGCCACAGCGCCGCACACGTACTATCTGAGTTCTTTGTCAATTTTAATCCAGCTAACAATTTAGAACCATGAACTGTGCTTTGCTTGTAGAACTCTGAGAAAAGTTGACAGAAGGCCCGTGAGACAAATGTGTCGGTCATGTGTGCCGTCGGACTCCTTACCTAAAAAATAACGTTTCAGAATGCACACTCGATTTTCATTGTCGGTCTTGCTGGCTGTAGCCAATACTGTTACTTGCCACATACGGGGCCACATATCTCATTTTTCTTTCATTCTTCAAAATACATACTAGTCATGAAAATCTCTAAGATCGGATGATAGTTTCTACGTCCTTTTTCTGTTATTCGAGTCAGGCGCGTACGCAGGATTTTTTCAAGGGGGGAGGGGGGGGGGGGGGATTTTAACATTTTTGAATCGGGGCGGAAAATTTCGCAACGACTCAGCCAGCCGCTGAATAAGCCGGGGGGGGGGGGGGGGGGAGGTAAGAGGTCACTTTTTATGTTTTTGTTTTGTTGGTCCCAAAAAAATCACAACGACTCAGCCGACCGCTGAATAAGGGGGGGGGGGGGGGGGGGTAAGAGGACACTTTTTTTTTTTGGTCTCGAAATTTGATAATTTGACATTTTGCTCCGTTAGGGGGGTTATGGGGGGGGGGTTTACACACAAAAAAATACCAAAGGGGGTGGGGTTTAACCCCCACAAACCGCCGCCCCCCCTGTGTACGCGCCTGATTCGAGTGATAACAATAGTGATAATTAGTGTTTATATATCCATCGAATAAAAAATCTATTTAAAGCAATTCTTAACGCGCCCCCCCCCCCCCCACAACTAAAAATGATTCAAAGGCACTGCCCGGATTTGAACCGGGGATCTCCTGTTTACTAGACAGGCGCTTTACCAACTAAGCCACAGCGCCGCACACGTACTATATGAGTTTTGTGTCAAAGTCGATCCGGCTAACAATTTAGAACCATGAATAAGGCTGTGCTTGTAGAACTCTCAGAAAAGTTGACAGAAGGCCTGTGAGACCAATATGTCGGTCATGTGTGCCGTCGGCCTCCTTACCTAAGAAATAACGTTTCAGAAGGCACACTCGATTTTCATTGTCGGTCTTGCTGGCTGTAGCCAATACTGTTACTTGCCACATACGGGGCCACATATCTCATTTTTCTTTCATTCTTCAAAATACATACTAGTCATGAAAATCTCTAAGATCGGATGATAGTTTCTACGTCCTTTTTCTGTTATTCGAGTCAGGCGCGTACGCAGGATTTTTTCAAGGGGGGAGGGGGGGGGGATTTTAACATTTTTGAATCGGGGCGGAAAATTTCGCAACGACTCAGCCAGCCGCTGAATAAGCCGGGGGGGGGGGGGGGGGGGAGGTAAGAGGTCACTTTTTTGTTTTTGTTTTGTTGGGTCCCAAAAAAATCACAACGACTCAGCCGACCGCTGAATAAGGGGGGGGGGGGGGGGGGGGGGGGGGGGGGGGGTAAGAGGACACTTTTTTTTTTTTGGTCTCGAAATTTGATAATTTGACATTTTGCTCCGTTGGGGGGGGGTTATGGGGGGGGGGGGGGTTTACACACAAAATAATACCAAAGGGGGTGGGGTTTAACCCCCACAAACCGCCGCCCCCACCCCCCCCCCCCTGTGTACGCGCCTGATTCGAGTGATAACAATAGTGATAATTAGTGTTTATATATCCATCGAATAAAAAATCTATTTAAAGCAATTCTTAACGCCCCCCCCCACAACTAAAAATGATTCAAAGGCACTGCCCGGATTTGAACCGGGGATCTCCTGTTTACTAGACAGGCGCTTTACCAACTAAGCCACAGCGCCGCACACGTACTATATGAGTTTTGTGTCAAAGTCGATCCAGCTAACAATTTAGAACCATGAATAAGGCTTTGCTTGTAGAACTCTCAGAAAAGTTGACAGAAGGCCTGTGAGACCAATATGTCGGTCATGTGTGCCGTCGGCCTCCTTACCTAAGAAATAATGTTTCAGAAGGCACACTCGATTTTCATTGTCGGTCTTGCTGGCTGTAGCCAATACTGTTACTTGCCACATATCTCATTTTTCTTTCATTTTTCAAAATACATACTAGTCATGAAAATCTCTAAGATCGGATGATAGTTTCTCCGTCCATTTTCAGTTATTCGAGTGATAACAATAGTGATAATTAGTGCAAATACAACCATTGAATAACAAATCTATTTAAAGCAATTTAAAGCTGTGCTTGTAGAACTCTCAGAAAAGTTAACAGAAGGCCCGTTAGACCAACATGTCGGTCACGTTTGCCGTCGGCCTCCTTTACCCTAAAGAAAACGTTTCAGAATCAGAAGGCACAATCGATTAGCATTGTCGGTCTTGCTGGCTGTCACGTTAGCCTCTGGTTAGCCGATACTGTTACTTGCCACATATACCAATATATACCATATCTCATTGTTTCATTGATTCTTCAAAATGCTAGTCATAAAAATCTCTACTATAGGATTAAAGTTTCTACGCCCATTTTCTGTTATTCGAGTTATAACAATAGTGATAATTATGGTAATCCCAACCATTGAATAAACAATCCATTTTAAGTGTCCGGCTCTCCAATGTTGCAAATTATAATGATGACAAAATAATTCAATTAAAATCAAATCTATTATCATGATAATGATGACTTTGATTTCAATATGTTACAGGTGATTTTCAATATTACGTCGCGTCTACCGAGCTTCGTGAGAAATGTACGGTAATATTGTGCAATAACATTTTTTAAAAATCCACTGCCTGCCTGAATGGTGAAAAGGAAAACAATTAAATTAGGTCATTCCGACCACCGGACAACCGGAAGTAGTCAAACAAAAGGTCAATGTCCGTTGATAAGCCAAAGGAGACGCTTATCTGTCGGGTTACTTCCCAAAATTGCTTCCGACTTAGTCTTTTTGACATTAGCACCTACCTTTCACACACATCCCATATTTGGTTAAGACTTGAATTTGTTTGATAATCCAGGATTTTAAATGAACCATTGATAGGTTCTGAAAGGAAGTTTATGAAACTTCGTTTGATCCGGAAGTTTTCGATATGTACAAAGGACACTGCTATCTAACGCAATTGGATTATAGGAGAGTGAAATCGTTTAAAACGTTGGGATACCATTTTGGATAAATGGTAAATGTAACAATTTATTTCATACCTTTGAGGATTTGTGGGGTTAAAATGCAATTGAAATTACCCCTGAGCCTGCTACGGGCATCTGGGAAACAAAATCATATACATAGACAGGTGATTGCTAGATCAGGGTTGTTTCACAAAGACTTAGATTGACATTAGGTTGGATTTAAATATGGCAGACCAGACTATAACTATTGGTCACTTTTCGTGACGGTTATATACTTAAAAAAACCCAAAATTGATAAAAAGGCACTGCCCGGATTTGAACCGGGGATCTCCTGTTTACTAGACAGGCGCTTTACCAACTAAGCCACAGCGCCGCACCGTCTCTATATTGTGTTCTTTGTCAAACTCTACCCAGCTAACAATTTGGAATCAAGTATTAGGCTTTCCTTGTAGAACTCTCAGAAAAGTTGACAGAAGGCCCGTGGGACCACTCCAGCAAAGCATAGAGAGTCAATGCTAATGCGTATTGACCTCTAGCACTGCATACTTGCTGTGAGGCAGGTATTATTAGACCTATACACAAATATACACACCACACAATATTGCATAGACTGCACACAATCATGCCGATGTGGCTGTAAGCAAAGTTTGACAGTAGACTTACAATTTGAATTTGTAAATTATTCTTTTTAAAATCAGTAAGTTGACAAAAATGTATTTTACCGCTATTTAGGTGTCATCAATAATGTCACTAAAGTACCGATTTTGAGTGAAATCAATTGAGTTTTGTACAGTGGTGTTTGAAATGCTGAGAATCAAAAGCACAGCTTTTACTACACAGCCAGGATAATGATGCTCCTATGTGTGCGTGGGACCAACATGCCGGTCATGTGTCGTCACTATTGGTCCCTCAATTATGATCTTTAGATAATACTTTTACCTCCAATAATGAACTATCAAAACATGTAAATTCTTTAGATTTGTGACCCCGATATTTACGTCCTTTGTCAATCTTAGTCTTTGTGAAACCCCCAGGTATCATAATGTAAAAGAATCCTCCTTTCGTGTGGCACAATTTATAAAGTGAACGTCAGATACGAATGTCCCTCCACAATATCAGATATAATTTATGCATCGTGCTACTCGATACTGGTATCACATGCCTTTGACAATACTCTCGTCAAAATATGTAGCCCTATTTACACTTTTTTTCAAACGCCAATGATCAATAATAATAAAAGGTCAATTGTTTTAATGCGGCTTATATTTTGTTTATAGCCGCCATGGTGCCGTTGTCTTAGCAAACATTTGGTAATTAAAAGGATGTACTTTTACCCAATAGAGAGCAAGGACAACAGCACCAAAATCATACAGTTACATAATGCATAATATAAATACTGACATAACATGGACTACTAAACAGAAGCATAGATATAAACAAAGATGAATTAATTAGAGGGATTTGAAAAAGTAGGGTTTTAACATGGTTTTGAAGGCGTGTAGGAATTGAGTATTTTGGATATAGGGAGGCAGGGTTTTCCAAAGTTTGGGAGCAGCGAGTAACATTGCTCTGCTTGTAAGAAAAATAGCAATTGCTCAGCAATTATTTCTACGTACTAAATGTATCATTTCGCAATCTTTATCACGCGAAGGAAACGGGTAACTGCATCGTAGAGATAAGAGAAGGAAAGAAGATACCCATTCATATCCTCTTGAGTATTTTGTAGGTCAAAGTTCACATGAAACCTCGCGCAGAAAACGGAGGATGGTTTCGATATCAATGAGACCAAACATGGTATTGACGTCATCTTCATTATTATGATGTAACAATGGAGAATAAGGTGACATAGTATTTACATAAGTTCATGAAGGAATTTACTGACTTAAACGAGTGGCTCCATGCTTAAAGGTAATACAAAGTTTTGGGAAATTTCGATAATTGGGTTGATAGTGATTCTTTACAATTTCGATATATGCCCCTGTGGATGTATTAAGGGCACTACAAAATTTAGTCCCTAAAACACTTCTGCTTTTGAGAAAAAATTGAATATAACACTTTACCGGTGCTGCCGGTAAATTTTGATGAATTTCATATAGCGCCTACGGCCGTACAAAGGTAGCTGCGACCATGAAAATAAAAGAATATGTTGTTGTGATATATAATTTCCAAGCGGGAATACCAAATCGGTCGATTTTAGTCAAGAAACATTGTTTTATAGCTTAATTAATATCTTGACCTTGAGAGGGAGCTATACAACATAAAGCATTTATTATTGACAATTTCATAACTTTAGACTCGATTTCAACCGCGACAACGATCACTGAATATTGTAAGATCATTATGCTTCCAATATGTTCATTTGAACCAAATTCATGACCCCATACCAATACTTTGTATTACCTTTAAACCGTCCCCCTGCTAGGTTTGACTAACAAAAATTCAGGGTTCTTGAGAAAAATTACAAAGACAAAATTTCAGTTAAGATTCAGTTGAGCTCTGACAAACGTGACAAACTGTCTGGTTATATATCAAAATGTGCAATACCCAAACTCTTGTACACTAAATTACTTCGTTTCACCAATCTAATGTTTATTTGCTGTTACTTCAGTTTATGTAACATTTTCTTGCAGTCAATTAAGTCCATGATGTCTCTAACATATTGTCAATATTATCATGGATAAAATAATGCATCCGCGTTTTCAAAACTATTCTGCACTGCATGCATCCACAAACTTTTTAAATTTTTAACTATCTAATACAATACAACAGAATAATACATAGCATTAACAAAAAAGAAATGGAAACTAAAGGGCCTTGACTTTTACTTTATTGAACAATACGTACATGTAATAAAAAACCAAAATAAAACACATTATTAGCGGAATAATTCATATCACGTCCAATATATGTACTCAACTGGAAGAACTCGAAAAGCCGGCAGGTGGAAATTCCGAGTTTGGATCAATGGTTTTTAGACATTTGTTGTATTGTTTGTTGCCAATAATTTACATGTCACGCGAAATCGTTATTAATGTTTACGTACTGAAACACGTATAATATTTGGGTGGTCAAATTGTACACAACTAAGGTAGCATATACATGTTAAAAAGAATTAGATATCTGGAAGGCCTCACATGAAAGACAGTGTCGATAGTTGAATTACATCACAACATTTGAAATATAATGTTTAGTTTATGTAATAATAGATGTAGTTATAACTTGCATAGCGCCTACTTTTACATTTCTATGCGATTTACATCAAATTATATTACTCCAGTCACTGTCGGCACTGGCGCGCCCTCTATATTTCACCTTTTCCTCCTATGTTTATTGTCACTTTTTATTTTTCTTAATTTCAAAGGGTCCATGGCTCTGATGTACAGTACAAGAGTACTTTGATAAATCAATACATCCCAACTAGATCTTTATGCTCTCAAAACTCTGGATTTCTTGTGCTTTCTAAGATTAATACAAAGTAGGGTAAGAAAACCTTTGCACATGCAGGGCCTTCGCTGTGGAATGTTCTCCCTCGATCAGATCAGCAGATCAGTTTAAGTGTTAAACAATAATCTTCAAACTTATATGTTTGGTTCGTCATTTAAATAATTATTCTCTAAATTGTTGTTTAAAGTTTTATCTTAATCCTGCTATAATGCAGATGAGATTTTTTTATTTTGTGCAAGTGCATCTTCAGCATTTGATTTCAAAATCATTTGGCGCCATACAAATCCCATTATGATCAATAGTATCATTATTATTATTATAATCGCCAATGGCCTTACACATGTACTCCTGCTAGTGAAAAAAGTGACGTTCGCATCCTATGCCGAGTACACACGTATAAGGCCTTCACCTGGATAGAGAGAAACAACGTAGATAAAATGCTTGCTTAAATACCCTGTGCACTTATTGAGCCATTCATC
Organism: Strongylocentrotus droebachiensis; assembly: GCA_035222895.1. NCBI lineage: Eukaryota > Metazoa > Echinodermata > Echinoidea > Camarodonta > Strongylocentrotidae > Strongylocentrotus > Strongylocentrotus droebachiensis. The sequence continues at coordinate 203,748 of JAVYIG010001572.1, read as the reverse complement.
GGGTTTCCTGCAATGGTGAGGAAGGCAAGTGGGAGGGGGGGGGGGGGGGGGGGTAAGACTATTGAACAAATCAGGCATTTGAAAAATCGACGTCAGTGAAGCATGATATACAATATTTTCTTACACAGCATAAGTATGGGTTATTTGAAATAATACAAACAGTTAACAGTGTTACCAATATACGCACTTTCTATACAAAATATTTGGTTTTATACAACGCCTACTAAGATTCTTGCAACCTCATTGGTCAATTCTTGATAACATGGCATGCGCTAACAGTACCATTGAACGGACCATTGCACTCTGACGTCACTAACGATGTACAAAGATGGTGAGCTAAGTGACGTCAGGGTGCAATGGTGCGAAAGGATCAAACGAAATTGCACTCCGCGTAACAATAAACATAAAAGTTGGTACGCGCGTGGTTTGCTGCCTGGTTAATAGTGCGCGCTCACTATCAGCAATTTCATCAATTGAAAACAAACAAAAAATCGCTGAGATTTAGGCCTAGGAAAACTGTTTTAAGCCCGTTAACGTCCGAGGTGTTGTATAAAACAAATAGTGAATGGTCTTTATTCGTGCAATGGAACAATATTTTGCATTCAGTGAAAGATGAGACGCTCCATTCAACTCGGCTGCGCCTCGTTGAATATAGCGTCTCTTATCTTTCACCTCGTGCAAAATCTTGTACCATTGCACTCATGACCATTCACTATTTGTACAATAAATCTGTTTCACACCGTGCCTAATTTGCTATTATTTTGTACATGAAATGTATACAAATGTATACAAATATAGCTTCCCTTTCCTATAAAAGACAGTACAAACGAATCCTCTTAGCTAACCTAAAGGTATTTTTTGGCTAGATTTAAAAGTATATGTCCTTTCTTCGTATTAATTATTTTGGGGAAAACATGAAATAAGGAAGGTCTACGCCAAGTTTGCTATTGTGTTAATCCGTACGACACGCGTCTTGCTCGACGAACAATTAGTGTTGCGGCACAGGCGACCATCACGCATACAACGCCCGTCACCGATAACCCAACTGCTAGGGGCATATTCACACCGCCTTCACTTCCCGAAACAGACGCCGAAGTCGAATTCGACATCGACTGCGAAGATGCGATTACATCTGTACTCGAGGTTGGAGTATTGTCTGTAGTTTTTGAAATGTTTGTAGAAAACGTTGTTGCTTCTGTGGAAAGTGATACGTCTGCTGTTGGTCTCAAGGTGGAGGTCGATGAAAAAGATGATGGAGACGACGACGATGATGACGATGACGTTGACTGGACGCCAATACCTGTAGAAGGTATATCCGATATACTTTCTTCTGTACTGACATTCATAGTGGGCTTAATTGATGTCTCAGTTGATTCAGTCGCATCGGTTGACGAAGTTTTGTATATAGTTGATTCCGTATTCGACACCGTTTGCAACGTCGTCGGAGTTTCACTGGTAGCAGGCTCGTAATTTGCAGTTGTTGATTCCGTATTCGACACCGTTTGCAACGTCGTCGGAGTTATACTGGTAACAGGCTCGTAATTTGCAGTTGTTGATTCCGCATTCGACACCGTTTGCAACGTCGTCGGAGTTTCACTGGTAGCAGGCTCGTAATTTGCAGTTGTTAATTCCGTATTCGACACCGTTTGCAACGTCGTCGGAGTTTCACTGGTAGCAGGCTCATAATTTGCAGTTGTGGCAGACGTTGTTCTTAATACCGTTGATAAATCAGGCGCTCCCGTACTCATCGAGAATCCTGGTGTCTGTATATCAGTAGTTCTTTCTTTTGCTGATACACCAGCAGTCGTAATTGTTTCAGTTGTAACGATGCCAGTAGTTGCTGTGCTCGTAAAATCAGTATATGTACTAAGCTCTTCTTTCGTGGTAAAACTTTGAGTGACTAGGTCGTTTGCTTGGGAGGTCTGTGATTCAGTACTAAGTGGATCTGTATTTTTCCCTGAACCGGTTGTACTTTCTTCGGTTGATGACTCAGTTCCTGCAGTTGTGGCGATATGTGTTGAGGGACTTGCAGTTTCAGTATTTGCACCAACCTCACCTTCTGTGGTATGACTTTGAGTAACAACTTGTGCTGTTTCAGATCTTTCTGACACTTCTGTAGTTGTTGTCCTTTCAGTGCCAATAGAAGTCAAGATTGTTCTTCGGGTTGTTTGAACGGACTCGGTAGATTCCAAAGAAGTAGTCGATGCATCAGGCATTGTATAGTAGTCATCCTGGATTGTAGACATGGTAGATGATGCTACTTCGGTAGTTATAGAAGTAAAAGTACGAATTGCACTGGGTTCATTAGTAGATGAGAGGCCTGGGACTACATCCGTTGCAACGGAAGGCAGTTCTTCAAAGGCTGTCGTGGGATCATTCACCGAAGGAGTAGAATTCGTCAGCGTCAGTGAACCCGATGATGTCAATTCGGGAATGGAGGGTGGAAATGGACTCAATGTTGCTTCTGTAGACCGAGGGAGTGTTGATGGTGTCTGCGTTGTCGACAGCTCAGGTTCCGACTGCGTTGTCAATCTCGAAACCGACGCCATTGAGGTGTCTGAAATTGGCGTTCCAATATTGGTAACATCCGTTACTACGGACGCTTCGGTCGTCGCCGCAGTCACGGTGGGGACAGGAGTTCGTCTCATACACGGAGAGAGTGAAGAATCGGTTGCCGCTCGAGAAGAAGTCGGGTTCGTCGTCCCCATCGCTGTAGACGATTCTGCAGCTCCTCTAGTTTGAAATATTGTACTTTGTCCAGATGTCAATGAGGTCGGTCCATGTGATGTTGGAATGTCTGTCGAGGTTTCAGCATTTCCTGGATTGCCTTTGACCGCTGCCATGGAAGTGATGTTGATTGCGACATGTTGTGGATTAAGCGTGGTCACACCACGATCGGAAGTGCGTCCACGAAAGAGCCTTGATAGAGGAATGCCTAAAGAAGAATGATAATAATAATAATAATAATATTTAATGTTTATATAGCGCTTAATAATGTCTCTAAGCGCTTTACAAATATACTATTACCCCGGTCATTGGATTCAGTGCTTGCCCGCACACACTGTGTGCACAATCTCCACTCCCTGAGGAGCATTCCAGTCGGGCGTTACTTGACGCTCACAAGCTGTTTGACCAACAATGACGGCCGCATTCTAACGAGTACCCATTTGACACCTGGCTGGAGAGTAGCAAGTGCAGGTTAATATCTTGCCAAAGGATATTAGTGCCGTGTTGGGATTCGAACTCTCGACCTTCGCATCTCCAGTCAAGTGCCTTAAACCACTCGACCACGATACTCACATAATAGATATGATTTATCGTAAATGATGAATGAAACCTGCAATACTCATTATTTTCTACACGATATAGGTCCAAACAAAATATTCTGTAGAAATGGAACAAATTAGACCGAAAAGGTTTCCTGATTTGGCGGATGCCTTTTGACGTGTTTGTAAAACATTTGTTGGAGAAAGCGCTCAAATGATAACAAACTCAGTAATCAAAATAGCATGTTGAGAGGAATTTTTCTTAGATGCGTAATAATCTGGAACTGTGGACCCCCTGTGCATCCTTCCCCTTCACTAACAGATTTGAGTTTAAAAGAAAATCTTGTAAATCATTGAAGCGTAAGAATAAGAGACAAATCATCAGCATGATGATCACTATTCACTATCATCATAATTATCCACAACCAAAATCATCGTCATTATCATCCCAACTGCCCACCACCATTACGGTAAGGCGTCTAAAAAAGTATTATTAAAGCATTCAAAACTGAGAAATATCAGCCCAAAGAGGGAGAAAAAAAGAAGAAGAAGATTTCCGACCAACCGACCCACGTTTTGGCACCTAAAGGGCAATAAAGTATCTTTTTTTAAAGGCCTAATTATCTTCACCATCATCAGCATCATCACCATTATCACCATCATTGTCATAATCATCATCATCAATACCTGGTAGAATCTGACACCTTTCTCCTCGGTATCCCCCAGTACAGATACAGGTGAAAGTAGGACCATTTCCGAAACATAACCCTCCATGAAGGCAAGGAGAGCTCGCACAACCATCATCTAAAAACAAAAATCGAATGGGAAAGTATTTAAGTTTAAAGGTAATACAAAGTTTTGGTATGGGGTCATGAATTTGGTTCAAATGAATATATTGGAAGCACATGCGATTCTACAATATTCAGTGATCGTTGTCGCGGTTGAAATCGAGTCTAAAGTTATGAAATTGTATATAATAAACTCTTTATGTTGTATAGCTCCTTCTCAAGGGCAAGATATTAATTAAGCTATAAAACAATGTTTCTTGACTCAGATCGACCGATTGGCTATTCCCGTTTAGACACTATATATCACAACTACACATTCTGAGATTTTCATGGTCGCAGCTACCATTGTATGGCTGTAGGCGCTATTTGAAATTTATCGAAATTTAATTAAATTAAATTTTTATATTCAATTTTTTCTTGAAAACAGAAGTGTTTAAGGGGCTAAATTTTTTATTGTTTATAATACATCCACAGGGGAATCCAAATATATCAAAATTGTAAAGATTCACTATCCACCAAATTTTCAACATTTCCCAAAACTTTGTAATACCTTTAAGCACTAACAAAACATCTGTGTAAACTGGGATCCTCTGCCTTTATAAAAATACATCGACAAGGTTGGGGTAAAACGTAAACATTATCAATGTGGGTAAGATTACCCCCATCTTCAAAAACAGTTTTCATCAGCAAAATATCTAAACTATTGAAGACCTTCCTCGTGATCGTGTTCGTCCATTCTGAATCCCTTTTGTCGCCATGATTGATGGCGCTCTTCTAACATACAATGTATATCTTCTCATTGTTCTATGCTTTCTAGTAGTTACCGAATCAAAACAATCTTATACATTTTGCTTTAAACAAAACAATTTTCTCTCAAACCAAACCAAAACGATTTGACTATTTTGAAACTTTCTCATTTCAAATGGTACCAGGCATGTTAGTGGTGGTTTAAATGTATGTATTACATTAAAGTTAATTTAATGAAATCTGCACAATGTGACTGTGCCTTCAGATACTTACGTTTTATTTTGATTTCTGCATTTTGGATTCTTACAAGCGCATCCTGAGATCGAACTGTAATCTCAGCCATAAATTGCACCTATAAAGATAATGCAGAGAAAGAAGTAATTACAAGATTGTTAGTTGATATAAATAAAGTATTGTAAAATAATATAGTTTACCATATTTACTTTTCTGGTTTGATTGATAACTTTAAAAGTACCTATTTATCTAAAAGCAATAATGAGAGAAAATATGTCAACTTTGCAAGGTTTTGCCTTATGACAGCAGCAATGAAAAGCTCTTGATGAAGATGAAAGAATAAAGTCAGATAAAGAATGTCAGATAAAGAATGTTTAAAGCATTGAACTGTCATGGTATATGATATCGACATGAGAACTTTCTATTTTATTGCCGATTAAGCAAATGAGTTAGATTTGAGATGGAAAACGTGAAAGACATTAAGAAACGTGTTCATGGTACATACTGAATTTAATTTTGTCATGAATTGGTAATTTCATTTACTTTTTGCCATACACTATTTTTGTATCATATTCACGGTAGTAACAATCGACTTGAGTTACACTCCCCTAAAGTTGAATACCGCTTTACCAACTTTTTTGTTCTCACCGCAAATCTTGAAACACCGCCTTGTGCAAGCAACAGTGACGTTGTTACCCATGAATCCGTAGGTCCACTTGTACGCCATATATTGTCAAAGTCGCCGCCATTCCTCGACCATTGTACAGAAAGGGCATTGACAAGATCGCCATTGCTGTGATCCGAGAGCTGGTATTGAAAACTGATCTCGATTGTGTCGGTGGTGGCGGCAGTCACTTCTGGACTTTGGAGTAATGCTGTGCCGTTTTCTTGGCTTATTGTGACGTATGCGTAGGAGGAAGGTTCTGAAAAGAGATTAATGAGTTACTGATTAATTAGATATTGATCATAGTACCGGTACAAACACCTGTAAGCATGGTAAGACGCATATCAATCAAAAGGCATAGTATGGGCCCAACAAGTATATGTTTACGAGTGCATAGGCATACAGTACAATTTGTTGATTTGTTTTCGTCAGGGTAAGGAGTGGGGGGGGGGGGGGGGGGGAGGGGGGGGGGGGAGGGGGGGGGGGGGGCTGCCCACTCCTCCAGTTTTCTCAATTTTCATTTGAAAGAGTTAAGCGAGCGAGCAAAACTTGGAAACTTTAACATAGTAACAACGCAATTTTGCCATCAGGATCTTTTTACCAAAAAAGGATATACAAAATACAGGTAGTCTATTTCGCTGCCCGCCTCGTATGCCTATGCGCAAGTGTGTTGTCATTGCAATTTAATAAATATACAACTTTTTCATGCTTTTAGGATATTATATAAGTATCATCATCAGATCGTTATGAATATGCCCTGTATATATGTCATTCTTATTAACCACACGAACACGATTTTATGGGGGAGGGGAAGGGAAGGGGTAAATACTTCCCGTCTACCGTCTACTATCCTCATGGTCTCACAATCGTTTCGTCTACTTATCATTTGGTCTAATGACCATTAAGGCTACTATGTAAATCATTTGGTCAAAGTTCCATATGGTCTAATCTCCAATTAGTCTTCTACCCATTTAGTCTATTGTTCAGATTCCCAGTTGTCTAAGGTCAATTTCGTCTTCCATTCATAAGGCCTTATAAACATTTGATGATGATTATTTATTAGGATCAAATGATTAGTAGACTATAATCATAGATAATAGACAAAATGGGCATTATACAAACTAGGAATTAGACCAACTGGCAAATAGGTGTAGACTTATTGGAGATTAGACGTAATTGAAATGAGACCAAATGACTTTTAGCCCGAATGGTCATTAGACCAAATGATAAGTAAACAGAATGAGTATTGTACCATGTGGATAGTAGACTGGCTGGATGTAGACCATATGGGAATAGACCAATCGGGTAGTAGACGAACTGGTTGTAGACCACACGGCTATATATAAACCAATAAAATATGGGTCCGCGCTTGTAGGCCATCATCTATACCCACGGTAACCACATGCACGACTTTTAATTTTGGTAAAATGAATACAGACCAATACCCATGTGTGACACCCTCTTTAACCCTATGAACTTGAATATGGGGGCAAATACTCCCCTTCTGCCATTAATCAGTACCCCGGATGAAACTCTCCTAACCCTGTCAACTAGATTATCACCTGAACAAGAATTTCCTGGGATAAATACCCCATTTCATACCATCAGTGAATATCAAAGCTCCCATGTGTGTCACCCTTTTTAACCCCGTAAACGAGATTTGTTTTGTTTTGTTGGGAGGGGGAGGGGGTATTGCTCTTCTTATACCATGAGTGATACCCGTATGTGAAACTGACTTTATGGAGATTAATCCTAATCAACGAGATTTCTTTCGTGAGGGAGGGGAGGGGGTTAATATCTACTAAAAATGAATATCATAATAAGTACCCCTGCATGAAACAGTCTTTGACCCCGAGAACGAGATTTCGGGAACAAATACGCCCCTTTCTATACAGACAGCGAATATCAAAGCCCCCTGTGTGCGCCATCCTCCTCAACCCCTTAAATGAGATTACGGATGTCATCCTCGTGTATATCGTACCTTCAGCTGATGAGGAGGAAGTGTTGGGGTCACGGGAGCTCCTCCACCGGGGCCCCGCCCCGACGCTGATCCAGCCGCACAGACCCGACTGGAAAGTGCAACTCTGCCCTAGGGAGACTGCATGGGACGAAAAATAATATGTTAGCAATCGAAGAGGATAATATGTCATATTATGTCTACAATATTGGAGAGAGAGAGGGAGAGAGAGAGAGAGAGAACGAAACAATTGGGCGGTATATATGCACATAGATGTATTTGAAGGTATCATATTGAGAAACTCATCTCTATAATAATGTATTCTTAAACCATAATATTATGCACTATTTTTTGTATTTGAACTAACGCATATTAATAATTGTGGAACCCTTATATTCGTTTTGTCCATTCTCATACAAACTTGCGCAGCGTTGTGTCAAACCAAAGAGTTATTACATTAAATCCTTAGTCAAACTGAATACTTACATAGCAAAAGAGACGAGAACACATCGTTAATTTGAAATGTAAATAATTGATTTGAATCGCTTGTCACACCCTTTGCTTATATACGGAGATTATCTCGCATGTGTTCGTGTAACATACATTGTTTCGCGCGGTTCCAGATTCTTTTAAACGTTTGGTTATCTATCAAAGTCAGGAGTAATGTGATATATTTATGTTGCTAGGTATTTACACAGTTGAATGAAGTAAATGTAGTATGTTCATATAGCTGAAAATCTATTGAAGTCTGAACTTACATTTCATGATAATCACTAGCATCACTATGTGTTATACTAGTCATTTCTTTCATATACTGTTTCGCGCGGTTCCAGATTCTATGTATTAAAACGTTTGGCTATCTAAGTCAGTAGTAATGTTATATATTTATGTTGCTAGGTATTTACACAGTTGAATGAAGTAAATGTAGTATGTCAATATAGCGGAATATCTATTGAAGACTGAACTTACATAATCATGATGATCATTCGCATCTTCACTGTATGTGTTATACTAGTCATTCATATCAACGACATGAAATCAGGAGATATCAGTTGTTTTGTGTATCACGTTTTCGTGCAAAATGCGAAAGCTAAAATTTGTTCATGATGTATTTATCATCGCCCTTCTGCACAAATTGACTTAGACAAGTGACACCATAATCATTATGTTTCATGTAATTTCATGTAAGGAAAACATTATTTGCCGGTAACTGAATTTTCAGATTATCATATTAATAGCTTCCAGCTGGTGTCATGTCGTATTTTACTCTCATCGAATCTTGCGATTTATTCACTTGTATTCTTCCGTATTAAAATTAAATAGCAATATAAACCTTTTCATTTTCCTGATTATGTACACAGCGCTGTAATTCCGCCCACGCGTTTTACCGTTCTTGTTTATCAAAGGAAGTAAAAGCTTGACGATAATATTTTGATGTTTATGATAAATTGAATAATGAGACATTGACTTAGAACCCGGGTCTGAAAGAGGGTGCTGATTAATTCACATAAACCCTTCGATTGCGATGCTGAATTTTTTCATGATGAATGAATGAATGAATGAATGCCATTCTCCACTGAATTGCAATATATAGGATTTTTTTTCTATCATGTCTATTTGAAAAATTAATAATGTTTTCACTCACATTAAACTTCTAACATTCTACTCTTACGGTAGTTGGTCATTACGAATATATCTAGTCTGAATGTTCATGTTTATTATCCAATACTGCCTTATCCATTCCTGCTCCCTGTTCAGACTTAACACTTTGTGTACAAACTTTAATTTTACATCAAATATTATTAGTCGAATAAAATAACAGCATGTATACTACTCATTGATCAGAGAAAATATACAACCGGATAGTGGAAATATAATCATGCTGAGGAACAAATTTGCTCGCACGTCATTTTGCTTGATATATTACAACCGTACCATTCACTTCTCTTTAGAAACCAGAGTCTCGCTGTAGTGGACACTAACATTTAACATAGAAAAAAAAGGGCATAAGATCATGGCCTCGCAACCTTTTCAAATTGGTGCCTAAATTTGAATCAACAGGGGTGGAAACCTACCTCGAAATACTGCAAAGATAATTCCAAAATGGCAGAGAAGGTTGAACTTCCAACAGGGAGTCATGTTGCACTTGATCCCAAATGAAGACTCGCTGTCCAAAGCGATGTAAAGTTTGATGATCGCCTTTCAAACCACAAAGCCTTTTTGTACCGCACCTTTCTATCTCTTGCTTATCTCCAGTCGGTGTTCACTTCACGAAGTTGTCATCCACACTGACGATATAATCATGATGGTTATAACGGAAACGTTAAACTAAACAAACTGTTATCTAACATGAATCTGCCACACCGATTTGATGGACAAGGAGTATTAGGCCACCATCTTCATGATCTGGTTTGTGATGCACTGTCCCTTGTCTCCTGATGTACACCTCGATGTCGGTCAGTTTTCTGAATGGTTTTCTTCACTGCTGGCTCAAAACAGCTCTGTATTGTTGTTATTTAAAAAAAGTGATGAAGGATTCGTTACAGAAATTCTTCGACTATAAAACTAAAAGTTACCTTATACTCCTATCGTAGTAAATGACGCTGCTTGGAAAAATCTCAAAACTACGAGTTGATATCAAAATCAAAGCTGTATCACTATGTGATTATTACGATGATTAAAGCGATGTTGCTATGTATTCGCAGCAGTTTGTAGGGGTAGATTCGGAAGTCACTGACAGGAAGACACGCTCTCAAAATTTTTGAGAGGCAGAATGTTATGTTCCAAATTCCTTACAAAATAATTAATAACAATGCTAATAAAAAGAAGATGTTCTTAAATTCGGGGGAGGAGGCAGAGTAAGTGCATGTTTGTAATGAGATCCATGTTATAAGCATGACAAGTTTGGCTTGAATTGAGATAGAAACAAAAAAGGGGGGCACATGCCCCTGTACCCCCTGGACCCGCCCTTGTTTAATGACTGAAACCTTAATTGCGTCTCCAACAACTACCCGGAATAAACGAATCATTATGTGGGAAGATTATACGCAGATGCATGAGCGATATTTACTGTAATGTTTTCGAGCAAGACCTATTGTCATGACATTATTTATGTGTTTTCATTTCAGCATCAAAATCCAGCTGTAATAATGCTTTTATAGGGAGTATTATACATTTTGGAAGTTAGCCTCAATATTATCATAGAAATAGTCTGAAATGTTTTATTACTCGATCCTACAATTAAAACAATGGTTCAATTTTTTCGCTCTCGTGGTAGCAACATTATTTGACGTATCTTTATATTTTATTTCTCTTTTATTTTCAAACAATTAAATTTATTCACGAAGGTAGTAAATGCAGATTGTCTGATAGAAAAGTCTTGATTATCATTCCTTAATATATTTTTTGAATTATGCGGTAAGGCACAACTATGATAACCCCATCGCTAGCAACATATTATATAAAGGAAGGATTCCGGAAAGTTAAAGTAAAATAAAAAATAAAAATAAAAAACCCAGAAGGATGCTTGAATACTTGGGGTATTGTATCCCATTGCCCGGAGGTACAACACGCGAAGAACGAAACAATCCGGATTTGGTTCTAGCTAAGGATCGCGCCCTCTAGCCTAGAGGGCGGTCCAGTTTCCAAGTTGAAGGCACGACTTTGATGAGACACAGCATCATAAATAAAAGACGTAAACATGTAAGTGCTTTTTTCCGAGTACAAAGTAATTGATGGATTGTAACAGAGTAGCTCTACTGCCACCAGATCAACCCTTGACCCCTGGTTCAACATGTTCAAAGTCAAATAGACACCAAACCACTATTTCACTTAAATATCATACTGTTTTCCTTCTTGTTATTGTTCTTGTTCTTGTTATTGCTCTTCTCCTTCATCGTCCTCTCCTTCTTCTTCTTCTTCTTCTTCTTCTTCTTCTTCTTCTTCTTCTTCTTCTTCTTCTTCTTCTTCTTCGTCTTCTTCTTCGTCCTCTTCTTCTTCTCCTTCCTGTTCTTCTTCTTCTTCTTCTTCTTCTTCTTCTTCTTCTTCTTCTTCTTCTACTTCTTCTTCTTCTTCTTCTTCTTCTTCTTCTTCTTCTTCTTCTTCTTCTTCTTCTTCTTCTTCTCGTCTGCTCTTTATTATGTCTTTATTTCCCCCCATTTCCCCATGATCATTAGTAGTCGTGAGACAAGGAGTGAAATTATCTTAAAACACGCACCTCCCGTCCTTCCACACCTTTCCCCTAACCGATGGCCCTACATGTCGTCTCATTTGCAGATCATGCTCCAAAGTTAGACTGACCGATGCCCTCTTTCCTTCTCCCCTAAAACAAGGACAATATAATTTAGATATATCGCCTGAAAGATTCCACTGCAGCAAACAATCAATCTACCAAGCAACAACAGCAACAGCAACAACATACGAACAAATGAAAATACACCAACAAACAAACAACCAACTAAGTAAACGCAAGGTCTAAGATTTATTGGGAATGAAATTTTGGATCAACTGACATGAAACAATCTCAGTTACCCAACTAATGACGCGGTTTTACGTGACATCACTTTATCATTATGCCCTCTGCAATAGTTACCAACAAATAAATCAAACAGAAAACGAATGTAAATATACGACTAGACGCGTGGTTGTTTCCTTAATACTTCATTTTGACATAATAAAAACTTGAATGCAGCAGACAATACATGTTTGGTAGGTATCCCTGCGTTGAAACTGATTACCTTTCCCCACAGGTCAGAGACCTGACAAAAAGTAAAACATGCCACGACCACGAAGGGACTCGAACCCTCAATCTTCTGATTCGAAGTCAGACGCCTTGTCCATTAGGCCACGCGGCCAAGGTTGTATATATTAGCCAAGCTTGTATCAATAGCGGAAACGCTGAAACATAATCATTCACACACCCGATCAGAGTCTATGCTCAAAAGCATTATGAAATAACATTTTTAAGTGTTTAACATACTATATCAATGTTTGTAATCATCAATGTCTGTTTACCTTGAAATAATGCTCAAACCTGCCCGTGTAGATTTAGTCATTGTTTCCTAGTCATTATTTTAAACCTAAAATGATCATCACATATCTTTCCTCATTGTAAATTATTATTCAAAGTAAAAAGTTTCCCAAAAATATAAATATCTGTTTTTATCCTAGGTTTCTTCTTTCTTGGGTCACTATTAAAATGCATAATGGATTGCATATTACTACAGGTCCGAGTCAAATTATTTTGAAGAAAAAAAAACAATTTTAAGTCATTTGTGTGTTGGAACAAATAGGCAAGTTGTCCGCCACTACAGCAGATAGACATTACTGTTTCAGCCTATTTGAACAGCCCATACCTAGCATAATGATTACAATTTTCAAAAATTTCATAACTTTCTCCTTTTTGGGGTGCGATTTCATTCAAAATATTACTAGTCTGTTTCTCTGAGTTTTCTGATCTCTTCTAAAGTAGTTTCTATCAAGGTTGGAGTTTCCTGAGGTTGCTGAGCAGGCGAGATAGGTAAACATAGCGGCGATCAAGAAGAAATGCATGTCTGATTACGAGACGGCGGGCGAGTGGTCAACTGATAGCAATGGTGTGATTAATATTATACAGATGTGAAGCAGACGACCCGACGCCCTCTTGAGGGGAAACATCGTGTCGGGCCGATGATGTTTATGTGTCTTAAGGAGGAGGATGATGATGATGGTGGTGATTATGATGATGGTGATGATGATGGTGATGATGATGGTGATGATGATGGTGATGATGATTATGATATTGGTGGTGATGATATTGATGGTGATGATGATATTGGTGGTGATGATATTGATCGTGATGATGATATTGATGGTCACTGGACATTTTTTCCCTAAACATACAGATTATTTGCCTTTCGAGAAACGATGAATATTTTCATGATTGTAATCAGTAATCTGAAACACGATTTATTATGATATCATTATGATTCATTAAAAGGTCAAGACCTTTAACCGTATGGAGAACTTGAGAATTTTCAATTCATGTACATATAAAATGAAAAGATAGCAATATTTATTCCTTTTATTTTCTTTCGTTATAATGATATGTGGCATGGGGTAAAGACCTCTGCTTTTTCATGAATATGGCCGCCGGAAATGATTAATTCTATTGGCACTTACAATATATGCATATAGGTATGCCAGTTATTTTCCACCCCAAAATGAAAGAAACACAATCGGTGACAAATGAAAATGAAAGCATGGATGAAAACAGCTTTATCAGTGTCAGTCCTGAGAAGGGTAGTATTCCTAATAATTGATGGATAGACTTGTAAACTATGAAACAGTGATCAAACATTGCCTCAAAAAACCTCGCCGTAAAAACAAACACATATTGGGTCAATAGTGAAATCCCATGACAACAGATTTTTTCCACTTGATCTACGCATGCTCAGATGAGATGCATAGCCAATGTAAAATTCATTACCATCTCCCCAATATTATATTATCAGAAATAGAAAAGAAGGAAGGGGGTCAACAGGAGTGAGAACACTGTATTGGCGCCATTTTGGATTTTGGATTATCAGCTTTCACGAGTCGGAACACAAACCTGATCAAATATTTATAACATTGTGTTATTTGTTGGCATCCTTTAGCTGTGAAGAATCGTTGGATTGATTTCATCTAAAAATAATAACGGCATATATCTAAAAGTTAGTGTTTCAATCAAGGAACGATAAAATGGTGCTCTTGTTCGTGATATTACTTGGTGTGTGCTTTAGTGGTAAGTCCATCTTAATTTATCGATGTTAGTTTTTGCATTGTATAATTCAAGAAGCGTGAAGTCTTGGAAAAAGTTGCGATGTGTAAAAAATAACGTGCAGCAAAAACTATAATACTTTCAATAGTTAAGACTCGTATTGTATATTCATCACTCATTTTACCATCGAACTATATTAAAACGCCTATGTAATACTGAAGAGCGATATTATGTAGCAAAGAGTTAAAACTAATATGACAACGAGGATTTTTTTTAAAATGTCCATCCCAGTTAGTACTTAGAATACATAATTCTTTCGAAAAATACTATGAAATGTACGGTTTAACGTTTTTATAGACTGAAATGCAACACCTATAGGCCTATCATTTGTTGGTGTACACGTGGTTGTGCTTTATTGTGTCGATGATTTAATCGCTTTCAAATCACATAGAGGCTTACACTTTTGAGGTTTCTTATCACATAAATATTCATGCATTCCGTACCGCAGGTTTATGCCACTACAAGCATTTTAGCTTTCAAATCAATACATCTTTCTGATTATACGTGATTGTCGGTGTATACCTCTTTTATGTGAATAAGAAGTTTGCAATTTCAATGTTAACTTCATCTATATGCACAGTGTCATGTTTCCCGTCTGTTTCTGAAACTAAATCTTTTTGTTTTGTATCAATGTCTGCCTTGCCTGAAATATCGATCGAATCGTAACAGCCGCTAATTAAATATTCACTGTAACGTTAATAGTGATCATAACATGGGGTTGGAATGGGGTTAAATTTTAACTAGGATTTTGTATCAATATGGATCCTATTGGAGAAAAGGGAAGAGGGATCGTGGTACCTTTTTATTTCAAATGTACGCTAATTTACAGTTGAATAGAATTAGTAATAGGGGGATTTACGAATCTTTGGAATGATGAAACTTAAGACTTGTAAACGCCATTATCATGGCATAACGAACCATGAGAATAAATATGGCGACAAAACCTACTGAATTACGAGTAAGGGATTCGTTGAATAATGATTCAAAATATTCCATACAAATTAATGCTGGGAGAAATCATAGGCGTTGTCGGGTTTACCAAATGATGATGACTTTTTCTTTTCAGTTTAGAATTATTCACTCAATAGCACAATCAACGTTTTAATAATAAATTAAAAGCTTAAATTGAATTTCTCTTATAAAAGAATAACATTTCAAGCTTCATCCCTTAAGATCTCTTTTGATTTGAGTTAAACTTTAGCCTCCATCCAGTTTAGAGAGTAGAAGATATCGAAACAAAAAGTTAAATTCAAATATGCACCATTCGTAAAACTTAGACTGGTATTCCATTCAAAACGTTTTTGTGCTTGAACAAATCTGTAAGCTTGGCAATAAGAACAAAATTATGTTTCTTTGTTTTCCACAGCCTCTGATGCACAGAACTGCACTTTCATAGATGATTACTGTGGGTACACCAATGGCGGGGTAGGACAACTACAGTGGCTGAGGACGGAGAACCCAACAGCCACAGGTATGACGTCATCTAAAAATAACTTCATGTAAACTTTGAGGCGTGCCTACTTGAAGCATACGTGAACTTTGACACATTAGAAATTGATTACGAAACGAGATTGATATGCAACGGTCGGAAAACTACACACAGAGAGAATGTGATGAGTGAAAAGAAACCAGGATTTCTAGTCTAAAGGGGCTGTTAAGGAAAGGAGGGGAATTCCTGGTTGACCAAAACTCTACAAGAGGGACGGATTCGGCTTCGGCTTCCATAGATCATGGTGATATTCTGTCTTGAGAACCTTTTAAGGGCCACTCTAACCAAAAAGGGGTAACAAAATGTAAAAAAGACATGTAGAATATTTTTCGACGGAGATTCCGAACATGACAATGATCTTTCTTAGAAATCATCAATAATTCTGGAATCTAGCTTTAAAAATGACGACTCAGAACGCTCAGAATAAAGCCCAAATTCGGAGCTGTATTGCGCAATAGCATATGACGTCACTGCAGGAGCCTCTCCTGTGAAAATGTGGATGATTTAGGCATACAAATGTCTATAAAAAGGCAAACTTTGGTATCAATTGAAAAAGGGACATTTATCCGAAAATAATATGCACTTGATAATCCCAGTACGTTTCTGGCAATATCGTCATTCCTAATAATGAAATTATGAAATTATAAAATCGGACATGCCCGCAATGACGTCAAATGCATCATCAAGCCACATGACCGTATTGCCTCTTTTCCAGGGGCGTAGCCCAGCAAGCGTGAGATCTGTGAAAAATGGATGGTTATTATCATTTTTTGGTCAATTTAGAGGTTTTCTGAAAAATCAGAGGCTGGAATATTAATAAGTAGAAGTGTATTTATGTTTTAAAAAGCTATGTTACTCGGGTTTAACATTTAAACATTTAAATGAACAGTTGTAAAGTCCATCGCTCACAACTTGATCTCATGTTGGAAGAATTCGCAATACCATTTGATACGAACATTCGAACAGTTAACATGTACTGACCGAGGATCTGAACAATTTAATTAAAACATTAGTTAATTAACAGTTTACGCTGTAGCCCCCTACATTAAAGATAAGCTTGAGTTCTGTAAATAAAGAAATAAAATGTAAAATAAATAATACTTAAAGCATGATATTACATGAAACGCAGAAAATGAAGTATCTTTCAGTTCAAATTACCACACGTAAAAGTATATGTAGAGTAATAGATGTCAACCATATATCTTGTAAAACTTCTGACTCATGCTGAGGAAATGAATGTTGAAATGGTTATTAATTAATTTCTCCCAATTTTCGCAGTTCCTAATTATGTGTCCGTCGACTTTTTTGCCACTGGGCGTACCCAACTGGCGACACTCACCAGCCCCGCCCTGACCAAACAGACTGGTGTCAGCTACCGCTTTAGTTTCGACTACCGAGTCACGGGAGACCACACCCTACACGTTAGGGCCTCGGGAGCTGGTGGAGGGGGTTGGGAGCACACCGGCAATACCATCGATTGGGAGAATGCGGTACTGGTGTTGGCACCACCGACCGATACATTCAATGTAAGTTGCTACATGGAATTCATCAGAGGGCGTAGTTAGAGGGAATATTGGGACACCAAGTGATAAAATGGACGGAAATTTTTTATTCTCAGGGAATTACCCCAAAAAAAGAAGGCATTATCAACTTCTTGCATGATATTGGCTGAAGAACATGTATTAGCCCAGAAAACATCTCAACCAACACGACCAATGCAAAATGTTTCCTTCTTTTTTGAAATAGTTTATCTCAGTATGTCCTCCCTATGAACCAATTTTAACAAATTATGTTTGCCTGTTCCCAATTATGAAACTATAAATACGTTTACCGCAAAAAGATCTGAACATGGTGCAAAATCTAAATTTTAGTTTAATAGTTTACGCTCTAAGTTCCATTCATCGTTTTTCATCACACATATTCATAATTCAGAAAAAAATAGTCATGTCAAAACGATAAAATTGGGTGTTTAATAATCTTACTGAATCAATGAAAATGGCATCGCAGTAATGTAATATTTCAGACAAGGGCCATTTATAGTTTTTGGTACTATATTTCCTGAATTTCTATTTCATGAAAAGATAATATTTTCTCTTTCCTGTGTGAAGACATAACATTGATTTACTCACGACTCTATACTAGGATTGATTAGATTGTCATTCATTAACTTTTAAGAAGAGCATTATTAAAAAAAAAATATCGGCACACAAGAAATTGAAAAATCATGTGTTCGACGTAACTTCAATAATTCTTGATTTCCCTATCCTTCATTGCATTTTCTTTGTATCCCACTTTCCCCCTATTTCTAAATATTAAAACCGATTTAATATCATTGTGGACTTCCCCTTAACAAAACTTGATGCATATGATATTATCTGGACCTACATGTATTACTCAGTATTTTGGGACATGTGATCTTACACGTCCAGTCCTGATATCATGTACAAAGAACTCGGTGTCTTCTTGTCGAAAAGTTTGGTCTATATGCACACCCCTTGATTCCGTTAAAGGTCAAACTCAAGTGCGTTCATTAGAGATTTTGTCATACTCTGTCTCGGGAAACATATGGGGAGTGTTTCACCAAAGACTAAGATCGAATTTAAGTTTGATTTAACTATAGCAGGCCGTTCATGCCACAGTTTTCTCTCACCATTTACTGGCATTGGTCTCTCAACGGACGTACAAATCATGGTCACAAATCTACAGAATTTACATTTTTTGATAGTTCATTATTGAAGGAAAAAATATTATCTAAAGATCATAATGGTGAGAGCAACCAGTGGCATGATTAGCCTGCCATAGTTAAGTCCAACTTAAAGTCGATCTTAGTCTTTGTGAAACACTCCCATGGTATGGAATGTCATTACAGATATCAGTCGCCTTTAAAATCATAAGCAGTGTCTGAAGATTGCATACAATTTGAATGAAAATTGCATTTTTGATAATTTACTTTTTAATGTGATATTCAATTCGGACGCTTGAAAATGTTTATCCTAGCCGTTCATTTGTGTTGCCTTTCTTGACCCGGTGTTGCAAATAAGCTACTATCTTTAATTCATAAACACTCTCGAATGATTAAATGGCTTAGCATGCCTTTCGCTCTTTACATTATATATAAGCTTGAGTTCTGGCAAATGTAGACAGAAAAAAGATCTCACAGAATCCAACAAAACTTACACTGAATGTTCAAGGTTACAAATAAATGACATGTGCCAAACGATTTTGGTAGAAAATGTATAGGGGCTGAGTATTGAGCATAGAAACATCAGGAAATATATATAGACAAATAGGTCCGGCACCACGTGCTTAACACAGGTACCTACGTGCAAATGAGAGTTATGGTTTTTATTGGAGACGATTTCTATCAAGTTTTGGTGAGGTTTTTTTAATATTTTACTGGTTCAAACAATCAACTTACTGCAGGATAAACAATCCAGAATTACTTATAGCCATATTCTCTTGACATACGATGCCCATGCCATAACTCAAGATTAGCTTTAATTTTAGTCGCCGCATGACAATAACCTTTTATTGTAATTTTTATCTTCCTCTATTTCATATGAATAAAACTTTGGCTGTGCTGAGTTAAACTATTTGCAATCTGTGGTATTTTGATGAAACCATTTTCTAATTTTCTTTTACGCAGATTCTGATATTTGCCAACATTGGAGCAGGAACAGCTGCATCACGAGTTCAGATTTCTAATCTCATCCTAAATTCTGATGGTGGGTATGCATTTTTTAAACCAATTTTCCCACAAAATAATTTATTTATTTGTTCATTTATTCATTTATTCATTTATTGATTTGTTCATTTATTCATTAATTTATTTAGTCATGCATTCATTTATTAATCAATCATTTATTTTTTTATTTTGAGAGGCCTTTATCAGAAATAACATGCATTGGAACACCGGATCACGAAATATATGTATGTTAAGGATGAGGGAACGAGGCGAGACTCCGTATATGTAAAAAAATTAAAAGATTCTGAGCCAAGTCAGCCAACTACCCCCTTGCAATACTGCCGGCCAGTCAACTACCCCCCCCCCCCCCCCCCCACAATGCCGCCCAGTAAGTATGGTAAGGGGAAGTATTTGATTTGGTATTTGCTTTGAAATTCACTAAATATTAATTGTTTTCTATTTACTTTTACAGCCAATAACAACTGCGACCCATCGCCTTGCCTGAATGACGGCGAATGCTTTGATATAGGATCGGCAGTGTGTACGTGCATCAATGGATACAGTGGAGATACATGTGAGATCGCTCCCATTGCCCCCACTACAGGTACACCATCTTCCTTTGTGATGTAGCGTGGGCAAGGCTATGGAGGTGGCAGTGGCATCAATGGGGGAGGGGGCGGAGTGGGTTATGGGGGGGGGGGGGGGGGGAGGGAGGGTGGGGGTGGGGGGGGGGGGGGTCATGGTTTTACTAGGTGGATAATAATTATGTAGGACAGCGATTGGAGGGTATGTGCAGTTGGTTCTTTTCCAATCATGTATTTATGTCTGTTTTTCTTCTTTTAGTACTTCTTTTCTAGCTGTTTAATTAGCTTGGGGCACGGGGAAAATAAATACATGGCACGTATTTATATTTTGAATTTCATGATTTGATTTTACGACTCGCCATATTAATGTAAGGTTGCTTCATCGTTTGGCTTCTCATTAAGAAAAAAAGTGTATGTGCGTGTATGTGAATGAGTGTGGGTTGGTGGGGGGAGGGGGATTTCAATTCAATATTGGACAGGTTATTTGTTTTATTATGCTCCAAATCCCTAAATGACACGATGGTTTATTTTTCTCTTTTTTTCTAATTCTTCACCTCCTTTCCTTTTTATTTGTTTCTCGGGTTTCACAGTTGCACACTGGACAATAATAATTTTGAGGAGTTTGAGGATTCGAGGAGAGAGAAGGGGACTTCCGTCGACCCTCCTTCACCTTTTCTCTATATTCTTTCTGTTCTTTACTGACATGACAATCCTTCCATCCGATTAGTCATCATGCAGAAAAAAAGCTAAATCTGTCAATACCCGGAGTATACCTAAAGTCCACCTTAATTATATTTAAAAAAGTGTTTTCATCTTTTTAAAATATATTTTTTCTTCTTTCGCAGCTCCACCACCAACAACTGCGATTGATCCAACATCACCAGAGGTAACGACTGCCACCTTGACAACCGAAGGGCCTACAACATTCGACCCCATCACCGTGAACTCCACCACAGACGAGGTCACCACCGTGGACCCCACCACAGACGAGGTCACCACAGAGGAACCCACCACAGAGGAACCCACCACAGAGGAACCCACCACAGTTGACCCCACTACAGTCAATCCTTCCACCTTCAATCCTGACACAGTTGGTGCTACCACATCAGACGCTACCACAGGTGATCCTACCACTGAAGAAATGATAACGACCGATGATCCAACAACAGTCGAAGCAGCCACCCAGGACGCCACCACAGCCCAGTTGACGACAATAAATCCAGCAACAGATGAACAGTCAACAGAAGGTGTAACTACAGTGGAGGCACCGACGGATACCGTACCGACCGTTGAAGTGACTTCTCAGATTACTTTCACGGACAGTGGAATAACGGAAGATGTATCTACGGTCCAGATAACAACGGCATCCTTCGAAACTGGTCCTACAACGAGCGACCAGGAGACTGGACCAACAACTACAGGGGAAATGACCAGCGTAGCTTTTCAGACAACAGAGGACGCAACCGAGGCAACGGCAACTACAGATGAATCAACAGATACAGAGCTCCCGGGTACTACTGGAAATACAGAGCCGACGGAACTGATAACAACCGGTGTCACAACCTCAACAACCGATGACTTAACCGAAGGTCCCGAGACAACAAAACCGCAAGGAACAGACAAAAGTACACAGAGGACCGAAGGGGAGTTGGCGACAACGGGCCCTTCCACAACGTCGTCCGCTGAGCAAGGGGGTAGCAGTGGGCTAACGGATGCTACCACAGGTCTCATTATAGGGCTTAGTCTAACCTTTGCACTCCTTCTCATTCTTCTCGTTTTTACTCTTGTTTACTACTGCACCCATCGCGACCGATATGGCGTCTCAGATGAACCAATGGAAAACGGGGCTGCTACACCGATGACCGCCATGAAGCCTGGATCATCACGTAACGCAGAGGCATATGAGAGCCCCTATGTCACCGCTCCTACACCATCTACAGAAAGATCAACTCAAACTTCGCTCAGTGCAATCAATGTGTAGTAGTACAAGTACCATACAACAAAGCGTAACATTATTATCAGCATGCAAGTCATAATTTAATAAGCGCTCCAAACGCATGCACTCGAACACACACTTGCACATGCACACACATAAGAACGTAAATAAAACGTTTCACAAAAGTCATACACTTACATAATATACACATTTACACATGACGCATTTCATGTCATGCCTGCAGTATGAAGAATTATTTACATCATTACGTGGCTATTATAATTTTTTAATATCTGATTATACTATATTTTATAGGTTTCGCCACCCATATAGGTTCTTTTCCTGAGGCCCCCATCACGTTCCAGCTGAAGCTTAAGATGGCGGTCTCCTTTATTTTTCAATTTTTAATTGATTTGCCAAATGTATTTTTAGAAAGTTATAATTATCTAATTGAATGATATTATGATATGATTATGTATGTACTTGTATTTTAAATTTAATTCATTACATATATCTACCTAGTTTGTATATAACATGTACCGAGTTTTCATATTGTTGAAAAATGCAGAAATATAATGAAACAAACAAATCTTTTCTATCATCCAAGATAATCTTTTGACTTCTGGGTTTGGAGGACATTGCATAAATCTCGATGTCGCGTTAAAACCCGCTATGTAATGTTGAACGTTGGTGCCTTTTCAAGTATTTTTTAATTTTTTGTAATACCACGAAAATAGTTGGTAATTGTCACGATTACACATAAATGGTACCACCTAGCCGATTTTGGTAGAAAATGTATAATATCTTAGATGAAATATATAGCAATCGAACCAGTTTTTCAGTGAATATGATTTCCAGCGAGTTTCGTTTTCTTCTAAAACACTCTTTAGTTTACACGTCTAAGTTGCATGATATCGAGAAGTAAAAATAACCAACAACCTATAACGCTTTTAATTTATAATTCCACGATGTCTTATATTTTGAACATGTTAAAGAGCAACTGTACTTAATCACTTATAAATCATGTTGCCAAAAACCAATCCATGTTTAGTACATTGTTTATATCCTGCGAATGGCATGCCCGGGATAGTTGTTTCTCTTTTATTTTGCCCGGGGACAACCAGTATTCAAGTTAAAAGAGTAAATATATTATCATCATATGTCAATTTTGGTAAGCATAGCTTGTGAAATTGATCTTGGTAATTGCTTTGTAAAGACAAAGACAAACAACTTGACGATTTAGCCCACTCATTGTAAGGTGACTGGATAACTGTTTAAAACAACAACATCCATATGACCCAAACCAGTGTCTGATTAGTATACGTAGGTAAACAAAGATATTGGAATGGCGATCTTTTTAAGTTTTTACAAATGATGTAAATACATACAAAATTTAACTTCCCCTTTATCTTTTTTCTTCTAAAGTAGCCTTGTTATTTTACTAATCGTTGACATGTAACGTGTCAATTGTTTGTGTTGCACAGTTTTCGAAGATATATTGTATGTTGTTAGAGGTAATTTTTAAGTCTTTTATATTATACAAGAAATTTATTTGGAGCGCAGTTATAACCAATCCTATTTTTCTACCTTGTACTTCATTGTTACAATTCTAAAGAGCTGAATAATATTGTCAAATAGGTCAAATGTGGATTATTTCATTTAGTATGTTTAATATTGTATCCTGGGTAACGAAGGGGCACGAACATTTGTAATTTAATTAAAATGTTCCTGACATTTATGCTCAAACGGATTATCTTGATTACATTGGCAATTGCATAACACGTCATGTTGGTAAATACGTATCCCAAGATTTTGGATTACACTATACAATGAGGACATTAATTAATCAAAATCTTGCCCAAGTATTTCTAAAATTGTATAGGAGAGCTCGTTCATGCAGAATTAGTGAGCAACATAAATGACGATACTGAAAACGATTAGATTGAAAATATGTACTTTATTCATTTCCTTAATTCACGATATACAAACATTTGGTGAAAACTGTAAATATTTATCATAAAACACACATATCGAAAAGGCGAAAAGGTCAAGCACTCGTAAAAAACGACGTGTTCGAGAATTTGTTTACCTAAACTAATTCCTACACCCTACAATACATTTGATGTAGGCCTACATGTATATACGTAGCTTAATCGAAAAACATCTTGTAAATAGCTGAAGTAGTTGTTTTATACATGTATTGATATTATCAGTTTCATTAACACTTCATGGCGTTTTGCCAAAGATTAAAATACTAATGTGTTAAGACAAGAAAAATTGTGTCATGCAATGTTTCGATAATTTACATTTTATTCACACAATTATGTGCCGGAGAAGGAAGAATATGAAAGTTTATGTTGGCAGAATGCACACTTTATCAACGTCAAGAAGTTGAGTTAAAACATATTTATAAAAGATAGACGCACATTTATAGTATTACAAACGATTTTCTTCAAATCATTTCAAACCCAAAATGGTTTTCCGAAGCAACTTTGACAAACTTATATGAATTACAAATTTCAGATACGTCCAATTTACTCGTCATTATGATAATATAAGAAGAAGAAGAAGAAGAAGAAGAGGAAGAAGAAGAAGAAGAAGAAGAAGAAGAAGAAGGAGAAACGAAGAAGACTAATAATCGCCGCACAGAGCTATTCACATCAAACAACATTTCATTACTCGGTTAGAAAAGATCATTAACAAAGTTTTTCACGTTCAACTGATAAAAGGATATTTGTTATTTATCAGGGCAAAAGGCAAATTTTTCATGTTTTTGTAAAGCTTACCGTACATTTATATACCGGTAACGAAAGTTAAACTGCACGTCTTCCATTCCTTATCGAAATTGTTGAATAATATTATTTATACATTACACATTGTGAACTATAGGGGTACACAAACTAAAATCAAAACAATTGCTCGCCAATACAAACATTTTTTTTTGAAATTTCTTCGACACTGATTAATGATTTAATTCAGGTTCCAACACTTTCCTGTGCAATTGTGTTATGTAAGCTAACTTCAAATCCCAGCTTGCTTATCGAATACTCATTTGTGTCATTGTTATTCCACCTATTTTTGTCTTTTCTTCATCTTCTCTTAATCCGTTATCTTGGGTAAAAGAGAGTTATAATTTTACATGTAATTTGTGGTCATAAAGTATTTGTTTTATCTACGGTTTCTGTTTTTACGTCTAGGTGTAGGTCTTGTCTCCGAGCCAAAATGAGAACAGATCAAACGATTTTCTTCTCCTGGTTAAAAGTTTGGACTCGGCTTCTACAACACTGTTATTGAACAAAAAAGACTCACCCAAATAATATAATCACTTTTTCAACGCAATTGTAGAATCAACCATTTTTAGTTCCATAGTGTAGATTTTGTAAGAAAATAAAGATAATAAACTGCTTACAAAAGTAATCAATTGATTTGTCTTTGCTTTTCGGTTTCTTAAAAGTGGTCGTACATTATTTCAACAATCACCGTTAATTATGATAAAGAATTTTTTTGGGGTTTTTAAAGTGACGTTGATAAAACTACCCCCTTTTCTTTGTTTTCTTCTGACTCTTGTGGTGGAGAATCCGAATCATCATCGTATTTCGTCGACAAATCAGTCGGCATCGTCTTCTCAACTTCGCGGATGTCTTCCTCCTTTTGCAGCTCCGGTTTCGATTCCACTTCCTTGACCTCTTCGTATTCATTCTCATATTTCACTAACTCTTTCACGTCTTCGTTCACGTCCCCCTTCACGTCTTCATCTTTCACTGTATCTTCTGAACCAGAAGGCTTGTCAGTAACGTCTTCGTAGTCGGGTGATTTTACGTCCTTGTCCCCGGTAGTCTCTCCCGATCCGCATGGTGACTCTTCAGCTTCCTCGACATCCTTCTTATCCGATGTCGATGGACGCGCTCCATTCTTGCCTTCGTCGTCCGGATCATCTGGGTCGTATGTGGCATTGACGTATGCATTCGACTTTCCATCCTCGACATCGAGGTCCTTCACGCCCTCGATGGCCTCTGCTTTCCGTCGTAAGCCGTCGTTCTTGATGCACGTAGCCGTGAACCAGGCGGCGGTGACGATCAGGATGAAGGACCCGATGCAACTACCGATAATGACGGGGATCATTTCGGGGTCGACGCCATCGATTCGGATGTCGATCGGCTCGGGAGGTTCAATCGTTGGAATCTCTAGATCGCAAGAAGAATGAGAAGAGAAATAGTAATAGTTTTTCACATCGCTAATTCGACTCCACACCGACTCTAAACCGACCGCTCTTTGACCATCCCGTGCACTGAACTTTTGTGTTCGGTCTGTTGTCGGTTCGGTGCTGTCCCGTTGGTGGGATACCACACATCCGGGGGGGGGGGGTTAGAGAAAGGATAAGGAGGAAAGAAAGGGAAGATAGAGAGATAGATAAATAGAGAGAAAGATAGAGAGAGAGAGAGAGAGAGAGATGCATAACTGGACATTGCATTTCGGCCCATGGAAAAATCCTTTACGCATCGACTATATTACAAAGCTGGATCATGATCAGGTCCAGGGGGGTGTTTCACAAAGATCCTAAGTTGAACTTATCTCTAAGTTGGACTTAACAATTATGGAAAGCCATTAGCATCATTGAAAATATTTTTTTTAAATTATTTTAAAAGGCATAAAATGTTGATTCAAATCATTCATGTTTTCTATTATCTTGGGAGATTTCATGTTCTTGATATGGAATTTATGAAAAGTCTAAAATACTTGAATTTTGCTTTTGAATGTATTTCATTATAAGGCTACAAATGGCTCTCCATAATATTTAAGTCCAACTTAGAGTTAAGTTCGACTTAGAATCTTTGTGAAACACTCCTCAGGTCTTATTATTTCAAATATAACTTAGGACTTCTGACCAACTTTATTACCACACAAGATGGAGATCTAGTCACACAACCATATTTATTATGAGCATGTTAGTAATTTGGAAAGGTTATTGATGTATACAAGAATTTGTATAGAGTCTACAACCTGTTAGCGTTACAAACCATTACATTGACAACAACAATACAATAGTAAAAAATTATACGACAAATCCAAGAATAACTAGGAATAAAGACACATTTAAGCTTTTCGTCTTAAATTCTTCAGAGTCCAGTTGAGTCGTTCTTGCTAAAGATTTAATTATATACTGGACACAGCAATGGAGTATGGGACTGCAAACACATGTTACATTTCTGTCTAATGTAAACTTTTCGGGTATCTTCAGGTGCGTTTCTTCTACGATACTCTTCCAGTCTGGAATGAAAAAAAATCGTGAACTGTTGTTCACCTTTACCAGAAATAAGAGCTTCTCTTTAAAATTAATCTTTTAAAAGAAACTTACTTTCCTGGCAATAAGAGCCCTGGTAGCCCTCGGGGCACAAACAGGTGTAACTATATTTTTCCGACTCGTGGCAAATATATCCCTCTGGGCAGGTATTATAGTCGCAGCGATAAAAAGCTGTAATAAATATATATATGACAAAAATGACACTGATTTTTAGGATAATTTTCATTCTACGTTAGATAAACAAATACAACTGGTATGGTAGAAAGAAGATATAAAAGGTTAAAGGTTACATTGGCTAGCGTCCGATAGTTAGACCTATATCATCATTTATTTTATTGCATTGTGTAATAATATAATATTGTACTTATAATATAAGTGGAGTTGTAGTTGTTGCTGCTGCTTTTACAACAACGATTAATCTATTTTTGTTGTTGTGAGTAAAGTTGTTTTGGCTTTTATGATGGATAGGCCAACTGCTAAAGGGATAAATAAGTACAGCGATATATAGGCCTACGATGTTTACTATGATGTATCATCAATAGTAATCCGTCAAATTACAACTTAAGTGATTATACATAGTATCTCCAAGTATTCCCAGTGCTACGATCTTATATCCTACCACTCCATTTCTCTGTAATTTACTACTCCATTGATATACTCCATAATAACGAGGTCTTCATTTCGACTTTGTAACGATTTTTACGAAAAATATTCGTTTCCCATCATCTCTACGATGCTTACTACGATCTATACGATGTTAACTACAGTGTATACGATGTTTGCTACGAGGCGTACGATATTACTTACGAATGGTAGCACCTTGATTTCTTACCTGTTTCGCAATTTTGACCTGTCCAGCCGTATTCGCAACTGCAGTAATATTGAGAATTCGAATTGTGACCACAATAACCTCCATTGAGACAAGGATTGCTTCCGCATACGTCGGTAGCTGTTGATTTGGACGAAGGTCACAAAAATATAGAAAAATATGATAACAGTGATAACAAAACCACCAACCACAAGCACAGGATTTGTTTTCAGTGAACACGTTTGCTAACCATTGGTCGGTGCCAGGCAAAATGCTCCGGGAACGAATTCTCCGCGCGTTATTTTGTCAAAGATACACTGTTGGTCATAATGGTGGAATAATTATTTTTACCCCAATTTATTGAATGATTTTGCCAATGATTTATTCCTAATAGATCTAGATAATAGTATACATTCTCAGATTTTATTGAATGAAAATTGGGGAGTGTTTGTTTTGCGTGACTGCCATAGCATGTGTATGCTACAATGCTAATCAACTAGGGGACCTACGTCCTTAAGTCATAACTGACAGTAATGGGGATTAATACCTCATAAAAGGGCACTAATATAGCACATCGACACGGCTTTGATCCTGGGGGCTCACAGTAACGAGGCAATTGCTTAGCCAATGAATCATGACTATACGCAGCGGGCGCTAGGGTACGTCGACGCCCCCACAAAAACAAAAAACAAAGAGAATGCAATACATTTTCAATAATTTATTGCATTTTGCCCCGACCCTTAACATAACAAAATCTTCTATGTGGGCATGCCTTGACCCATAATGCATGGCCCTACAGAGCAATTTTTCCTATAGTTGGGCCATTTTTGTCCCACAATTGGGTTATTTTCGACCAACCATGTACTTACCGATGGAATAATTGGGTAATGTTATTGGGAAAATTAAAGTTGGGCCGTTTTTGTCCAACACTTGGGCTATTTTCTCCCAACCTTTTACTACATGTATAGTTTATACCAAATTAAATAATCAAAGTTAGTTGGGCAAATTTTTCCGGGCAAACGCAAGTCGGGCAACAATTACGTGTATGGAACATAATGGGGTCTAGTTCTAGAGGTGTCGTGGTCGAGTGGATATGTCTCAAGACTATGGATCACAAGTTCCTCGGTTCGACTTCTGCCGCGGCGCTAATGTCCTTTTATATATAATAATATTTTGTACAACTCATTTGCCCAACTAGTGTCTAATATGCTACACATTATGCTGAATTTCTGATGGGGTAAATATTTGTTGGTTAAAAAATTTGTATTTTTCCTTTAATCCAACACTGGGCAAATCGTGCAAGTCTTTAATTTACCCAACAGTTGGTTGGACACATAATCGCCCTCATGTTGGGTAAAAATTCGGCAATTTTTTGCCCAATATTTTTAGAGTGTATATTTCCTTTGGGGCATTGCTAATATCGAGACTTACCACGTGGGAATATATAAGATTGGAAGAAACAAAAACTCGCAAGTTAATTTTCGTCTTAATAAAAATAAACTTTGGTCTCGTGTCAGTGTC
This sequence comes from Strongylocentrotus droebachiensis, assembly GCA_035222895.1. Classification (NCBI taxonomy): domain Eukaryota; kingdom Metazoa; phylum Echinodermata; class Echinoidea; order Camarodonta; family Strongylocentrotidae; genus Strongylocentrotus; species Strongylocentrotus droebachiensis. The sequence goes on along the minus strand of JAVYIG010001572.1, from coordinate 173,968 downwards.
GTTGGTGAAACCGGGGTAGGATATTACGATCATTTTTACAATAAAAGAGAGACAAACACAAACATACAAGCAAAGAAACGAACAACCGCACAATGGTATTTATTTTTCAATACTCACCAAAACAACCTTCACCTAGGGAAATGTCGTCAATTGCGATATCACCCAAATTTCCATCGCCCCGTGATCCAGTAAATTTAAGCTAGCACAAAAAAAGAAAAAAGAAAAACAAACTATGTTAGAAAAAACAAGATCAAGAGCATGACGATGTCCCGACATTTAATTGCCCCTGCGACAATGGCTCCGTGCAGCATTTTGGTAAATGGTGTAATGGTAAGGTATAGTGTTGGGTGCAGGGTTGAAATTAGTATTCGGTTAGTGTAGCAGTTGTGGCAGAGCAATTCTCGCAAAGAACAAGTGATGTACCACAGAGATGGCACACGTACATCTCACTTGTCTAGTAATAGGAAGCGTTTGGTGTCATAAAAGTTCGATGAATCGTTTTTTTAGTTCAAGGGTAAAGTTATCCATCAGGCTAGACTTAGGACTTTACATCCACCCAGTAGATTCTAAAATGTTTCGCTTGTAATTATACAGTTTTTAATTTGTATATTGTATTCTTTTCTATGTATATTTCCACTTTATATTTTGTCTTACATTTGTATTTCTATCGGTATATTTATATTAACATTTTAATTACGTTAGTTTTCTTCATTAAATTAGCTTATGTTACTTACGGAAATTAACCGATATACAAATGCTATTTATCATTATTATTACTGTTATCATCGTTATCATTTCATTATTATTATTGATATTATTGTTAATATGATCATTATGCTTATTAGTCAGAGTAGACTTGAGCGGTACACTTGTAAATAGTTGCACAGATGTACATACTGCACAGTACTTAGACTTTTCAAACTTAAAATCAAAGGATGATACTACAAGTGGCAATCAAGGTGGAAATCCAAACTCTTATCCTATGCTCAAACCAACTCATATTCATAAGGGAAAATAATTTAGCCCTCTGAAGATAGTTCATATGAATGCCTTTAGTTTGAAGAACAAATGCGTAGAAATTGAAGGATTATTTATTTGACAACGATGTTGATATAATGTGCCATTACAGAGACATGGCTTGACAGTTCAGTTAGTAGCAGTGAATTTACACCACAGGATTATATTTGTTTTAGACAAGACAGAAACTTAGATTTTTATGTAGATGGCACCTACACAAAAATCGGCAGGGGAGGAACCTTGCTCTTAGGGTACGTTTATGCTCATTTTTGAAGGCAGAATGAGCGATTTGAAACGCTCATCGTAAACGCTCATCGTTATCGCAGTTCCACGGTGTACTGTTTATGCTCACTTCTCTGGCCAGAGAAGTGCAGTGCAGAGTCTGCAGCTGGATTCGCAAACCTGTACTGCGCATGCTACGTTGACCTCATTTATGATTGTGCGTTTATGATTCCCCAGAATCGCCGATCCAAAACAACGTACCTTGTTGTGAGTTTACGATCGGCGATTACGATCGCCGTTTTTCTGTGATTCTACAAAAATGAGAAAGGACGCAACCAAGTTTTGAACTAAACGCGTAACAAATGCCTCATTCTGGCCAGAAAAAGTTGAGCATAAAAGTACCCTTAGTCAGAAGGAATTTGCATTCAACATTGTACACTAAGATTGAAACTAAAGCCGAGATGGTGTGGTGCTTAGTTCATCCAAATCCAAAGACAAAGATCTTGGTCGGAATAGTTTATAGACCTGAGCGAGGTGGGGAGCCAAATCTTGTTAACATTTGTGAGGCTTTGAACAACATTGATACAGATAATGTTGTTATTGTTGGAGATTTTAACTTCAGAGACATTGATTGGAACAGAAATGAAGCCCACTCAGCTTTATCAAATTTATTCTTGACTTGCATTGAAGACAACATGCTGTTTCAGTTAGTTAAAGAACCTACCAGAGGAGACAACATTCTCGACTTGGCTCTCACAGGAAATCCAGATATTGTACATTCCGTCAAAATTGGAGACAACTAGGTGCTAGTGACCATAACAGTGTACTTTTGGAGTTGAGAATACCCGTGCCACGTATCGCATTACAAGAACGTAAAAGTACTTAGAGTAAGAGTACTTATACTCGAAGGGAGATTATGCATCTTTTGCAGCAGAGTTTCAGGCTACGGACTGGAAAACTGTCTTTTCTTCAAGTAACATTGATGAAAAATTGGAGATTTTCAAACTTTAGTACCAAGAATGGATAGAGAAATTTATTCCAACCAAACTGGTAAAATCGGGACAACGTCACAAGCCACCATGGATAAGTTACAGGTCAGTGAAACGAGCCAAGAAAGCAAAGAGGGCAGCAGCTGTGAAAGCTAGAAAGACTAATCTTCATGCACACCAGGAACAATACGACAATCTAAAGTCACATACTGATAAAGTAGTGCGTGAAGCGAAAGTGGATTATGAGACGTTTTTGATTAACCAGATTAAGTCAGAACCCAAGAAATTCTACAACTATGCAAGACATTTTTCACGATCTTCAGCAAGTGTTGAGGTTTTGGAGCATGATGGTAGTAAAATAACAGACGATCAGAATAAGGCGGAAATTCTTAATGACTTGTTCGTAAGTGTATTGGAGACTGAAGTTGTTGATCAGCAGCTCCCTTCTGTTCAGATTCCGAAACCTCAGACATAAATCCTATTTATGACATTGAATTCTCTGTGAATACTGTTCGTGAAAAACTGCACAAACTCCACTTGAACAAATCTTGTGGTCCCGATAAAATACATCTTAATGTATTGAAGAACGTTCTTGATTTTGACAAGCCTCTGAGTATGTTATTTAACCAATCGTTACTGACTGGTCAAACCCCTCAAGATTGGAAGGATGCAAACATCATACCCCTTTTCAAGAAAGGATCTCGACTAGTGCCGAACAATTATAGACCAGTCTCTCTTACAAGTCAAATAGTGAAGATCTTGGAGAAAATTATTTGTGACAAGTTATTAAGTGAACATGCATCGATCAATAATATAATTTCATGCCATCAGCACGGTTTCCAACAAGGATGTTCATGCACTACTCAACTTCTGGAGTGTCTTTACGACTGGAGGAAGGCTATTGATGAGAAGGAAGGAGTAGACATTATATATTTAGATTTCCAAGAGGCTTTCGACTCAGTTCCTCATCGAAGACTTCTGTTAAATTGAAGCAACTCGGAATACATGGCCAAGTATTGGATTGGATAGAGAGTTTTCTTGAAGGACGCAGGCAGAGAGTTGTTCTCAGAAATGGTGTGTCATCTTGGAAAGACGTAACAAGTGGAGTACCGCAAGGGTCAATTCTCGGGCCCTTGCTTTTTCTTTTTAATGTGAATGACATTCCGGAAATGGTGACCTCTACAGCTAAGATGTTTGCTGACGATACCAAAGTGTATAGATGGATCAGGACAAAATATGATTGTGATATTCTCCAAGATGATCTAAATGCACTTGCGGCATGGTCCAAGCTCTGGCTGTTAGACTTCAATATTGATAAATGTGTGGTACTGAGAATTAGAGGTGCTTTGCAGTCCTGTTATTCTATGAACGGAAAGATTCTTCAAGAGGTTTGTAATCACAAAGATCTGGGAGTTATTATGCCGAATAATTTGTCCCCATCAACTCATGTTCAAGCTTTTGTGAATTCTGCTCGTCGCAAGATGGCTATGTTTCGTCGCTGTTTTACAAATCTAAATGAAGAAAAGATTGTCACTCTTTTCCAATCAATTGTGAGACCAGCGTTGGAATTTTTCAGCTTTTCAGCTTGGAGCTTAGAGAGCTTAGAGAAGGTGCAGACGAGGTGTATACGTCTTTGAAGTAACGAAACCAAGACTAAGATATAGAGTCTTTACAGGAGAGGAAACAGAAGACAGATTTGATTGATACTTACAAATATCTTAATGATATATATAGGAATAGTTCAGAAAAGTTCTTCTCTGCTCCAAACAAAGATCTAAGAGGTCATACTAAGAAGCTTTACCAAAGACTCACTCACACAAAACTAGCTGGCCACTTTTTTTCAAATCGAGTGGTCCAACCGTGGAACAGCGTACCTCACGGCATAGTGTCTGCACCTACTGTGGCTAACTTTAAGAGAAAACTGAAAGCCCTTCCCATAGAACAAGAGGGCTAATTAACCAGGTATACCAAGTAAGTATAGTCTCTTTGTTATTATTATTATTATTATCATTAATATTATCATTAAAATCATCTTTTTCCGTCGATGGGAATCAGCGCGGTCAATATGTTAAATTACTTGTTTGTGCCCCATCGGCTGCAAACTAGACTCTGTTGATTCCCATGTACTCTATTTACCCAACATAATGTAAATACATGTAAAGAGAGAGAGAGAGAGAGGTCGATATAATATACAACAAATCCCAAAATGATTGCTCGTGTGTGTACACAGAAACGTTGACATTCGGCTACAGAGGTCTCTGCCCCCCTCCTTATAACGAAATGCTCGTACACCTATGATTGCACTGTTCCGGATTTTCGTTCGATATAATAAAAATGTACACGAAATTCTTTTTTTTTTGAGAGGGGGGGGGGGGGGGGGGGAGGGGCTGTCCCAATTTGAAATAAAAACAGAATGAAATTAAAATTAAGGAGAAAATCTATAACTCGTTCGCGTTGCTTACTTTTTGGTGCAGTTACGTAGGTGATTTCTTTGATTTCTCCGGGCGCAATAATACATACACTTTAGATACAGCATGACAAACAAAGAAACAGATACAGCATTACAAGCTAACAAACAACATGTGGAGTACTCACGGTGTAATATCCCATGTAATCGGTCAAATAACTGCTGTAGTGGATCCACGTATCATTGCTTTGGCCAGGTTCTACAATCCGGTAAGGATATTCAACCGATCCCGTTTCACTATAGACAATTTTGATATCCAATCGAAGCTCACCAACATGGTCCCCAAAAGCGTGGTAGTAGAAGTCGAAGTAACAATATGTTCTTTCCTTGAAAAATTCGACGGATTTCAAGATAGCAGTAGCCGGTATGTTTTGGCGTGTCGTTTCGATGTACATATAGTGCCCTAATAAGGAAACATAGTTATTGCAGATAATTGTTACAATGTTTTATTCAAATAACTGTATAATCATTTCTTGCACTTGCTATCCTATATCATGACCATGATCACGACAATTGTAGTAACATCAATAGTGATTATTATAATAAAAATTAAGACTAATTACATTTCCAGAGACTTAACAGATTTGACATGTACAACAAAACTATAAATAATCATATAACAAATACCAAGGCTTTGTTATTAAACCTATAGAGATTCGTAAATTGAATCTGCGTTAACTATACTTGTCGTACAAAAGAAACACTATCAGTCTCGGATATTATAGAGAAGTAAAAGTTTTAAATATGACTTGCCTTAAGAATATTTTTAAAACATGATGATAGAAAATTGTTATTTGTATATTCTTCCAATCGCACAAGGACAAACGTGTTTACTCATGCGATACTTGTCCGTCTAAGGGCGTGTTTATGCTTCACTTTTTCTGGCCAGAATCAGGCATCTGTTACGCGTTTAGTTTAAAACACGGTTGCGTACATGCTCACTTTTGTAGAATCACCGAAAGACGGCGATCACGATCGCCGATCGTAAACTCACAAAAAGATGCGTTAACAATTTGTAAACACGTTTAAATGGGGTCAACGCACTGACCTCAAGTGGGTCTACGTAGCATGCACAGTGAAGGTTTGCGAATCCAGCTGGAAGACCAATTAAAGCCACACAGGGAGAATTGCCTGGAGGAGCCAGAGAAGTGAGCATGAACAGTACACCGTGGAACTGCGATTACGATGAGCGTTTACGATGAGCGTTTACGATGAGCGTTACAAATCGCTCATTCTACCTTCAAAATCAAGCATAAACGCGCCCTAACGAAGCAAATCTACTCTCCTCCTAAATCGGGTGTGTTTCTGAATGTGCGCTAACCTGTATCGTTCATGAGGGTGTGATCAGTAAGTGGTCCAGTGTCAAGAGAGGGCGTCTCACCAGAATGTCTCGTCCAGTCGAAGTCGTCTTCGATGTCCTCTTGGTAAAAGAAACACAGATCACCCATCTCACTGCTCTCAAAGTCACAGCTGTTGGGCATTTCTGTGAATGAATGGTTAAAGCCATAATAATTAACCATAAATAAGTAATTCGGTAAAAAAAACTATTGTTTTTCAAGTCGCGCTGCAAATAAAGAACATAAGGCAACGTAAGATTTTTGTGCGTACATTCAACGAAAGGTTAGGGGAGGGGGGGGGGGGGGGGGAATGAGAGAAACTGTCGGAGGGGCTTATCATAAGGCAATGTATCTGAATTGTGCTCCTGTCTCTTCTATGAATATTATTATAATTCTTAAAAAAGACAGAGAAGATAAGAATGAAGACATAGTTTATTTATGAAGGGATTTGTCAAAATGTTGTTATTATTGACTATAATATTGTCTCAATCAAGAAATCTGTTATTCTAGGACAATGGAATATAGCTTACTGGGTTGTCTGACCATTACGTCGTCAATACCGATGTCAGATCTTTCTCCTTCACCTATGACACCTTCGAATATAATCTGAGAAAAGAAAGAAAAGAAAAGAAGGAAAATAAAAGTAGAATAAGGAGAAACATGTAGAGTCAAGCACAACATCTGGACAAGTAAGAGGAGGACAACGACGAAGAACTGGAGGGAGGAGATGAAATGGGAGAAAAGAGGGAAGAGGCGGGAAAAGAGGAGCACGGGAAAGAGTTGAGGATGGAGGAGTAGGAGGAGGAGGAAGAATAAGGAGGAAAAGGAATCAGAGGAGAATGAAGAGAGGAGGAGGGATGAGGAGGAAGTTGGGGGAGGGAGGAGGATGGATGAGGAGGAAGTTGGAGGAGGGAGGAGGAAGAAGAAGGACAAGGAGGAAGAGGGAAGGAATTAGAGGAGGTAGGTGTAGGAGGAGGGGGAGGAGAAAGAGGGAGGAGGAGGGAGGAGGATCAGGTCTAGAATGAAGAGGATAGGAATCGACTTAAACTTGATAAACGGCATGGTACATTATTCACCCATGCAATAAGTATCTAAAACATCACACACCATAATCATCATAATTAAATTACAAATGTATGTGGTAGTTTTTTGGGGAAGCACAAAGAAACATGCCATCGTGAAATATTCTTGGTTAAGAAAGAAAACAATAACATATCGAAATGATGTCTACCTGATTGGAATATCGTTGTGATTCAAAGAGAGAGAGAGAGAGAGAGCGCGCGCGATATTCATAGGAAATATTCAATAGGTAATATCAAGGTGACCAATATATTTTCTGCAGTTATCCGTAACAAAAACTGACCTACCCGAAACGGACTAGGGGCTGTAAACATGATCTTTGCCTCTTTCCATCCGGATCTATCCGTCTGCGATCCCGAGCGTGACCAGACGGACGGGTGAACCGGGACTTTCTCGCCGTCGTAGGCGGTGTAGACGTTGAGCGTGCCCATGTTCGTCCTGTTAAGCGGAGAACCCCTGTCGAAGCCGTCCCACATGCTGTACCAGAACGAGATCATCGTCATGTCCGTGCCGGCCTCGTTGGCCGGGGAGTCGAAGGGACTGTATATCCTCGCTTTCTCTCCAGGGTCCCGCCCGTTTGCTTCGGTGTAGAGGAAGTTGCCACCTGGAAGAGGAAAGGGAGGAAAGCGATGATAATGGCGATGAAGAGGATTGGAGTTGTAAACACAATACATTAATGTCAATGTAATCGTTTAAAACACAATTAAGACAATCAATGACATCGATAATGCAAGTGATGACGACGTGTATACAAAAAAAAATCAATTAACGTGTCGACGTTAGTGAAAATGTTGGTGAAATTGAGGTCGATTTAGAGAATGAGAGAGATGAGGGTGGTGATGATGGTGATGATGAATTTGATATCAATGTCATATGATGACGATGATGATCATCATCATCATGCCTCATCAAGATTCCTTGATATCTTGTCTTTATAAGTTTGGATAAGTGTTGGTACATTGTCTCTATCCCAATCATATTGAACCTTCCAACGTGACCCCTGGCAAACCCAGTGGCGACCAATAACAAACAAAAACAATTGTGAACAATAATAGGTGCAAGAACAACAAGTATACAACAACAAGAACATCATCATCATTATAAACAACATCATAGTTGGAGTGCCGTGGTATTTTGGTAAAGGCTATTGACTCTCATACGAGGGGCCCCAAGTTCGATCCTTGCTCATTGCAAACATCCTTGCACAAGGTGTCTTGCCCACATTCTTTTTGTCCTTCGTGACGTAGGTGTATGAAATGGGTACATGGCAATACTGAGGTAATATTGATTGCAGCGTCTACAGGAAGAGTAGTGGTGGGGTTCCTCTGAGTAAATAAGATACAATGCTATCATTAATATTATTAGGTGGGCTGTATCTAATACAGACCACCTTATAATTTTGTTAAAATTGCCTTTATTATTTATTTATTTATTATTTATTTTTCTTATTTCGAACCACTTTTTTGTGAGCAAGATAACTTTAAAATGGTTTAATCAAATACCTTGAAATTTTGCACACATATGTATAGGCATTAGAACAAAACACAGCGAATTGTTCAACCTTGACCTTGACTCATGACGTCATCTAGACGCCATTTTGTGAAATTTTCTGAAAATCAACTCATGATCATATCTTCATAACCAAAAGTAATTTCACCTTCATATTTATCATGATCTAGGTCAATATCAGTTCGGTCAATTTCAGGTCAAAAAACGCGCGCGTGCGCGTACGTCCGCGCGTCAGTGCGCGCGCAAAATTTTTAAATGCTCAAATTCGTCTCAAATTTATTTTGCATACGTTTCAGGTCATTTTAAGCATTTTATAAAAAATCGCGCGTACGAGCATGCGCGCGCGTTTTCGCGCGTAACACCATTAAAAAACATAGAATCGCCATTTTTTTTTCTTTCATGATATTTCTCATATTTTTTCAAGGAATTTGATTCCATGTTTATCTCTTTATGACCATTATTAATAAGATGAGCGTAAATTCAAGATAAATGTAAGTGCGCGCGAGGTCTTTTAATACATAGCATATATGGGCAAAAACATGCCTATACAAAATCCGTTATAGCTATTTGGAATGCACCGGGATCCTCAATTTTTTTCATATTAAGATAGAGTATGAGTCGGAAATATGATTCCATGTCTAGTTTGGCCATTAAGTGTATCGTGACATCCCCTTAATGGCCTTGGAACACAAAATATGAATTTGCATATTATGACGTCAGCATATTTATGGCAAATTGATTATATGTCTGTAAAAATTGATCGATTTTCTTCCAAATGTCGATATGTTGTAGTTGAGATAATTCTCTACAAGCTCAATAATAACCATTTTTCATTTTGATGACGTCATCATAGTATGAATTTCGATTAAAGGCCTCATGTCAGAAATTTCATAATATGCGTGTTATGCCCATAAAAGGTGAATTTCGGTCACATAATGAATCTACACGATATTGTTTTTTAAGAATTTTTAAGCAGTATCTCGCTTATTTTTGCTCTATTTTGTCTCAAATTTAGTTGCAAGCCCACCTATACTTGTTCCAAACAAGTATTATATGTCTAGTTTATTTTTCTTATTTCGAACCACTTTTTTGTGAGCAAGATAACTTTAAAATGGTTCAATCAAATACCTTGAAATTTTGCACACATATGTATAGGCATTAGAACAAAACACAGCAAATTGTTCAACCTTGACCTTGACTCATGACGTCATCTAGACGCCATTTTGTGAAATTTTCTGAAAATCAACTCATGATCATATCTTCATAACCAAAAGTAATTTCACCTTCATATTTATCATGATGTAGGTCAATATCAGTCCGGTCAATTTCAGGTCAAAAAACGCGCGCGTGCGCGTACGTCCGCGCGTCAGTGCGCGCGCAAAATTTGTAAATGCTCAAATTCGTCTCAAATTTATTTTGCATACGTTTCAGGTCATTTTAAGCATTTTATAAAAAATCGCGCGTACGAGCATGCGCGCGCGTTTTCGCGCGTAACACCATTAAAAAACATAGAATCGCCATTTTTTTTTTCTTTCATGATATTTCTCATATTTTTTCAAGGAATTTGATTCCATGTTTATCTCTTTATGACCATTATTAACAAGATGAGCGTAAATTCAAGATAAATGTCAGTGCGCGCGAGGTCTTTTAATACATAGCATATATGGGCAAAAACATGCCTATACAAAATCCGTTATAGCTCTTTGGAATGCACCGGGATCCTCAATTTTTTTCATATTAAGATAGAGTATGAGTCGGAAATATGATTCCATGTCTAGTCATGTCAAAAACTTCATAATTTGCGTGTTATGCCTATAGAAGGTGAATTTAGTTCACGTTATGAATCTACATGATATTGTCTTTTAAGAATTTGTAAGCAGTATGTCGCTTATTTTTGCTCTATTTTGTCTCAAATGTTAGTTGACCAGCCCACCTATACTTGTTCCAAACAAGTATTATATGTCTAGTTTATTTATCAGGTGGGCTGTATCTATACAGACCACCTTATAATTTTGTTAAAATTGCCTTTATTATTATCAGGTGGGCTGTATCTAATACAGACCACCTTATATTTTTGTTAAAATTGCCTTTATCAGGTGGGCTGTATCTAATACAGACCACCTTATATTTTTGTTAAAATCGCCTTTATTATTTATTATTTATTTATCAGGTGGGCTGTATCTAATACAGACCACCTTATATTTTTGTTAAAATTGCCTTTATCAGGTGGGCTGTATCTAATACAGACCACCTTATATTTTTGTTAAAATTGCCTTTATTTATTTATTATCAGGTGGGCTGTATCTAATACAGACCACCTTATATTTTTGTTAAAATTGCCTTTATTTATTTATTTATTATTTATTATTTATTTATTTTTCTTAATTCTTGCCACTTTTTTGTTAGCACGATAACTTTGAAATGGTTCAATCAAATGCTTTGATATTTGACACACATATGTATAGGCATATGGACAAGACACGGTAAGGTTTTCAACCTTGACCTTGACTTATGACGTCATCTAGGCGCCATTTTGTGAAATTTTCTGAAAATCATCTCATGATCATATCTTCATAACCAAAAGGTATTTTTCATTCATATTTATCATGATTAAGGTTAATATCAGTCCGGTAAATTTCAGGTCAAAAAACGCGCGCGTGCGCGTACGTCCGCGCGTCAGTGCGCGCGCAAAATTTTTAAATGCTCAAAATCGTCTCAAATTTATTTTGCATACGTTTCAGGTCATATTAAGCATTTTATAAAAAATCGCGCGTACGAGCATGCGCGCGCGTTTTCGCGCGTAACACCACTACAAAACATAGAATCGCCATTTTTTTTTCTTTCATGATATTTCTCATATTTTTTCAAGGAATTTGATACCATGTTTATCTCTTTATGACCATTATTAACAAGATGAGCGTAAATTAAAGATAAATGCCAGTGCGCGCGAGCTCTTGTAATACATAACATACATGGGCAAAAAAATAACTATACACAATCCATTATAGCTCTTTGGGATGCACCTAGACCCCAATTCTGTTTTAATATTTGAAAAGAGTATATGTCAGAAATATGATTTCATGTCTCATTTGGCCATGAAGTGTATCGTGACATCATCTTAATGGCCTTGGAACTCAAATTACGAATTTGCATATTATGACGTCAGCATATTTATGGAAAATTGATTGTATCTCTGTATATATTGATTGATTTTCTTCAAAATTTCAATATGTTGTAGCTAAGATAATTCTCTACAAGTTCAATAAAAACCCTTTTTCATTTTGATGACGTCATCAGAGTGAAAATTTTGATTGAAGGCCTCATGTCAGAAATTTCATAATTTGCGTGTTATGACTATAGAAGGTGAATTTCGTTCATGTAATGAATCTACATGATAGTGTTTTTTAAGAATTTTCAAGCAGTATCTCGCTTAATTTTGCTCTATTTTGTTTTCAAATTTAAGTTGACCAGCCCACCTATACTTGTTCCAAACAAGTATTATGTCTAGTTATTTATTTATTTTTCTTAATTCTACCCACTTTTTTGTTAACAAGATAACTTGAAAATGGCTCAATTAAATGCCTTGAAATTTGGCACACATATGTATAGGCATATGAACAAAACAAAGTAATGTTTTCAACCTTGACCTTGACTGATGACGTCATCTAGGCGCCATTTTGTGAAATTTTCTGAAAATTTACTCATGGTCATATTTTCAAAACGGTAAATCATTTCTCATTCATATTTATCATGATCAAGGTCAATATCAGTGCGGTCAATTTCATGTCAAAAAACGCGCGCGTGCGCGTACGTCCGCGCGTCAGTGCGCGCGCAAAATTTTATAATGCTGAAAATCTTCTCAAATTTATTTTGCATACGTTTAAGGCCATTTTAAGCATTTTATAAAAAATCGCGCACACGCACATGCGCGCGCGTTTTCGCGCGCAAAACTATTATACAACATAGAATCGCCATTTTTTTTCTTCCATGATATTTCCCATATTTTTACAAACAAATTGATACCATGTTTATCTCTTTATGACTATTATTAAGGGAATGAGCGTTCGCTTAACATAAATGTCCGTGCGCGCGAGCTCTTGTAATACATAACATACATGGGCAAAAACATGCCTATACACAATCCATTATAGCTCTTTGGGATGCACCTGGACCCCAATTCTGTTTTAATATTTGAAAAGAGTATGAGTCAGAGATATGATTTCATGTCTCATTTGGCCATTAAGTGTATCGTGACATCATCTTAATGGCCTTGGAACTCAAAATACGAATTTGCATATTATGACATCAGCATATTTATGGAAAATTGATTGTATCTCTGTATATATTGATTGATTTTCTTTAAAATTTCAATATGTTGTAGCTAAGATATTTTTCTACAAGTTCAATAATAACCCTTTTTCATTTTGATGACTTCATCAGAGTGAAAATTTTGATTAAAGGCCTCATGTCAGAAATTTCATAATTTGCGTGTTATGACTATAAAAGGTGAATTTCGTTCACGTAATGAATCTACATGATAGTGTTTTTTAAGAATTTTCAAGCAATATCTCGCTTAACTTTGCTCTATTTTGTTTTCAAATTTAAGTTGACCAGCCCACCTATACTTGTTCCAAACAAGTATTATGTCTAGTTATTCTTGTTGTTGTAGTTATTATCGTTATTACTCTTATTAAAGACAATAACTAACAAAAAGCGTGTAAACAAGACATCAAAACAGGAAAAGGCGAATGGGAATGCCCTTCATCCTACGACTCATATTGTTACTTACTGCCTGTTGTATGGTCTCCTGACGGTCCTGTGAACGGGGTCGGGGTCGGAAATCGCCTGACAGACCAATCGAAGTCGTCTTCGTAGTCGTTGGACCATCCACATCGTTGATTCGATGTACGATTAGCGTCAAAATTACAATCCTGGCAGCATGCAAGACCTGCACATTTACAAATACGTGAATGTTATTGTACCCGTTTTTTTTGCCAAAGCCGAGTTGTGTGAATGTTTTTTCGTAAGACAAAAGCGTTTTATATTTAGATCCCATTTAGTTCATGTTTTTTAAATGCAAAATGGGTCATATTTGGTAGAAAACATTCTTGAAAGTATCTTAAATATATAGGGAGTCATTCTTCAAATCTTTGGACAGTATTGTGCGTTTAACACCTCTGGTTTAATCGAGATATCCTCATTCGGAATTGAATATCTAGCCAGTCCAACAATGACATTATTGATCCGGACTTTGAAACATGATTTATGTCACTAGGAACTTCTTCTCAGAAAGGTTGATGCTCGGTTTTACTTCGGGTGGGTCATACCACCTGTTATCTAAGATGATGTTTGAGTTCAGATAAGAGTCAAAAGGCAAACCTAACCTTTGTAGTCATTTCATGCGCGTGGAAGCAGAAAATATAAGAGATACAGACTGGCGAAATGATGAAACATATCGGATCACTAACAAGAACGCTATAAATGCTTGAAATATGAGTTTACTTAATCCAATTTTGTCAGCATTTGGGACGTTTTCAGGGTCATATCTCTGATATGTCGTTTACTCAAATATGATTGTTTTTTTTCTCCCTGGCACCTTTCCTCCTGGACACTACACTATCTAAGTCTACTAACAAGAAATTATACGCTCATAAGTAATGAATACAAAAAGTTAAATTTTTAGTGATTTTCATTTGCTCGAAAAATGAGAGAGGCTTATATTACAATGACATTACCTATTAAACGTATTTGAAAGTTCAATATGTAATGCTATAACAGCTTTTCAAAATTGTAATAATTTTCTCATTTTATGTCCTATAGTATTCAAACTTTTATCAATTTCCTTTCAGAGCAGCTTCCTATCAAGAATGACTTTCCCATTTAAAGCCAAGTGCGTGGTTCAAAGAACACATAATTCAATGTCAAACTAGGTATGGAAATACGTCAGATGATACGACAGTTGGTAATTCATTTTCCCTAGCAAAATGATCTTTAACCCGATATATTGTTATCATGTGAATGATTTCCAACAACATTTCATGCTGCGCAGCTGATTTTTTTCGATAGATGAAATAATGGATACTGGTGTGCGAAATCAGCAGGTTTCATTATAGAAAAGTTGGGTATATTGGTCCGTATCAGGACAATTACCACCTGGGCAATCACCCCCCGGAACATAACACCCGGAAAATTATCCCCCAAGGACAATCCCCCCGGAAAATCCCCTCGGAGAATTACACCCCGAGGACATTTACCCCCCAATGACAATTACCTCCCGGAAAATTACCCCCCTTGTCCTCTGAGGGTAATTCTACGGGGGTGATTGCCCAGGGGGTAATCGTCCTAGAACCCCATTTTTCCCGTTTCCTTCTCTTCCAAAATACCAATGTGACTTCTGCGTACAGTAATCACAATATTTGGTTCTAAACTTGCACTGATGCCGTTAGTATATTATGTTAAATCTGGCACACAAAGTCAACTCACTTCATATAACTCCCAGAGTACACCAATTTTAATTTAAAGCTTTAATTCACTTTGAAATCGTTTATCACATTCGTGATTGCAACCCTGACGTCGCGAACCCAGAACAAATATGATGATACTTTACCTGCAAGCACTAACAAAATGGCGGAGAAAAACAATATCATGTTGTCGATAAGTTGTTTGATCCAAATAAATATCATATATATTTGAACATGGGATTCCCACCAGCATAAACAGACTAAACAACTGCGGTTATGTACAGAGCGTAATCAAGAAATCATGACCGATTAGAATATGGATGACTGTTCAAATGGGAGCAAGAATTTTAGATGGGTAACTTGCTCAAATTAGCGACGGACTTTAAAACCACTCCACCAGTGATGTGTGAGGTCACAGATAAGGAGAAGATATCGAACACGTTATCAATAAGAAAAAGAAAAAGAGGAAGAAGAAGAAGAAGAAGAAGAAGAAGAAGAAGAAGAAGAAGAAGAAGAGGAAAAAAAAAAGAAGAAGAAGAAGAAGAGGAAGAAAAAGAACAGAGTTATTTACAGCAAACAATAGTACATTTAAACTGAGAAAACAAAATTTTGCTTTTCATCAGGGCACGGGACACGTAGGACACGATTCAAAGGGAATTTCTTATCTCTGATAAATATTTGCGGAATTATGATAAATGGAAACGCCTGATAATATAAATGAGTGCTAATAAGTGACAGTTTAAAATATACTTGTATAGGTATATCTTTAAAGTAAAACCCCAATTTCTTCAGTATAAATACAACATTGTTAAATCCTACTTTGTTTAGTGGTATTATATGTATGTAAAACGAGATAATTATGGGATGTAATAATTATATGCACTTTTTCATATTTTGTAAACCTTACCGTACATTTATATACCGGTAACGAAATTAGACCTGCACGTCTTCATTCCTTATCGAAATTGTTGGGTAATATTATTTGTACATTATACATTGTGAACTAGGGGTACGCGAACTGAACAAAACAATTGCTCGTCAATACAAATACAGAACACCATGCTGAATCACTATCACAAGTACTTGAATCTGAAGTACCAACATTCATGAGCTAAAATAATATAAAAAGGTACTGTAACATTGATTAATGATTAAATTCAGGTTCCAACACTATCATGTGCAAATGTATTATGTAAGTTAACTTAAAAAAACAGCTTGCTTTAATATCGAATACTCATTTTCATCATTGTTATTCCACCTATTTTGGGCTATTACTAATCCGTTATCTTTATAAAACGAAAGGTGAGGAGAAAGAGAGCTGAGAGAGAGAAAGAGAAGGAGAGAGAGAGAGAGAGAGAGAGAGGGGCAGAACTTAGGACACACGCACATACATACTAACACAGAGACTAAGAAAGAGAGACAGAGGGATATGTACAGGATCGCATTTGTACAGGATCGCATTACTTGGCCCACACCGATCCTTTATTTTTTAAACAAAAAGCACTAAAAATTGCCGACTTATATACTATTCAAATAGCTATCATTATGTTTAAGTATATTAATAATCTGCTCCCTTCGTCTTTTGATGACATGTTTAAGTTCAATAGCTCTGTCCATACCTACCCAACTCGCATATCCGGAAACTTTCATCTCACAAACCCAAGACTGTTAATTGCCTCTAAATCAATTCGTCATCATGGTCCAGACATCTGGAATAATCTTTCAGACAATATTAAATCTTGTTCGACCATATACTCCTTGAAAGCCACTCTAAAAAAAACTATCATTCAATCGTATGAATCCCATACTCCAAATTAATATATTCACATAAATATTCACATTCGTCATTCAATATCCTCATTTTACTCAACTGCTACATACAGCACCAGCACCTGCACCTGCAATGCACCCACTTGACCAGTAAATATCAATTTCAGTCACGAATCTTTTTATGAGGCCGCCATCAATTTCAAGCCTTACCGCTCACGATGGCGGTCTCCTGCGTTCATTGATTAGATTATATATTATATTATATGTGTTATATTATATTATATTATATGTGAGAGTATCTATAGGTGTATATGTGTATGTGTATGTATGTATGTATGCATGTGCTGTGTATATGTATATATGTATATGTGGGTATATATGCGTATATATGGATATATATCTATACAAAAAAAATTAAGCTCACTTCCTTATTTTGTATTCATTATGTATCATGACTATATTGTTTATCTTATGAATTGTTTTGTATATTATCTTTGTAAACACATTTTATATTATGTATTGTATTATTTTGAACGCAGAAATAAAAGCAAACAAACAAATATATATAGAGACAGACAGACATCATGCAAACGATGTCTAAAAACATTCCAGCATATAATGTGAATACCGACGTGACTTGAGAAGCTTAAATGTAAAAATGGCGCCAAATAAGATGATGTAAATCATCATTATCATAATCATTAAAATCATCATCGTCATCATAATCGACATTAATATCTTTATCCCCATTATCATCTTCATTATCACCTCCATCATCATCATCATCACTATTTTCATAATCATCATCATCGTTATCATTACCCTCCTCATTCTCCTCCTCATCATCATCACCATTATCATCATCATCAAAACCAGCCTCATTATTTTTTATTGTGGTGACTCTTTTAATTTCCTCGAGGGTTCATGAAAGGAGGGTGGGAACTAGGTCAAAGTTCAACAAGAGCAAAAATAAAGATTGTTAAATATTGGTCTCCAGGACATTCTTTCGCAACTCGTTCTTGTACAAATTTTGTCTCTGGGCTCTTGGTCTGGGTCATTGGTCTGGTGAACCTTCAGTTAACTGGGAAGTCCCTATAGGCCTATGTGTAATATCCTACGCAAGAAAGGGATGCTGCTGAGTATATAGAATCCTGAGGAAAAATGGTTTCATTTCATGAGTGTGAATAAATATACACCAGTGACAAACTATATTATTGTTATCATTCACCTTTATTCATTAACACAAGAAGAAAAAGAAAGTATTAATAATATCTACCTTTGCAGTTTGTTTTCATTTTCCCACTAGTTAGGAGTATTCTGTATGCGTTTAAAGTGGATGCAAAACTGATGACAAATAGAGCAAATATAGGAAAATAATTTTGGTTATAACACGACTAGTTGACTAATTTCCTTAATATAATGACTACTAGTACTCACTCATATAATTATACACATGATTTAACTCGGAATTTTATTTGATTGCTTGATGATGAACACTTTTATTAACAATTTTTTTGTTTGACTTAATACATTCCTACCTTATTACTATGATTTTTTCTCCTTCTTCTTTTCATTCTGTGTACACTATGTTAATTTTGAAAGATGTTATCATCATATTAATTAGAAATGTACCCTGAAGGGGATCATCGCTCATCAATGCCATCAAATTCAAATTATGATTAGACTTGTTGCTCACTAAGAAGCATTTATTGCTTTCTAATAGCTGTCAGGTAAATAACTAACTACCACTATCACTTATGGCGGAAAGTGTGGAGCACACTTCCATGCACAATACCCATTCCGGTGTGCAGTGCATGTGGTTAACAAGATTGAGTCGATTTATTTTAATTTGATCATTCCATATGCTTACAGTATACATTTATCCGTATGTAACCATGGGCGTAAATCTGTCGTTGATACCTATTGTTCAGGGGGGATGATCTATTCATTCACCCCCCCCTGAACAATAGGTATTACGTACGGATTTACGCCCATGCATGTAACACACAATCAACTTATCCTAATTGCTTCCTAGGAAAGGCTTAACATAAATTAAACGTTTTGTTTAAAAGCAGCTGTTTTCTCTCTGTGTTCCTTATTTCAGAGTGTCGTTTTAAGTTTCCAGGAGTGCTTCACATTCTTGGTCGCCAACACCTAGTGGGTTTATGCGACGCGCGTATGGTGTCTTTTTCCGGAGCATGACGGAAAGCACGACGATGATGATGCAAATAGTTGCCAAGGCAACGGTCACTATGATCCAGGGGTTGAAGTCCTGATGGAGAGCTGGATTCTCTGTAGTGATTAATGTGACATTTTTCGGGTGAGCATTGTGATTCTTTGATCGTCGTTTGTCTCATGACTAGTTATAGTGTTTAATAACTAAAATTATATTTTATTTTGGATATCCGCCTCGAATTCGTAGCAACCTGTTGCTATGCCTAATATCCTGATATTTTTTATCAGAAGCCTTTATTGATGCCCTGAAGTAGTGTAATCATCCATACTTCGGAAATCAAAATAAATAAATAGATGTGAAGGAACCTGACACTTTAAAACCACGTGCTTTTTCTTTCCTCTTGTATTTACCTTTTAAATGGACCCAATTTTATCTCTTTATCTCGACCTCTGATGCAATTACCACAAATTATAATTTCAAAAGTGTTTAAACTAAAATCGACATGTTTTAATAATGGGTATTCTAAGCTTTGTTTAATATTCAGTACTATTCATATTTAAATTTTCCCATTATACTATACTATTTCAAGTATGAATGTCTCACTTTTAAAGTGCCGGCCGTCCAAAAAGAAACCCTTTCGTTGAAATTATGTAACGAGAAGCAATTTTCTCTAATCCGAAACAAAACACGATTACAAATATTATAACAATAATCAAAATATAGACTTGAAGAACTTTTTCATTTGTGTACACGAAAACGAGGAGAACGTTCTTCCTAGTGAACCTATTGGCTAGAGTGCACAACCACATAAACAATAATCATCTAGGCATATCGTGTAGATTAGATGTATTCCTTTTTTTCTTTCCAAATTACGAAAACTTTACCTTCCGAATTGAACATGCCATTCAGGGACGGATTGAAATAAGAATTTCTTCTTAATCTTAAAGGTCCCTTGGTGATCCTCTTCTTGTCAAGACTGTATTTTTCTACGATGTCTCGCCGATCACGGTTTCCGGAAGATGCGACGCAACCTGGGTCACATTCCGATGTTTCATTTCCGGTGGTTGCCTGGCACACCAAAAGATCGCAGTGGATATAAACCTTGAAAAGAGGGAAGAAAGTATCACGATCAAGAATTGTCGTAACTATCTTCAGTCCATGGTTAACATTACAGAAACTTACCTCCTGAATGAAGTTTTACCAAACTTAGAAACGAGATAATGTCTCTATGGAGCCAGAAAGTCGTTATCTCTGTGCAAAATCATACAAGTTAATGCTCGTCTGGCTCTTATCTAACCCAAATCAGTTTCCTGTAAGTTTGACACTTGACTTTCAGTATTAAGCTCATACGAACAGAGGTACTTGTTACTCAGTTCCAGTACTACCCGAGCTTTGGTCACGCTTACGCTACGTCACGCGCATTATTTGAGGAGTTGGTGTCCCTCCCGTCCAGGTTTTATGAGAATATTTACTCCGTTCGGGTCAAAGAATGACAACCCTAGAACATGACTACCAGGGCATGATTCTTAGCGTCGAGATAAGAAGCCAAGAGGATGAGCACCTTTTGTAGAGCACCTATACATTATCAATCTCATTGATCGCTAGGCAGAAACCATCAACTAGGTTTCAGAAAACCAGCGACTTACCCTATTTCCCAATTCGACGAACCGGAAGGTATTTATAGTGACTGCCACAAAACCAGGAGCGCTATCATCGATGTGAGTCGAAGTCTCTAAGGCACACCTGAATTATATAAATAAATCCTTTAATCATTTAAATATATACAACAACAAAAACGACATAATGAACATGCATCTTTGCAAGTATGTGTCATTGTGTTTATCGGAATATCAGAGTTTCTGGATGCTGATGCCAACGGAACTTGAGAGTGAAACCGCTTAATTCAGGTTGATAACAACAATTATTTCGAAATAATTAGTATCATCTGACAATCACTTTAAATGTATAAGTGTTTACAAACTGCTTACAACAAAGTATTCTCGAAAGAAACATAAAATCACAAAGTTTTAGGATTTTAGTAGTATCACAAAACGTCTTGAATAATGTCCCGCCGATTGCTCTGAAATCTGACAACATGATATAGATTACAACCATGATAACCAAGTTTTTGAAATGCTAATAGTGTCGTTAAGGCAACCCTGGGAGATTAAAGCTCCATGAAATAGGTACGACAGATTCATTGAGAACTACACTGTAACTAGAATATAAAATCAATCATTTGCTTACTAAAGATTGTGTGTGTTACATTTTGAAATAGCGTTTTTGGTTAAAATAAATGATGTAGAACGAGAGATCCTACAAAGAGCAGGATCTGGAAACATTAATGTTTTACACGCGGGCGAGGGGAGAAGATAAGCGAAGTCTGTAAGCATGTCAATAGAAATTAATTAAGTTCATAATGAAGGGATCTAAACCAAAATAATACTGATGGGGAGACTCCGGCAGGTGGTCTATAGACGCCTTCTTTTCTAGCCCTTAAGCATTTCCCTTTCCCTTCTTCTGTTTTGTATCGCATATTCTTTCCTTTTCCCACTATTTGATGGGAAGGGGGAGGGGGAGGGGGGGGGGGGGCGTGCCCCATCTGTAGCTACGCCAGTGGAGCATAACCCTACCCATCTCGGATGATGGTCCACTGTTCATCGTCGTAGGAAGCAGATGGTGTGGCCACGCAGCTTCTGATTGACAGATCTAAGGCGCCATCTTGAGAAGGGACCGATGCACCGAAATACAGCACCTCGTTCAAGTTCACATCCACAGGGTATTCGGAGTCGGCATACCTCTCCTTGAAATCGTCGTCTTTGAAGATATCTAGTGCGAATTTATAACGTCCCGTGGAAACCTCGGTATAATTCAGTTGATAATTGGTCACCTGGTAGGATCGTAGTTCTACGTGTTCCGATCGATTGTACGAACAGTAGAAAGGTACAATGACCTGTTTGAGTCGAGTGATTGTGCCTTCACTCTCCCGAGCTACAGCGGTGTTGCTGTAAATGATGTGTTTATCGTCCTCCTGAAAATCGAAAGAGAAGAAAAACAATTCGGTTGCTTCTTCGAATCTTTGCACGGTCACTCATTTGCCACACGGGGACTTTTGCACAATATAATAGACTCCATTTGACGGAAGGTTGCGTTGTGCAACACAATAGCTTTGACATATTTCCATTTTTTGATCTTGTTTAACTCCATGACAACCCTTTCTAACACCGGTATATAGACCAATCTCCCAAATGAAACAGTTAAATTACCACGATACCATTGGCATATCTATCCCATGATATTTTCGATGTCAGTTGGCACAGGGCGATTATTCGTGTGGCAGTTAAGGACCAGTAAGTTCAGGTAAAACTGACAAAAAAGCAAGCTTTCTCATTTTGTTAATATGATGAAAAACAGCTGAGGTGTTTGGACCGCACTGTCATGTCGCATGTCCCATATACCCATTTCTGTAAGCAGTAGATCTGCGTTTCACCAACATTGAGTTAACTTCCTATCAAATTAATGATGAAAAAGATCAACTTATCCACATATTCTTTTTTTTTTGTTTTGTAGCATTGTTTTATTGTATTCATTCAGTACAAAATATATAACAAACAAACATACAGCTTCATTGATTTACATATATCAAAATATAAAGAAAATTGTACATCTCTCAAAAAATACATAAGATATTCAAATTAATCATACTTAACGAATATTATAAATCAAAGAGTTACCTACAAACAGACAGACACACCACACACGCTCACATGCTCAGACACACATACAAACTTACATATCCCCCTCCCCCCTTCATTCCAAAGCTCAACAAATCCCCCCTCCCTTCCCGAGCATTCACATCTACATATTTGTTGGAAATCCTGTCTCTTCCTTTTCTTTAAGACCAAATTATATATTTTAAAAAAATAACAAAATGTCTGAAACTGAGAAAGAAGTATTTGCCTCGCCGTCCTTAATTGTGGAAGTTGTCCCATTTTTTGAAGTGAAGTGTTAAAGTGCCTCTCTCCCCCGCTAATTCCTTTTCTTCTTGCCTATTTTCTATAATTCTTTTTTTAATTTCTTGAGGAATTGGGGGTCTATTTTTAGCTGAACTATATTTAAAAATCATATGTTTTATTAAAAGAATAATGTGATTTAACAGTTGTTCTTCTCCCGCGTTGGATCTTTTTATTCCGATATGAATTTCTTGCCAGTGTAGATTTTTTAATGCTGATAAAGTAAAAAGGTCACCGCAGTCCTTCCAAATATTTGCTACCTTTTCACAGGTAAAAAACAGATGCTCATAGGTTTCTTCGTGTTTATTGCAAAAGGAGCAAAGATTGCTCACTGCATGTTTGAAAGTGTATAGATGCTTATTTGTATAAATTAAATTATATAACATTTTATATTGAAATTCCCTCAGCTTTCTGTCTAGAGTGGATTTTCGGGGTCTTAAGAAAATTGTTCTCGTGTCATTTTCGACCATATTGTATGTACGTTCTAAGTTGCATGTAGCATAAGATTTTTCCGTTCTCATTTTTAACAATGTACTATAGATATATTTTGATGTTATGCCTTGCAAAGAGTGAGGGTTTCCGTTAATAATGAATTCTAAACTTAATTCGGTATCCTCACAAGGATGTTCATATATATTCAAAAGAGTTTTCCATGAGAATGGAATGCCTTCATATAACTGTTTTATTATATTTATTTCAATGTTGTTTAAACCCATTTTCTTAAATTCTGTGATAGATTTCAATTCACCTTTCTTATCAACAATATGATGTATTTTAAAAACATTTTTCAGAAATAAGTCTTCATGGAAATATATTTGCCCCTGAATGCGAATACATCTATTATTGTAAATAATTTGATTTCTTTTTGAAATTTCGTTCTTAAGCAAAAAGGCTTTTGTCCCCAGCCAAGCCTCCAGCATGCTACGGTAAAAATCTGGTAATGACAGTGCAAGTAAATCTGGCGATACATTACTGAAAAAAATCAAAAGGCCGCCACATTTTCTAGTCAGGTATTTAAAATAACGTTTCCAAATCATATTTGAATCTCCTGTTATAAGTCTTTTCATCCACATGATTCTTTGTGTTCGAATAAATAATTGAAAATCTGTCAATTTAAGACCTCCCTTATCGTAATCTAAAAACATAGTACTCCGTTTGATTTTATCTTTTCCATTCCATAAAAAATCAAATATTAACACTTCAATTTCACGGAATGCCCACGGCGGTACAGGTGTGAGTGATGATACATATACTAATTTTGATAGAACAAAAGTCTTAATTAGTTGAATTTTCCCCATCAAAGTCAAATCTCTTTGTTTCCACCACATAAGCAGCTTTTTAATTTTACTTAAGATTTCTTTGTAATTGATTTTTGTCTGGCTTTCCACGTCTAACGTAAACTGTATACCTAATATCTTTACAATGTTTACTATCTTACCAAATGGAACTATTACATCTTTATCCGCGTTAGGACCCAACAATAATACAAAGGTTTTGTCTCTATTCATCTTCAATCCAGACATATCTGAAAATCTAGTAAACAATGAGTTTAGTCTATTAAGAGATTCAATATCTTGAACAAACAACGACATGTCATCTGCATAAAGAATTTGTTTAACGTGAATATTATCAAAGGGAATCCCATGAATAGCCGAGTCGCTGCGGATTGCGCGAGCAAGAATCTCAATGCAAAGTAAAAATAAATATGCAGACAAAGGATCACCTTGTCTTACACCTTTCTGAATTGAAAAATATCCAGATGATACGTGTCCATTGAAAACACAACTTTGAGCCTTATTATAAATAATTTTCACCCATTTACAAAATATCGGTCCAAAACCAAAGGCTACTAAGACCTTTTGTAAAAACATGTGTGAAACCGAGTCAAACGCTTTTTCAAAATCTATCGCTAACAAATAAGCAGGTATTTTATTTTGAGTTGTATGAAAGATCATGTCGTCAATTAACCGAATAGCTTCACCTATATTTCTTCCCTTAAGATATCCCACCTGATCAATCCAAATAACTTCTGGTAATACTTTTTTAATTCTTGTTGAAAGAGCTTTGGTTAAAATCTTGTAGTCCACATTAAGTAAGGAAATGGGTCTGTAGTTTTTAATTTGTAACGGATCTTTGCCTTCTTTATGAATTAAAGTAATTACTGCCTGTTTTTGTGAGTGGGAGAGTTCTCCCTCACAAAAGGATTCATTCAAAGCATCGACCACTACGTCTCCTATTACCGGCCAAAATAATGAATAAAATTCAACACTTAAACCATCGTTACCTGGTGTTTTGTTAAATTTCATTTCTTTCAAAACTGCCATACATTCCCTCTCTGTAACTTTCCCTTCACAAATATCCTTAGAGTCTGGATTTAGTTTGGGTAGATCTGTGAAAAAAGCATCACTAGAATTGAAATCTACAGTGGAATGCGCATATAGTTTGCTATAAAACTTGTGTATTTCTTTAATTATATCTCTCTGATCAAAACTTATTTTTTCTTCATTTATCATAAGTTTTCTGATTACTGTTTTTCTCTTATTTGATTCCATTAATTGGGTAAAGTAATTAGTATTTGTTTCTCCTCTTTCAAAGTACGATGCTCTAGAACGAATTTTAAGTCCTTCATTAATATAATCATAGCATGCTTTTAATTCTCTTCGTTTCAGTTCTAAAGATGCAATCTTCTCATTATCTACTGCTTTCAAAAGATCGTCTTCAAGGGAGAGTATTTCTATTTCAAGATTCCCAATTTTTTCTTTTCTGAGCTTTGCTTTTTCTTTCGAATATTTTCTGATAAAACTGTTTATTTTCATTTTCAAAAAATCCCATAAAACTCTTTTACTTTCTATTTCTGTTTTATAGTCCTCTTTCAGTTTAATGATTGCGGTTTTCATTAACACGATGAACTTTTCATCTTTACATAAACTATTATTAAATTTCCAATAAGATCCCTTGAATTTGATATCATTCGAAGGTAAATTAAAAAAGTTTAGTTGTACAGCTGAATGATCAGGAGCTATAGATGATATTATATTGCATTTTGATATTATTTCATCTAGTTTTTCGGATACAAACCAATAATCAAGTCGACTTTGCATAAAAGGATTGATTTGTCTATACGTAAATTGCTTTTTCATTCCATTTCGTACTCTCCAAATATCAATCAAATTTAATCTATCCACAAAATTTTCAAAGAGTCTACCAAATTTTGAGAGAACTGTGGCTGCAGCGAGGTCGATCTCAAATAAATAGTCTAAACAAAGGCTTCTACGGGAATTGTAGCTTTAATTGGAGTTTCATTTTCGTTCCAGTAAATTCCCGTAGAAGCCTTTGTTTAGACTATTTATTTGAGATCGACCTCGCTGCAGCCACAGTGAAAACTCTTTGCCTGACATAATGACAATCTTAAGACTGAAATCCCCATGATGCGCTGGCAAAAAGGGGATCCTTAGACCTCGACACAACCATGATCTTGTAGCCTTCTGAGTGTTTGATATCAAGTGGTTATCAATAGGTGGCGCTATACTAGGCACCTTGCCTGAGGAAGTGCTATTACAAATATATGTGTGTTCATGTCATGCATCAATAATACAAGAACAAATGACTTGGGTGATAACTTAATTAAGTGCAACTGTCACAACATGGCTCCTTTAAATTAAGAATTAATTTACCCTAAGAACGCAATTACAAATAAACAAAATGGTCGACAGCCTCGGCTAAATCTAAAGCATCAGAATACAATTGTAAAGCTAAAAACTTGCATAGCATAATATATGTCGCTTAAATAAATTCAAAATCACACAAGTACGAACAAAGTACTCATGTTATAATAATACACTGTCCAAAAATGGAATTAAGTACATATTCAAAAAGAAGCATTTAAATGGTGAATCTTAGATTATACTTCATATTCTTCAAACAGTCATCCGTATCTCTCGGATTATAACAACAAACAAATACATTATTTGGAAATCAGTATTCTTGACTTGAGTCTGTACTTTGCACAATCACTGAATTAAATTCTCGGTGAATTAGAGTTCAAATTAATGCAAATGTCTGAAGTTTGATCATTTAAGTTATAGTTCGTAAATAAAAGTATCGGTCTTCAGTCCTGTGGCTCCTTGGCCGGGAATTCTTCCTGGTCTACGTTCGGAACAAGAAGAACTAGCTTGAATAGGGCGATCGAGGTAACTCGAGGTAATCTGTCTCTCCCTCACTCCACCCATGTGGCTCGAAGTAGGTACATTGCATTTGAAGGCAATGAAGTCACACTCCTCTATCTGAAGAAAGTCCTTCACTCTTAGGATGTCAACATTGTCTATGAAGGGGTCAAGATGATGCAGACGACTTTCATTGTAGCGTTTGTCACCCTCTACTGCTTGCATTACATCATTAAATGACTTCCTTTGAGCCAACTTTATGCTCTCCCTTTCAGCTTGCATGTGTAGTTCAGCAGATAGAGGTTCCATCACAACATTCTTGACACCACCTTTCTCTTCTCTCTTGTCCCATCTTGCGTAGCAACGTCTCGGTAAGTAAGATCTGAGGCGTCGACAGTTTGCCACAGCTTTCTTCGCTCGACACCAACTAGAGAGATGATCAAATCGTTCCAACTCGAGCTTGTCCACTTTCTGCACATGGATCCGACTTTTCACTTCAAGATCTTTAGAAAGATCTACAGCTTCTGGCTTTCCCTCATCTGGAGTGAAGTCGGCCTCTAGAAGTCGATCAACATGAAGAGGTGCTTTCTCTTCCTTCATGGTCGCTGAATGAGTGAAGTTCACTTCTGATCGATGTCCATTTACATGTAGCTGTACCTCATCAGGCACAAATCGAACTGTTGTGCGATGACTCACACCCATAGGATCGTTGTGACTATCGGCATACTCTGCATTTACTGTGCCAACAATGCTCCATCCTAGATCCGTCTGGATTGCATATGGACCTCTATCCTCAGGAGAGTGAATAACATCACGTGGAGCAAGAGCCTTGCACAGTCGTAGCCGATCAGGAGTCCTATTTCAACATCTTGAAGAGGAGCTATCATGTCAGCAATCCTGGAGAGATGTCGGAAGGATCTTGCCATGTCAGGAGTAGGAATGTGATGTCGATCTGCTGGCATGATGTCTCTCGTGAAGGTAGGAGGGAGGCTGATGATCTTCGTGG
This sequence comes from Strongylocentrotus droebachiensis, assembly GCA_035222895.1. NCBI lineage: Eukaryota > Metazoa > Echinodermata > Echinoidea > Camarodonta > Strongylocentrotidae > Strongylocentrotus > Strongylocentrotus droebachiensis. Next base: position 145,758 of record JAVYIG010001572.1, on the reverse strand, counting down.
AGTCGTTGAATGCTTTCACCTGAAGACCAGTCACCTTTTCACTTGCAATTCTCTCATTTGCTTTAGTCATGGTAGAGAGTAGCAGGTTTACCTCTGTTCCTTTAATTCCCATCGCCTCCTTAGTTTTCGTGAGAATAAAGGACGTGTCCGATTGAGTGTCCAGCAAGGCATACACTAATTTATCCTTGTCGCAGGACTCATGAGACAGCCACACTGGAACGATCATTGTTGACTTTGTAGAGTGACTGGAATCAGAATTTGATGCATAGGATGTTGACTCCAAGGTTTCAATGTTATCCCTTTCTCTGTTTGTTGCATCATGTCGTCTTTCTTTCCACTCATCACCATGTAAAACAGTGGGATGCTTCCCTCTGCATGAAGAGCATGTATTTCTCTTCGTACATCTTCTTGATATATGTCCCTTCTCAAGGCAGCCGAAACAGAGTCCATTTTCCATGACAATCTTTCTCTTCTTCTGCATCGTCTCCGAGTTGAAGGAAGAACATTCAGTCAGGTGATGTCGACCCTTGCAGAAGGTGCATGAAAGAGTCTCTCTCTCAGCAGAGCCATCTCTTTGATTCTGATGATGAGTTTCTGTCTGCATAAAGCTGGAAGTAGCTGCTTTCTTCCTTTCATTCGAGGTCTGCAGAGATTGAAGAGATGTTACAGGGTCACAAGCTACTATAGCTTCTTCTTCAATGAAGTCGGTGAAAACAGAAAAGGGTGGGAATGTCCCCCACTCTCGCCTCCAGTGCACGACCTTCCTGCTCCATTTCACGACCAACCAATCTGGGAGTTTCATCAGTAGCTTCCGGTTTTCTCGTTCATCATCAAGATGGCTTAAATGATGAACATACTTCGAAGCTGTGTCACACTGCTTCAAAAAGTCTCCAAGTCTCCTAAGACCAAATGCATCTCTGGAACCCACTCTTGGCCAGGAGTCTAGCTTATCACGATAGGCATTGGATACCACAAATGGATCTCCATATCTCTGCTCCAATACCTTCTTTGCCTCGTTGTATCCTGCAGCATCTCCGATCATGGAATAACCTTGAACCAGGGATCTCGGCTCACCACTGAGATACTTTAAAAGAAAGTAGAACCTTTCTTCAATGGGAATTCCTCGATGCTCGATTAAGGCGGCGTAGCTTCTCTTCCATGACGTATACTCAAGCGGATTGCCTGAGAAATGTCCGGGCTCCGGAAGAGGTAGTCTATTCAAGCAGAGCAGCTCCTTTAAACTGTTGGCAAGAACATCTTCGTTGCTGGGCTTGTCTGCTGATTGATGACTAACTTCGTCATCTCTCTTTGCTGCAGGCTCCATAGGAGAGACGGGTGCTTGTTCGTTGACCCAGTCTCGAACTCTTGGTTTTGGCGAGCGAGAACCAGACTTTGAAGAGTGAGTTCCGCCTTTTAACTGTAGAATGATTCGCATGGTCTCTCTCATCAGTGATGAGTGCTCCTCTTCCATCTCATCAAGCCTGTCTTCGCCATCATCTTCGAGACTTGCTGAAGGAGCTAAGTCTGCGAGCTCTTCTTGTATAACTATGGCTTTGTCCATAGCTTCCTGTACTTTGTTGCGGGATTCCTTGATCACCTCTGCTTTGATGTCGTCTTCTACAATAAGCTGTCGATGCTTATTAGTCATTCTACTCCAAAGTCGAATAGCGACTTTCCATGACTTCACTGCGACATCCGCTCGGTGTTTGATACCCTTCTCTGTGGGTCTTCTATCCCTTTTGCTCGCTTCTTCTCCTTCAGACATGATGACGGTCTCTAGCTAGTGATGGAAGATTCACTTCTTGGAATGAACCACTCTGCTCGATCTGATGTCATCACACAGTTCCCATGTAATCCAGGTTAAAATTGCTGATCGTGTTGAAATCACCTCCTATTATTAGCTGATTATTTTTTCCATTAACCGTTGTAAGGGCTTTTTCAAACTCGAGTAAAAAATTAATTTGTTCTATTTCCTTCGAACGAACTGGGAAATATACATTGGCTATTGTAAGCCTTAACCCTTGTATAATGCACTCCATTATAATAAACCTACCGTTATCATCTGCAATTGCATTAATGACTTGAATATCTAGTTTAGAATCAAATAAAATAAGAACCCCTTTACTATGACTTGTCCCATGACTAAAATACGAACTACCATTCCATAGTACCTTCCATTCGTCTTCTACTTCCTTGGTGCTATACGTTTCCTGTAAAAACACTATATCCGACCGTTTATCTTTACACCACATCAATATTTTCTGTCTCTTTAATTTTTCTCGAATTCCCTTAACGTTTAGAGAAAGAAAGTTACATACAAAGGATGTACTTATATTATCCATTGATTTTTAAAAATATTTCTGCCCTTTTCGTAATCAAATTTGAACATTGAATATTTAGCGGAGGACGACGAAGCAAAGTAATATATCTGTTTCAAGTGATACCTCATGATACGAGAACAATTTACACATTTACCTAAGAGACTGCGATTCCCGTAAAAAATGAGAGTAACCCCACCAACACACACACAACAGCATACCCAAACATAATATACATACACATTCAACATTACAATCAATAAACAAAGAAATCCCCTTAAAAAAAAAAAAAAAAAAAACTAAACCTTACAATTAAAAGAAAAACCACTCAAGAAAGTATGTATTTCCTGAGTAGTAGCTTTGCAAGACCTTCCCAAGCAAAGACTGCCCACAATTCACCCCCTCCCCCTTCCTTGGAATAAATAATCAAAGCAAAAACCCGCCAATGTCCAACATACCCATTCCTCTTTTCTTTAACCTGTCAGTATCCGAATTAATGGCATAAACAGCTCCATTGTCTGATTTGAAAGTACGAGTCAGATCGACTTTTAAGTTTTGTTAAAGAATAACCTCCATTTGACAATAGGCGTATGATACCTTTTTTTTTTTTACCAATATAAATCTTTCTATATAACGATACAACAGAAGTGTACTCCTATTCGAAGGTTCAGTATTGTAGTTAATTCGTCGAACTATCAATGTCTATATTAAGAAGGCATAATATTTGTTAAGGGACTACCACCTTAAATACCTAATGAGCACTTGTTATTCTTGAGTAATAAATATTGTTAACATTCAAACACCTTTCTGCAGATAGACACAGCACGTATTAAATCGTAATACTCTTTGTCATACGATAAGTTCACTATGTGACTGGAAGAAAAAAAAAAAAAAAAAAAAAAAAAATCAATTTGGTTCAACAACTCATTCAAAGGTAGTATGCATGTGGCAATACTATAAAGACCTTGCCTTGTCAATTGACACGCCCTTCGTCTGACCATCGTGACCTTCGTCAACCCTAACCCACTTGTGCAACAACAAAACATTTCAAAAAGAACATGTGAACGTTATAACTCTAAACTCTTGCCACACAGGACAGTGTCAGAACTACAATGCACAGTTACAATGACAGTCAAGATGTGTTCTTAGGAAAATTTAAATTTGGTTTAACAATGTATTCAAAGGTATAATACCACAAGTATGCTCGTAGCAATACTATAGAGACCTTGATTGTTGTCTCGCTCAGTATATTAAACCTATCATTACAGATTACGCTTTAATCTTGCTAACGCATTTAGGAATGTGTATTATTCTTAAATTAGTGAAGGAGAATATTACTCCCTCTCTTCAATGTGTGCCTATCTAGAAAAAGATCAGGCGTGTATCACTTTTTGGAATTTAAGATTGAAAGGCATCCGCTTTATGTTCAAATTAACAATAAGCTTGGCATAATGTTAAAGAGCATGACATACAATCAAGAATGTATCCGATTGCACTATTCGAAAATTCAGAAAATACCAAATTCCTCTTTTCTTTGATACGTCAGTATATATATATTCTAGTACTATATAATCGATCTTTCCGAATTGATTGCCGAATGTTTTCTTAAAAATATCACCGCATGACCTTTTTTACCTTAACTTTAACAACTTTAATAGTTATGACAAGATATTTCACTTAAATCCCCACTGCACTACTTGTAGCTACTTGCTCCCTCTATATAGAAAACAATGCCTAAGCGGTGCTTCTTGGTCCCCCATGATCCTCTTTTTCTTAATAATTGAGAGCTGAGTTGATGAGATAACCACCTGTCAGTGACCACGCTGGGAGGTCTAATCCCTCCTCGCCAAACTAGTGCAGACAGGCTTTAAGCTACAATTTGATACATACATTTGCCAGTTTATAGTGAGAGCCACTATTCGGACCAATGTGGAGTCTGTATAATGTGAGTTGTGTTTTTCAGTGGATTCGATTTTACACAGTCTTCAATCCATTTTACCGGAGATGCATGTGGTATCTTTTGTTATATCTCTATTACTAGTCATTCACCACAGGTAATCTGGAGTACTAGTAATGACAGTAAATACGTCTCATGGACTCGGAGTCCTAACCAACAACGCTAAATGTTTATACTATTTATCGTACCTTTGTAATGAGGTGAAAAATAAGGCAAATGATATTAAAAAAAGAGCTAGTCATTCCCATGTGCACAACACGACGTTTTATGGCAAAAAGTAAGTTGTATCTTTTAAGCAAATGTGATTTCAAGGAAGTCTTAGTTAATTTTCTAGAACTTTGATTCAATGACCAACCAAGTACTTGATACATTTAATTGAAAATGATTAAAATGTAAGCATTAATGCCAGTTTTTCAGGAAATAATTTTCATTCACAGAATTCAAGCGTGATTCTGAGACGTAATAGGTTATTGAAAAGTCGTGCCTGTACGTGCCACTTATTATTCCGGATAATCAGGGACCGAATATGTGTATTGGGATAGAGAAGTTTTGCAATTTCAAACGCTTTTGTAAGTGGCAAAGCTTCTAAATTGACACCGATATATTATCGTCCGTGTGCTGAAAACATTTTTTCTTTGTAAGTCAAATGTTTGGATTGCTGCTCATAAACAAATGAAGAAAAAAAGAGGCGCCGCCCTTGATGACCGTGTATTCTTAGACAGTTTTCCCCTCAACGAAACATAAGGCAAGCCGAAAACAAATGGTAATCGTGAGAAAAATATGAGCTGTATAAAATAACTTTTTTCTTTTCATAAAATAAAAGTAATGTGCTCTCAGAGGATATTGTGATTGCATTAATCTAAACATGCTTCACTGAGCAACAATCAATACTCAGTTACAATAGATATGGGCGAATACCCATTTCTTGGATGACAGCCTCAGATTTCCCCCAAATCAGTGATTATCCCTCCAGCAATGAAAAGAGTGCTTTTATTGATTGAAAAGTATGCCCATCCTGAGAAGAAAAAAACAAATTATGATGGGTTATCTTCTGCCTTGCGTGCCAATTGGACCATACCTTTCCCCATCATCGAAATGCAAGGTTCCCTTTACTTTATTTCTTGTTGAAATATCACCTGATTGTCTACTTTGCCCTTTTAAAAAGTTGCAATTCTGAAAAATGCTGAAATAAATGTTCATACAAATTGCAGACAAGTACAAATATGCCCCTTATACCCTCACCATGGGACACAATGTTATACTGCAGTCGCTTTGAGACTCGTGAAATCACCTCGTGGGGTATTCTCTTGTATCTCACTCAATAGTATCTCCACGACCAAAGCTTAATCTATCATACCGTTAATGCGTTATTGCAGGCAGTGAGGTTGGTTGTGATACTGATGAAGCGAGTATCTTCGGAGATCATTCCCGTGCAGTCGTCATCGCCTAGGAGATGGAGGTCCTCCCCGCTCGTCACCCCACCGACGAGAGTGAGCGGGATCGTCAATGTCATGCTGTAATAACCACATTGCAATATGACCGTCTCGCCTGCAAGTTTAGTGTTCAAAATGAAGGAAATCGTTAAAAATTCATGACAATGAAATTCAGAGCAAAATTTAATAAATAGCAAGGTAGAGGGAAGTGAGGGAGAGATAAAGAGAGAGAGAGAGAGAGAGAGAGAAAAGAGTGGGGGAAAGAAGGAGTGACCATTTAATTGATAATGGTGTCATAGATATTTGGAAGAATATATATGTATATATATATATATATATATATATATATTTCATATGTTATTTGAAAACAGCTTTAGCAAAGAAAAGCACATTTATATTGGACAGAAAAATACAATACACAGTATACACCACAACAGAAAGAAAAAGACAACAGATACAAACTCATTATTCAGGAAATTCTTACTATTTCTAGGTGTTGTTTCAGAAGGAAGAGGGTTCACAGTTGTGTTCCATAGCCTAGTATCTGTCAAGGTAGGGAAGGAGAGATAGAAAGATAAATGAAAGTGCTTTAAGCCACAGTTTAAATACATACGTCTGCCAGTTTATAGTGAGAGCCACCATTCGGACCCCAGTTTTAGTTAATTTTCTACAACAGCGTAACGGCAGGCGTGCAAAAACACGTCTATTTCATTAATACGGCGTACTCGGACCGGTTTGACACGAACCGTACAGCTCTCCTAGAAGGCACATTTTTAAACGACGATATCTCCTTCATTGTATCACTTTTTTGCCCTCTGTTTTTTGCAATATCATAATAAATATCTGGAGTTACTTAATATTTAAGAATATTCATTATACGAATCCTGTAAATAATTCAATTTCCACGTTAAAAATGTTTTTTTTTTTATAAAGATAAAAACTTTGAAAACAACTCGAATTTTGACACATTATATTTTTGGTCCAAATAAATTTGGTGTCAAAATTTGCGCCACAATATTGGCTTTCCAGTGCACATAACATTTATTTATTATGAATGAAATCCACTCGACAATCCTCCGCCTGCGGTTAGGCCGACAACTTACTACTTCTAGGTGTTGTTTCAGAAGGAAGAGGGATCACAGTTGTGCTCCGTAGCCCAGTATCTGTCAAGGTAGGGGAGGAGAGATAGAAAGATAAATGAAAGTGCCAGGGGAAACAAGTGTGTGTGTGTGTGTGTGTGTGAGTGTGGGTGGCGGGGGAGGAGCATGGAGTTGTAATGGTTCCTGACCAGACGTGGCTGGATGTGTTCTCAAGTACAAACCTGTTAGTGAACGAATGATCACAATTTGCATCCAAGGGACACCTATGAATTACAAGCTGCTGCTACTTCTTTTACTTTCCCTACTGCTACTGCTTCTACAACTACTACTACTACTACTTCTACTACTACTACTACTACTACTACTACTACTACTACTACTACTACTCCTACTACTTCTACTACTACTACTACTACTGACGCTGCAACTTCTTCTACTACTACTACTACTACTACTACTACTACTTCTACTACTACTACTACTACTACTACTACTAATATTTATACTACTACTACTACTACTACTACTACTACTACTACTACTGCTACTACTACTAATACTACTACTTCCACTCCTACCACTACTTCGACTACTGCTACTATTAATACGTAAATACTACTCCCGCATATGCTAACAAATTTAAATCTTTTAATTTCCTAATTCTGACCTTACTCTTGATATATTTCATTTTTGTTGTGAGTAAAGTTGTTTTGGTTTATATGATGAGTACTGCTAAAGGGAAGAATAAGTATAACAACGTATAGGCCTACGGTGTTTACTTTGATGTATCATCAATAATAGTAATCAGTCAAATGACAATTTTAGTGACCATATCAATTGCAACAACAACAGCTTCTTTAAGTATGCTAGGTGCTACGATCTAAAAACCTACCGCTTCGTTTCTCTTTCATCTACTTCTCCATCTGTATACTCCAAGCATAATAGTCTTCATTTCATCTTTTTCGCCATGTTTACGAAAAATATTTGTTCCTCATGATCAGTACGATGCTTACTACGGTATATTCGATGTTTACTACGTTGCGTACGATATTACTTACGATGGGTAGCGCCATGATTTCTCACCTGTTTCGCAATTCTGACCTGTCCAGCCAAATGTGCAACTGCAGTTATATTGAGAATTCGATTCGCGTTTACAGGTACCTCCATTGAGACAAGGATTACTCCCGCATACGTCAATAACTGAAGATTAGGATGAAGGTCACACAAATAAACAATAAGTGATGAAAATATGTGATACAACCAATAACAACAAGTACAGGGTTTGTTTTCAGCGATAACGTATTTTTAACTACTGGTCGGTGCCCCGGCATAATGCTCCAGGAACGTATTCTCCGGGCTTTATTTCATCAAACATATAACATTATAGGGTTAGGGTTTGCAATTTGGTCTTTAGTTAGATTTGGGAATGCACTTAGGGCTTGGTATAGTGTTAGGTCCGGGGTTGAAGTTAAAATTCGGTTAGTCTTCGAAACTGGTCACGGAGCAATAAAAGCCGGATAATGTGTTGTACAATCTACTGCTTATTGAACAGCATTGTGAATTAAATATCTGATAACTCGGTCACTCCGTCAACCAGACTCCAAACCAAGTCAAACTGATGCTCGGCCTATCGCATGATGAGGAGCCCTGTGTCTGCGACTTAACATTAAACTTGAAATTGGAAAAGATTGTCTTTTAAATTCGTCTAGTGTTTAATATGATGTCATTACTTATATATTAACGATTGAGTGTGCCAAAGATTTCATCGAATATCAAGCAGGAACAATGTAATTTTTACAAGAAAAGGTAGCCGTGACATTTTCACATTGCGAAAATAAAGGTTTCCCATCTCTGCGCGTACATTGGCCTTACACACAACTCGGGATTTTTTTATATAAAAAATGGTATTTCGAGGCAATAAAACAAAATGTCTGAAGTACGGTTCTTCTAAAATAGTGTGTTGGCTCAGTCAGTAGAGCGTCGGCCTCACAACCGGGAGGTCGTGGTTTCGAACCCCGGCTGCGTCATACCAAAAGACGTTCCTGCTACCATGTTTGGCGTTCAACAATAAGGGATAGAGCAACGTCGATCTGGCGCTGCTCAGTGGCTGCCGGGCTCAAGATCAATTGGGCATAAAGATTTTCCACTTTCGGTTTAATAAAATTTGGAGTGGACTTTAAAAAATAATAATAATTATTATTATTATCATTAATCATTTCGCATGAAAACGTATCGTTTTTATAGAGATGAAAATTTGTGTTCGTATCATATTTTGCTTTATCAGAAACCCGATTACGCGTATGTGCAGACCGGGGCGCTGTGCAGACTTGCGCACTCTAGCCCATAGCTACTTGAGAGAGAAAGTTACTTCACTAGAAGTTGCTTTTGATTGGTCAGGTATTTCATGAAGCTCCAAGTAGTCCCCTCTCATAGAGATTGTACGTAGGAGGATACTATTTGAAGCGATATGATTTAACCTATGACCGATCTCGCGTACGTTTAGATGCCCGTTTTACAACTTCTCTTTCGACATGTTCAATACGCTATGCTTTAGCCATATTTCTTTCCCTTTAGTGTGCGTTGTCGATGTGGAGTCGGTCTCGTACGTGTGATCGAGGTATAAAAGCTACACTCTAAATTATCTGATTATAGTGGGAACAATGATGTAATTTGAAAACACATCAGTACATTTATTTCCTTTGGGGCATTGCTATTATTGCGACTGTCCACGTGGGTATATATAAGATTGGAAACAAAAGTCTCAAGTTATTTTTTATCTTAATTAAAAATCAACCTCGTCTTCAAAATAATTCAGAGTGAACGCCAAACCTACGTCACCAAAATCTTACCCGACCCATTCCTGCCTGTTTAGTGTAATATTTTATATTGTTCAGTCTGGTGTCGGTGTCTTCGGTGAAAATAGGGTAGGGTTTTACGATTTTTTTTGTTATCATAACAGAGAGAAAAACACAAACAAACATACAAAAAAAACGCATAGCGGTATTTCTTTTTCACTACTCACCAAAGCAACCTTCACTTAGGGAAATGTCGTCGATTGCAATATCACCCAAGTCTCCATCGCCACGTACTCCAACGAATGAAACCTAGCACAACAGAAACAAAAAGCCCAAAATAATGATGGTGGAAACAACAACAAAATAAGAGCATGACGGTGTCCCGACATTTCATTGCTCCTGTGACAATGGCTCCGGGTATCATTTCGGTAAACAATTAGGGTTAGGGTTAGGTATCATAGTGTTGGGTGCAGGGTAGCCTATCCGATATGCGTCGGGCTTTACTAATCGCGTTATGGAGACTGACATTGGCGCGGCCATAATGCATGGCCATCCAGAGGATTTGTTTATGTTGGGAACCGGGGTAAAATGCAATAAGTTGTTGAAAATGTATTGCATTTTATTTATGGAAACTGCCCCCTACACTAGCCCCCGCTGCGTACAGTCATGGTTCAGTGACAAAGCACAACAGAAACAAAAAGCCCAACATAATGATGGTAGAAACAACAACAAAATAAGAGCATGACGGTGTCCCGACATTTCATTGCTCCTGTGACAATGGCTCCGGGCATAATTTCGGTAAAAAGTTAGGGTTAGGTATCACAGTGTTGGGTGCAGGGTTGAAACTAAGAATTCAGTAAGTGTAGTAGTTATGGCAGAGCAATAATTGTCGCAAAAACAGGTGTTGTACAACAGATATGGCACATGTACATTTCACCTGACTCATTTGGAAGCGTTTGGTGTCATAATGGTTCGATGAATCGGTGTTTTTTAAAAAGTTCGAGGGTAAAGATATCCATCAGGCTAGACTAAAGACTTTCGCTTAAAACCACTAGATTCTACAGTATTTCACTTGTAATCATATAGTTTTAATTTGTAAATTTGTCTACGTATAATTCCACCTTTCATTTTGTCTTACATGTGTATTTCTGTTTGTATATTCATATTACCATGTTAATTACGAAAGTTTTCTTCTTATAATTTGTGTATGTTACTTAGGTAAATAAAACGCTATATAGATGTAATTTGTGTATTTCATTATTGTTATCATCGTTATAGTTTTCATTATTATTATCAATATTATTGCTATTATGATCTTTATGTTTATCATTATCTTTATGACAATAATAATTGTTATTATTATCAGTATAATTATCATTATTTCTATCTTTTTCCCGTCGATGTGGTGGTGTTGACCGAACAGATCACGGTCATCAGCGCGGTCAATCTGTTAAAGTAACTTTGTAACATTGTTCAGATGAGAGAAAATGGTGCTAAGGTAGTGACCCCAATGTTAGATGTACAATTAAAGATAATCTGAAAGTTTGAGTGAAAACAGACCATTATTAATGATACAAATTGGGAAAAAATGATCTAATCAATTCCTTAATTCTCCCAACTATATTACGACAATTTGATTACAATTTAGGTGAATGAAAATCGTCACAAAGCAATGAATTGGATCTTTATACCATTCCAGACTTTAAGGTGTTGAACGTGACCGATTTTTTAAAGCCAGTTTTATGTCTTATTTTCATGGAAAAACGGTTGGGAAAATTCAAAAATGGTTGGAAAAATTGACTGTTAAAGGGTGTCTCACAGTAATGCCTTCAAAGAAAACCATAAATATCTTTGTGGTTTGATAATTTTTCCAGGAATGTTTGCATGTTAGAGGGCTAGTACAGTAGAAGGAATATGATAAGTAACATTTGCTACAAAAATTAGGCAGTTTTTTCATCAACCTTCAGCAATGTTACCGAGTCACTTTAAAGGGATAGTTGAGTTCTTGTTTAAGACCGCAAATTACTTCAAAGTGCATGGTCATTGCTCTTATTCTTATTTATGAAATGTCTAGTGCCCTTTTAGGACCTAAAATTGATATGAAGGTAATTTAGATTATAAACGATCAACCGAAACCACCTCCACTTTAAAAATATATAAGGTGACGGTTCATTAATTAATAACAACAATACACGAGCAGGCTGGTTGTGTTTATAACCAACACGAAAAGACCAACAAAAAGCCAACATTGACATTGACAGGAATTTAACGTAAAAGGCGCTATTTCGTTTTTTCAACGGCTAGTTCAAAATATTTGTGGTGCCCCATAAATATAAGAAATGGTAATATTTATGGATATTTCAGCCCATTTATAAACCGATTTTGATTAAAAAAAGTTGGTTTTGTCATTTAATTGTAGGTTGTTTTCTTCAAATTTGACACTCAGTTTTTCATTATGTCACAAACAGATTTTTTTGGTGTAGCGCCCTCTTCCAAAAATTCATGTATCCCTTTAAATTACTGATTTGTGCCCCATCAGCTGCAAACTTGATTCTGTTGATTTCCATATCTTTTTGTCCAACATAACATACAAAGAGAGAGGGAGAGAGAGAGGTCGTAGAGGTGGTATACAACAAATCTCCCCCAAATGAGTGCTCGTGTGTGTAAAAGGCCAAAGTTCATATTCTGCTATAGAGGTCTCAGTTTCCCTCCCCGCCCCTCCTAACGACGAAATGCTCGTACGCCTATGATTGCACTGCTCCATTTCGGGTATATTGAAAGGTACATGGAATTGCTTCCGAGAAAATCTATTACTCGTTCGCGTTGTGTACTCTCTGGTTCAGTTACATACATCATTTCATTGTTTGCTCCGGGCGCCATCATACCTAGATACAGCATTACAAATAAACAAACAAAGAACAGGTGAAGTACTCACGGTGTAATATCCAAAGTAATCGTATATGCGACTGTAGTGCTTCCACTCGTTGACGTGGGTCCCGCTAGGATGTACAATCCAGGTTGTATGTGTAACTCCATCAGTAATTGCAAAAACCAATAGGAGCTCACCAACATGGTCCCCAAAAGCGTGGTAGTAGAAGTCGACGTTACAAGGTGTTGTTTCCTTGAAGAACTCGACAGATTTCAAGATAGCAGTATTCTCAAATTGTTGGCCCGTCGTTTCGATGTACATATAGTGCCCTAATAAGGAAACACAGTTATTGCAAATAATTGTTATAATACTTTATTCAAATATCTGTTTAATCATTTCTTGCACTTGCCAAGCTATATCATGATCATGACTATTGTAGTAGCACCACTAATGACTATCATAATACAAATGGTGACTAAATACACTTTCAGAGACTTCACAGATATGACTTGTAAAACAAACCATAAATAATCATATTACAAATACGAAAGCTCTCTTATAAAACCTAAAGATTCGTAAACTGAATCTGTGATAACTGTAATTTTCGTTCAAAAGAAACACTAGTAGAGTCTACCCACATGTCTTAGGTATTAAAATAGTATAGAGAAGTATCTGTTTTTAATAAGACTTGCTTTTAGAATATCTTAAAACATGATGAGGGAATTTTTTTAAAACATGTTGTTGTACATTCTTCAAATCACACAATATAGTGCAGTAGACTTTTTTCTTCTTCAAAGAACAAGCGTGTTTCTCATGCGAAACTTGTCCGTCTAAAGAAAGAAATTCACTGTCCTCCAGAATCGGGTGTATTCCTATATTTGCGCTAACCTGTATCGTTCATGAGGGTGTGATCAGTAAGTGGTCCAGTGTCATTAGTGGGCGTTTCACCAGAATGTCTCGTCCAGTCGAAGTCGTCTTCGAGATCCTCTTGGTAAAAGTAACACAGATCACCCATCTCACTGCTCTCAAAGTCACAGAGGTTGGGGATTGCTGGGAATGAATTGTTTAAGCCATGATGCACATAGTATTCAGTGTCCATGTGTATTGCATCATAATTCGCTGACACCTGATTTGATTCTCTTATCAAATAATATTTGCACAGGTCTCTCATGCAGGAAACCCGTTGTCCCATCATAAATTACTCCACCTTGCATTTATATCTCGATGGTGAGGACAATTTTTTTATGATGAGAATTCCTGATGGGGTATTGTCAAGATGTTTACGAAAAATATATTGTTCCTCATGATCAGTACGTTGTTTACTACGATATATACAATGTTTACTACGATGCGTACGATATTACTTACGATGGGTAGCGCCATGATTTCTCACCTGTTTCGCAATTATATTGAGAATTCGATTCGCGTTTACAGGTACCTCCATTGAGACAGGGATTACTTCCGCATACGTCGATAGCTGTTGATTTGAATGAAGTGATACAACCAATAACATTATAGGTTTAGGGTTTGCAATTGGGTCTTTAGTTAGATTTAGGTCCGGGGTTGAAGTTAAAATTGGGTTAGTCTACGAAACTGGTCACGGAGCAATTAAAGCCGGATAATGTGTCGTACAATCTACTGCTTATTGAACAGCATGGTGAATTAAATGTCTGATAACTCGGTCACTCCGTCTACCAGACTCCAAACCAACTCAAACTAAATTTCGGTCTATCGCGTGATGGGGATCCCTGTTTCTGCGACTTAACATTAAACTTGAAATTGGCAAAGATTGTCTTTTAAATTAATCTAATGTTTAATAAAATGTCATTACTTATATATTAACGATTGAGTGTGCCAAAGATTTCATCGAATATCAAGCAAGAACAACGTAATTTTTACAAGAAAAGGTAGCCGTGTCATTTTCACATTGCGAATGCTAAGGTTTCCCATCTCTGCGCATACATTGACCTTACACACAGCTCGGGATTTTTTATATGAAAAATGGCATTTCGAGGCAATAATTTTTTTTATACTGAAATACGGTTCTTCTATTGTGTTGGCTCAGTCTGTAGAGCATCCACCTCACAACCGGTCGTGGTGCCCCATAAATATAAGAAATGGTAATATTTATGGATATTTCAGCCCATTTATAAACCGATTTTGATTAAAAAAAGTTGGTTTTGTCATTTAATTGTAGGTTGTTTTCTTCAAATTTGACACTCAGTTTTTCATTATGTCACAAACAGATTTTTTTGGTGTAGCGCCCTCTTCCAAAAATTCATGAACCCCGGCCGCGTCATACCAAAAGACGTTAAAAGACGGGAGTTGCTGCTACCTTGTTTGGCGTTCAACAATAAGGGATAGAGCAACGTCGATCTGGCGCTGCTCAGTGGCTACCGGGCTCACGATCAATTGGACATAAGGAATTTCCATTTTCGGTTTAATGAAATTTGGGGTGGACTTTAACAGATTATCATTATTATTATTATTATTATTAATCATTTCGCATGAAAACGTATCGTTTTTATAGAGATGAAAATTTGTGTTCGTTGCATATTTTGCTTTATCAGAATCCCGATTACGCGTATGTGCAGACCGGGGCGCTGTGCAGACTAAGGCACTCTAGCCCATAGCTACTTGAGAGAGAAAGTTACTTCATTAGAAGTTGCTTTTGATTGGTCAGGTATTTCATGAAGCTCCAAGTAGTTCCCTCTCATAGAGATTGTACGTGGGAGGATACTATTTGAAGCGATATAATTTAACCTATGACCGATCTCGCGTACGTTTAGATGCCCGTTTTACAACCACTCTTTCAACATGTTCAATACGCTATGCTTTAGCCATATTTCTTTCCGTTTGTGTGCATTGTCGATGTGGAGTCGGTCTCGTACGTGTGACCGAGGTATAAAAGCTACACTCTGCATTATTTGATTATAGTGGGAACAATGATGTAATTTGAAAACACATCAGTACATTTATTTCCTTTGGGGCATTGCTATTATTGCGACTGTCCACGTGTGGATATATAAGATTGGAAACAAAGGTCTCAAGTTATTTTTTATCTTAATTAAAAATCAACCTCGTCTTCAAAATGATTCAGAGTGAGCGCCAAATCTACGTCACCAAAATCTCACCCGACCCATTCCTGCCTGTTCAGTGTAATATTTTACATTGTTCAGTCTGGTGTCGGTGTCATTGGTGGAAATGGGGTAGGGTTTTACGATTATTTTGTTATCATAACAGAGAGAAAAACACAAACAAACATACAAGCAAAGATACAAACAAACGCACAGTGGTATTTCTTTTTCACTACTCACCAAAGCAACCTTCACTTAGGGAAATGTCGTCGATTGCAATATCACCCAAATCCCCTTGGCCACGTCTTCCAAGGAATGAAATCTAGCACAACAGAAACAAAAAGCCCAAAATAAAGTATCTAAAAAATCTAAAGTATTTCACTTGTAATTATATAGTTTTAATTTGTAAATTTGTCTATGTATAATTCCACCTTTTATTTTGTCTTTTATTTTTGTCTTACAACAGAAACAAAAAGCCCAAAATAATGATGGTAGAAACAACAACAAAACAAGAGCATGACGGTGTCCCGACATTTCGTTGCTCCTGTGACAATGGCTCCGGGCATCATTTCGGTAAAAAGTTAGGGTTATAGTGTTGGGTGCAGGGTTGAAATTACGAATTCGGTAAGTGTAGTAGTTGTGGTAGAGCAATTGTCGCAAGAACAGGTGTTGTACAACAGAGATGGCACACGTACATTTCACTTGACTCATTTGGAAACGTTTCGTGTCATAATGGTTCGATGAATCGGTGTTTTTTTTTTAAGAGTTCGAGGGTAAAGATATCCATCATGCTAGACTAAAGACTTTCACTTAAAACCACTAGATTCTAAAGTATTTCACTTGTAATTATATAGTTTTAATTTGTAAATTTATCTATGTATAATTCCACCTTTTATTTTGTCTTACATGTGTATTTCTGTTCGTATATTCATATTACCATGCTAATTAGGAAAGTTTTCTTCTTATAATTTGTGTATGTTACTTACGTAAATAAAACGCTATATAGATGTAATTTTTGTATTTCATTATTGTTATCATCGTTTTAATTTTCATTATTATTATCAATACTATTGTTATTACGATCATTATGTTTATCATTATCTTTATGACAATAATAATAATTATTATTATCATTATAATTATCAATTTTTCTATCTATTTCCCGTCGATATTGTGGTGTTGACCGAACAGATCACGGGATTCAGCGCGGTCAATCTGTTAAAGTGACTTTCTAACATTGTTTAGATGAGAGAAAATGGTGCTAAGGTAGTGACCCCAACGCTAGATGTACGATTAAAGATAATCTGAAAGTTTGAGTGAAAACAGACCATTATTAGTGATACAAATTGGGAAAAACTGATCTGATCAATTCCTTAATTCTCCCAAATATATTATGACAATTTGATTACATTTTAGGTGAATGAAAATCGTCACAAAGCAATGAATTGAATCTTTATACCATTCCAGTGTTGAACGTGACCAATTTTTTAAAGCCTGTTTCATGTCTTATTTTCATGGAAAAACAGTTGGGAAAATTCAAAATTGGTTGAAAAAATTGTGTCTCACAGTAATGCCTTCAAAGAAAACCATAAATATCTTTGTGGTTTAAGAATTTTTCCAGGAATTTGTGCATGTTAGAGGATTAGTACAGTAGAAGGAATATGATAAGTGACATTTGCTACAAAAATTAGGCAGTTTTTTCATCAAACTTTAACAATGTAACCGAGTCACTTCAAAGGGATAGTTGAGTTCTTGTTTAAGACCGCAAATTGCTTCAAAGTGCATGGTCATTGCTCTTATTCTTATTTATGACATTTCTAGTGCCCTTTTAGGACCTAAAATTGATATGAAGGTAATTTAGATTAAGTAAGATCAACCGAAACCACCTTCACTTTAAAAAATATATACGATGACCGTTTATTAATTAATAACAACAATACACGAGCAGGCTGGTTCTGTTTATAACCAACACGAAAAGGCCAACAAAAAGCCAACATTGGCATTGGTTGGAATCAAACGTAAAAGGCGCTATTTCGTTTTTTCAACTGCTGGTTCAAAATATTTGTGGTGCCCCACCAATATAAGAAATGGTTATATTTTTGGATATTTCAGCCCATTTATGAACCGATTTTGATTAAACAAAGATGGTTTTGTCATTTAATTGTATGTTTTTTTTTTTTAATTTGACACTCAGTTTTTCATCATGTCACAATTTTTTTGTTTTTGGTAGCGCCCTCTTCAATAAAACTCATTTATCCCTTTAAATTACTGGTTTGTGCCTCATCGGCTGCAAACGTGATTCTGTTGATTTCCATATACTCTCTTTGTCCAACATAACATACATAGAGAGAGGGAGAGGGAGAGAGAGAGAGAGGTCGTAGAAGCGGTTATAACAAATCTCCCCAAAATGAGTGCTCGTGTGTGTAAAAGGGCAACGTTCATATTCTGCTAAGAGGTTTCAGCTCCCCTCCCCACCCCTCCTAATGCCGAAATGCTCGTACGCCTACGATTGCACTGCTCCATTTCCAATTTTCTTTCGGGTATATTGAAATGTACAACGAATTGCTTCCGTTTTTTAGGGGGAGGGTGGGGGGGGGAAGGGTCCTCTTTTGAAATAAAAACATAACGAAATTGAAATTTAGGAGAAAATCTACTACTCGTTCGCGTTGTTTACTCTCTGGTTCAGTTACGTACATGATTCATTGTTTGCTCCTGGCGCCATCATACCTAGATACAGCATTATAAATAAATAAACAGACAAACAACAGGTGAAGTACTCACGGTGTAATATCCAAAGTAATCGAACATGCGACTGTAGTGCTTCCACTCGTTGACGTGGATCCCGCTAGGATGTACAATCCAGGTTGTATGTGTAACTCCATCAGTAATTGCAAAAACCAATAGGAGCTCACCAACATGGTCCCCAAAAGCGTGGTAGTAGAAGTTGACATAACAAGGTGTTCTTTCCTTGAAGAACTCGACAGATTTCAAGATAGCAGTATCTCTAAATCGTTGGCCCGTCGTTTCGATATACATATAGTGCCCTAATAAGGAAACACAGTTATTGCAAATAATTGTTATAATATTTTATTCAAATATCTGTTTAATCATGTCTTGCACTTGCCAAGCTATATCATGATCATGACTATTGTAGTAGCACCACTAATGACTATCATAATACAAATGGTGACTAAATACACTTTCAGAGACCTCACAGATATGACTTGTAAAACAAACCATAAATAATCATATTACAAATACGAAAGCTCTCTTATAAAACCTAAAGATTCGTAAACTGAATCTGTGATAACTGTAATTTTCGTTCAAAAGAAACACTAGTAGAGTCTACCCACATGTCTTATGGCCCGGTCCCACTGGCCGATGGACACAAAACGTATGCATAAAGGACACAGCGGACGAGCAAAATTTCGGGGATGGCTCCATCCGTTTTCATCCGCTCCAGAAATGGACAAAATTTGCGAAAATTTGCGAAAACAGAACGGAAAATAACGGACGTGGGTAGGATGTAGCGGGGATGTTAAACGGATGTTCATCGGAAGCCTAGCGGATGAAAGCGGTTGAAAGTGGATGACAGCTTTGAATACTTTATGTACGAGATGCATACGCTTACATCCTTTCTATTTCCGTGCTACTAACGATGTATAGACGTTCCATGTACCTTATCTTTCCTCCCTCTTTCCGTTTTCAGCTGCATCGGATGTGAGTTGCGAGGATGCCCAGAGGATGCAGAGAGGATACAGCGGACGTTTAACGGATGATAACGGACATAGAACGTTTGTTGCTCGTATTTGTCGCGGATTTACATCGTACACGGCGGAAGTTCATCCGTTCTAAAAGTTTTGTGCGGCTCAAAACTTTTTGCGCGGATGAAATCACAGTGGACGGATGCTTGATGGATAGAGCGTATGAAACACGAATGCAATGAGTACACAACGGATGCATAGCGTTTTCCAACGGATGGCAAGATTTGTTTACGTTTTACATCCTCTTTGCATCCGTAAGTGCAGTGGGACCGGGCCTTTATGGCCCGGTCCCACTGGCCGATGGACACAACACGTATGCATAAAGGACATAGCGGATGAGCAAAATTTCCGGGGTGGCTCCATCCGTTTTCATCCGCTCCAGAAATGGACAAATTTGTGAAAATTTGCGAAAACAGAACGGAAAATAACGGACGTGGGTAGTATGTAGCGGGGATGTTAAACGGATGTTCATCGGAAGCCTAGCGGATGAAAACGGATGGAAGTGGATGACAGTTTTGAATATTTTATATACGAGATGCATACGCTTACATCCTTTCTATTTCCGTGCTACTAACGATGTATAGACGTTCCATGTACCTTATCTTTCCTCCCTCTTTCCGTTTTCAGCTGCAGCGGATGTGAGTTGCGAGGATGTCCAGAGGATGCAGAGAGGATACAGCGGACGTTTAACGGATGGTAACGGACATAGAACGTTTGTTGCTCGTATTTGTCGCGGATTTACATCGTACACGGCGGAAGTTCATCCGTTCTAAAAGTTTTGTGCAGCTCAAAACCTTTTGCGCGGATGAAATCACAGTGGACGGATGCTCGATGGATAGAGCGTATGAAACACGTATGCAATGAGAACACAACGGATGCATTGCGTTTTCCAACGGATGGCAAGATTTGTTTTACGTTTTACATCCTCTTTGCATCCGTAAGTGCAGTGGGACCGGGCCTTTAGGTATTAAAATAGTATAGAGAAGGATCTGTTTTTAATAAGACTTGCTTTTAGAATATCTTAAAACATAATGAGGGAAATTTTTTAAACATGTTGTTGTACATTCTTCAAATCACACAATATAGTGCAGTAGACTTTTTTCTTCTTCAAAGAACAAGCGTGTTTCTCATGCGAAACTTGTCCGTCTAAAGAAGGAAATTCACTGTCCTCCAGAATCGGGTGTATTCCTATATTTGCGCTAACCTGTATCGTTCATGAGGGTGTGATCAGTAAGTGGTCCAGTGTCATTAGTGGGCGTTTCACCAGAATGTCTCGTCCAGTCGAAGTCGTCTTCGAGATCCTCTTGATAAAAGTAACACAGATCACCCATCTCACTGCTCTCAAAGTCACAGAGGTTGGAGATTTCTGGGAATGAATTGTTTAAGCCATACACATAGTATTCAGTGTCCATGTGTATTGCATCATAATTCGCTGACACCTGATTTGATTCCCTTATCAAATAATATTTGCACAGGTCTCTCATGCAGCAAACCCGTTGTGCCATCATAAATTACTCCACCTTGCATTTATATCTCGATGGTGACAATTTTATTATGATGAGAATTCCTGATGGGGTAGGTTCAGGGCACATTGTATTGTCAAGATCTTTTGGTCGAAGAAGATAAGTGCACTCTTAATGATTGACAACACCTTTTATTGGGTAGGCCTACACACCCAAATGGTGTTGAATTTCCCATAAGGACCCACTCCTATGAGCCTTTAAAGGTATTATGTCCCATTTGTAGGCAACAAGTGCTTTAGTGACTCTAATAAGCGCTATATAAAAACTGAGTATTATTATTATTATTATTAACATCAAATTCTGTAGAACTTGCAGGAATTATGAATGTGTCACATCTGTCCTATCTATGAGGTTTAAACTTAAGCAGTGTCCTAGTATTCAAACTATGCAAGGAAACCCGTTTACTATCTAGACTTCATTGTCAAACGCTATTGAGGGACTGATTGACTTCTTTTTTCTTTGGTAACAACATTCATAAAATGAGCTGTAAAGGGTGCATGAGTATTTTGTCTACATCAATAACCCACTACTTGGAATGGCCAAAATCAAACTGATTGAATCTTTGCGCAACACAAAACGTACAACCATTTGCTAGAAGTGTCTGAAAGTCAGACTATTTACTAAAAGAATTGCAATCACTAAAGTCGATTCGACAACGAACGGTTGTTATATTTTCCCACAAAAATATATCTGTACCTTTCGTTTTGAGGGAAGTTGTAAATTACACTGTCGGTCATCAAGGTGGAATGATATTTTTATACCCCAATTTATTGAATGATTTTGACAATGATTAATCCTAATAGATCTAGATAAAAGTATACATTCTCAGAATTTATTGAATAATAATTGGCGAGTGTTTGTTTTGCGTGACTGCTTAAGCATGTGTATGCTCCTATTTTTTCCCAATACATTTTCAAGATTCTTCACAAGTCTAAAAATGTGCATATTAGGAAAAAAAAAACTAATTATACCATCTTGTTCCTTACGTAAATATCTACAAACATGCAAATTTTCGTTTTCATCGGACATTCGACGGCCGAGATCATAGGGGGGGGGGGGGGGGGGTGGCATCCCAGGCCCCCCCCCCCCCAGTGAGCGAGGTGCTCAAAATAGCCCAGTACAGTAAGGGTTAAGCCACAGTTTAAATACATGCATTTGCCAGTTTATAGTGAGAGCCACTATTCGGACCCCAGTTTTAGTTAAATTTCTACAACTTACTATTTCTAGGTGTTGTTTCAGAAGGAAGAGGGATCACAGTTGTGCTCCGTAGCCCGGTATCTGTCAAGGTAGGGGAGGAGAGATAGAAAGATAAATGAACGTGCTAGGGGAAACAAGTGTGTGTGTATGTGTGTGTGTATGTATGTGTAGGTGACGGGGGAGGAGCATGGAGTTGTAATGGTTCCTGCCCAGACGTGGCTGGATGTGTTCTCAAGTACAAACAATCACAATTTGCATCCAAGGGACACCTATGAATTTTACGCTGTTGCTACTTCTTTTACTTTCACTGATACTACTACTACTACTACTACTACTACTACTACTACTACTACTTCTACTACTACTACTACTACTACTACTACTACTACTACTACTACTACTACTGCTATTACTACTACTACTGACACTGCAACTTCTTCTTCTACTACTACTACTACTACTACTACTACTACTACTACTGACTACTACTATTTATACTACTACTACCACCACCACTACTACTACTACTACTACTACTACTTCCAATCCTACCACTACTTCTACTACTGCTACTACTACTACGTAAATACTACTCCCGCATATGCTAACAAAATTAAATCTTTTACTTTCTTAATTCTGACCTTACTCATGATATTTTTGCTGTTACAACAACGACTCTTTCATTTTTGTTGTGAGTAAAGTAGTTTTGGTTTATAGGATGGGTACTGCTACATGGAAGAATAAGTATACCAATGTATAGGCCTACGATGTTTACTTTGATGTATCATCAATAATAGTAATCTGTCAAATGACAATTGTAGTGACCATATCAATTGCAACAACAACAGCTTCTCTAAGTATGCTAGGTGCTACGATCTAAAAACCTACCGCTTCATTTCTCCGTCATCTACTTCTCCATTTATATAATGCAAGCATAATAGTCTTCATTTCATCTTTTTCACGATGTTTACGAAAAATATTTGTTTCCCATGATCTGTACGATGCTTACTACGATATATAAGATATTTACTACGATGCGTACGATATTACTTACGATGGGAAGCGCCATGATTTCTCACCTGTTTCGCAATTCTGACCTGTCCAGCGGAATTCGCAACTGCAGTTATATTGAGAATTCGATTCCCATTTACAGGTACCTCCATTGAGACAAGGATTACTCCCGCATACGTCGGTAGCTGTTGATTTGAATGAAGGTAACACAAATAAACATATACGAAAATAAGTGATACAATCCAACAACAACAAGCACAAGATTTGTGTTCAGCGATAACGTATTGTTAACTACTGGTCGGTGCCCCGGCATAATGCTCCAGGAACGTATTCTCCGGGCATTATTTCATCAAACATATAGCATTAAAGGGTTAGGGTTTGCAATTTGGTCTTTAGTTAGATTTGGGAATGCACTTAGGGCTTGGTATAGTGTTAGGTCCGGGGTTGAAGTTAAAATTGGGTTAGTCTTCGAAACTGGTCGCGGAGCAATTAAAGCCGGATAAAGTGTCGTACAATATCCTGCTTATTGAACAGCATTGTGAATTAAATTTCTTATAACTTGGTCACTCCGTCAACCAGACTCCAAACCAACTCAAACTGATTCTCGGCCTATGATGGGGAGCCCTGTGTCTGCGACTTAACATTAAACTTGAAATTGGCAAAGATTGTCTTTTAAATTAATCTAATGTTTAATAAAATGTCATTACTTATATATTGACGATTGAGTGTGCCAAAGATTTCATCGAATATCAAGCAAGAACAACGTAATCTTTACAAGAAAAGGTAGGCGTGTCATTTTCACATTGCGAAAGCAAAGGCTTCCCATCTATGTACATACATTGACCTTACACACAGTTCGGGATTTTTTATATGAAAAATGGCACTTCGAGGTAATTAAACAAAACAACTGAAATACGGCTCTTCTAAATAGTGTTTAATCATTTCGCTTGAAAACGTATCGCTATGCATTCATGAATTGGCACCATTTTATCTGCAAGAATTAATCCAGGAATACAAACCCTCACGCAATTTACGGTCATCTTCACAATTAAACCTCGTGTCTACTTATGTGTCAACTCTTTCTTATGGTAATCGCTCTTTTTGCAAAGCTTCTGCTGAAATTTGGAACAGACTACCTTTAAATGTCAAAAACTGTGAAACTGTTAACCTATTCAAAACTAGTCTTAAGACACGTTTATTCAAAATTGCGTTCGATGATTAATTTACTCTGTTCCCTTTGAAGTTTATTCCATATGTATTGTAATGTGTTGGTTTATTTGCACTTTTTTGTTTTGTGTAATATGTAATTGTTTATCAGTCTATTTTGTGTGCTATAGTGCTTAGAGACTTCGGTGGTAAGTGCTTTATAAGTAACGTTATTAGTATTATTATTATTATAATAGAGATGAAAATTTGTGTTCGTTGCATATTTTGCTTTATCAGAATCCCGATTACGCGTATGCGCAGACCGGGGCACTGTGCAGACTTGGGCACTCTAGCCCATAGCTACTTGAGAGAGAAAGTTACTTCACTAGAAGTTGCTTGTGATTAGTCAGGTTTTTCATGAAGCTCCAAAGTAGTTGGGAGGATACTATTTGAAGCGATATGATTTAACCTATGACCGATCTCGCGTACGTTTAGATGCCCGTTTTACAACCACTCTTTCAACATGTTCAATACGCTATACTTTAGCCATATTTCTTTCTGTTTGTGTGCATTGTCGATGTGGAGTCGGTCTCGTACGTGTGACCGAGGTATAAAAGCTACACTATGAATTAATCATCTGATTATAGTGGGAACAATGATGTAATTTGAAAACACATCAGTACATTTATTTCCTTTGGGGCTTTGCTATTATTGCGACTTTCAAAATGGTTCAGGGTGAACGCAAAACCCACGTCACCAAAATCTCACCCGACCCATTCCTGCCTGTTCAGTGTAATATTTGATATTGTTCAGTCTGGTGTCGGTGTCATTGGTGAAAATGGGGTAGGGTATTACGATATGTAAAAAAAATCATAACAGAGAGAAAAATACAAACAAACATACAAGCAAAGATACAAACAAACGCACAGTGGCATTTCTTTTCCACTACTCACCAAAACAACCTTCACTTAGGGAAATGTCGTCGATTGCAATATCACCCAAATCCCCTTTGATACCCGTTTCAGCTTTGCCACGTCTTCCATAGAATGAAACCTAGCACAACAGAAACAAAAAGCCCAAAATAATGATGGTAGAAACAACAACAAAACAAGAGCATGACGGTGTCCCGACATTTCATTGCTCCTGTGACAATGGCTCCGGGCATCATTTCGGTACAAAGTTAGGGTTATGGTTAGGTATCATAGTGTTGGGTGCAGGCTTGAAATTAAGAATTCGGTAAGTGTAGTAGTTGTGGCAGAGCAATTGTCGCAAGAACAGGTGCTGTACAACAGAGATGGCACACGTACATTTCACGTGACTCATTTGGAAACGTTTGGTGTCATAATGGTTCGATGAATCGGTGTTTTTTTTAGAGTTCGAGGATAAAGATATCCATCAGGCTAGACTAAAGACTTTCGCTTAAAACCACTAGATTCTAAAGTATTTCACTTGTAATTATATAGTTTTAATTTGTAAATTTGTCGATGTATAATTCCACCTTTTATTTGTCTTACATGTGTATTTCTGTTTGTATATTCATATTACCATGTTAATTAGGAAAGTTTTTTTCTTATAATTTGTGTATGTTACTTAAATAAAACGCTCTATAGATGTAATTTTTGTATTTCATTATTGTTATCATCGTTATGATTTTCATTATTATTATCAATACTATTGTTATTATGATCATTATGTTTATCATTATCTTAATTTTTTCTCCATACTTTTTCCTCCACAGGGATTTTACTGATTTTCATTTGAAACAAATTAACAAACATATATTCAAAGTAATTTACATTTATAACATAAATAAAATTGGCTTCTCAAGATACAAGTCTTGTTGAACTGTTGAGTTAACAGAAAACTAACAAATCAATAATTCATTTCTGATATTCATGGAAAGAAAAAAAAATACAGAAAAGATATCATTTTAAGTAATCAAATTCCTGAATTGAAACCATTTTCTTGTGAATTTATTATTTCTACAATTCGAATTTGCAATATACTTTTCGTTTTTGAAGTAATTTATAATCGAAACTCTAATATTATCAAAGTCGGGCAATTGTTTCTTTATTTTGCAAGTATACATCATCTGCTGCACCACAATCAGTATACAACTCAATGCATAATTATTTGAACCTCTAAACCAAATAATTTATCTTGTAATGAAAGTGTTAATTTATTTCCGGTTCCAGTATAAATCCAGTGCCCTAACCTATCCCAAATATGTTTAACATCCGTACAATCACATAGCAGATGTATAACTGTTTCAATCTGTTCATTACAAAATGTATATTCTTTTCTTGGGACTAAATTCATTTTAAACAGTAGATCGTACACCACGTTCAATAAAGATATGGGTCTCCAATTTTTCAAATAATGTCTATCTTTTTTTCCTTTGGGAATTAAAGAGATGACTCCTAACTTCTGTATATAGGACATTCCGGATGAATATGCAGAGTTCAAATATCTCACTAAAAATATATGTTATTCTTTCCAAAAATGTTTGAAAAATTCGACGGTGTATCCATCTAGACCAGGTGATTTATTATTTTTCATATTTATAAGTGCTTGATGAACTTCATCAATGGAGAGTTCTCCTTCGAGCTTCTGTGGCATTGAAGTGGTTAATTTACTTATATCTGGATCATTTAATATTGTATTTAAGTCTACATCAACAACATGATTATTTTCATAATGGCAATAATACTTGTTTGTATTACCATTATAATTATCATTATATCAATCTTTTTTCCGTCGATGTTGTGGTGTTGACCGAACAGATCACGGGATTCAACACGGTCAATCTGTTAAAGTGACTTTGTAACATTGTTCAGATGAGAGAAAATGGTGCTAAGGTAGTGACCCCAATGCTAGATGTACAATTAAAGAGAAGGTTCATTGGTTAAAAAAACTAACTAAAAAAAAGCCAATGCTTGGACAAATTCGAAGTAATGATTATTAACATTTACAAAACGCTTAGATACAGCCCCGACATAGCACCTGAAAAAGCTCCCCGGTCGCTGCTGAGATATGACGTCACATGTTGAACATGATGTGCTTAAGCAGACGATGTCCCACACAATTTCAGTGCCTGTTTTGTCATCTTTTCTTCAGTTATTTCTCTTACTTCAATACCCTCATGCGAAATTTGTAATCTATTGCCTCACTTTAAACCCCGTGCATGGTATTATTTTGATGAAAAATGCAAGGATAAAAACAAAAAGGAATCCGTCGCTTGTAAACAAAATAAGACGCCATTGTATTTTCAGCTTCATACACCGCGGCATGTTCGGCGTTTCAAGAGGGAAAAATGACGTCGATGCTATCATTCCAGAGGTTTTTTAATTTGAAAGTGTGGTTTCTTTGATTGTTCATTAGCCCCTATCCTGTGTATTTGCAGACAAAATAATTTAGTTATCAGAATGGGGGTCATATCCCTTTTTGAATGGTGTAAAATTCCATCACATTTATGTACACTAAACTCATTATAATTTGAGAAATAAAAGCATAGCAATTATGTTCATTCTTTATGGGGTGTCGTCTGCTTGGGCCGGGTTGGTTCATATTGTATCGGCATTAAAACATCGTTATTTTTCCGGCGAATCTCCCGCATATCCCACATGCTATGGA
This sequence comes from Strongylocentrotus droebachiensis, assembly GCA_035222895.1. NCBI lineage: Eukaryota > Metazoa > Echinodermata > Echinoidea > Camarodonta > Strongylocentrotidae > Strongylocentrotus > Strongylocentrotus droebachiensis. The sequence continues at coordinate 117,935 of JAVYIG010001572.1, read as the reverse complement.
GGTTGTTTTATTTGTATTTTTTATAAATCACCCGATATGTAGTTGACCTAAGACTTGCATGATGGCCATCTGTTAGCTTACCAGTTTCTAGTAATACGCTATTTGCCATATTTGTGATTTTCTATGAACCCGCACCTTAAAGATAATCTGAAAGTTTGAGTGAAAACAGACCATTATTAATGATACAAATTGGGAAAACTGATCTGATCAATTCCTTAATTCTTCCAACTATATTATTACAATTTGATTACATTTTAGATGAATGAAATCGTCACAAAGCAATGAATTGGACCGATTTTTTAAAGCCTGTTTCATGTCTTATTTTCATGGAAAAACGGTTGTGAAAATTAAAAAATGGTTTGAAAAATTGACTGTTAGAGGGTGTCTGACAGTAATGCCTTCAAAGAAAACCATAAATATCTTTGTGGTTTGAGAATTTTTCCAGGAATGTTTGCATGTTAGAGGGTTAGTGCAGTAGAAGGAATATGATAAGTAACATTTGCTACAAAAATTAGGCAGTTTTTTCATCAACCTTCAATAATGTAACCGAGTCACTTCAAAGGGATAGTTGAGTTCTTGTTTAAGACCGCAAATTGCTTCAAAGTGCATGGTCATTGCTCTTATTCTTATTTATGACAATTCTAGTGCTCTTTTAGGACCTAACATTGATATGAAGGTAATTTAGATTAAATAAGATCAACCGAAACCACCTTCACTTTAAAAAATATATACGGTGAACGTTTATTAATTAATAACAACAATACACGAGCAGGCTGGTTCTGTTTATAACCAACACGAAAAGGCCAACAAAAAGCCAACATTGGCATTGGCTGGAAACAAACGTAAAAGGCGCTATTTCGTTTTTCCAACGGCTGGTTCAAAATATTTGTGGTGCCCCACCAATATAAGAAATGGTTATATTTTTGGATATTTCAGCCCATTTATGAACCGATTTTGTTTAAACAAAGATGGTTTTGTCATTTAATTGTATGTTTTTTTTTTAAATTTGACACTCAGTTTTTCATCATGGCACACAAATATTTTTTTGGGTAGCGCCCTCTTCGACAAAACTCATTTATCCCTTTAAATTACTGGTTTGTGCCCCATCGACTGCAAACTTGATTCTGTTGATTTGCATATACTCTCTTTGTCCAACATAACATACATAACGAGAGGGAGAGAGAGAGAGAGAGGTCGTAGAGGTTGTGTACAACAAATCTCCCCGAAATGAGTGCTCCTGTGTGTAAAAGGGCAACGTTCATATTCTGCTAAGAGGTCTCAGCTCCACTCCCCGCCCCTCCTAAAGACGAAATGCTTCTTTCGGGTATATTGAAATGTACATGGAATTGCTTCCGTTATTGTAAGGGGGAGGGGGGGGGGGTCCCCTTTTGAAATAAAAACATAATGAAATCGAAATTTAGGAGAAAATCTATTACTCGTTCGCGTTGTTTACTCTCTGGTTCATTTACGTTCACGATTTCATTGTTTGCTCCGGGCGCCATCATACCTAGATACAGCATTATAAATAAATAAACAGACAAACAACAGGTGAAGTACTCACGGTGTAATATCCAAAGTAATCGAACATGCGACTGTAGTGGATCCACTCGTTGACGTGGATCCCGCTAGGATTTACAATCCCGATATCATGTGTAAGTTCATCAGAAGCAAAAATTAATCGGAGGTTACCAACATGGTCCCCAAAAGCGTGGTAGTAGAAGTCGACGTTACAAGGTGTTCTTTCCTTGAAGAATTCGACAGATTTCAAGATAGCATCATCTCGTAATTGTTGGCCCGTCGTTTCGATATACATATAGTGCCCTAATAAGGAGACACAGTTATTACAAATAATTGTTATAATATTTTATTCAAATATCTGTATAATCAGCTATATCATGATCATGACTATTGTAGTAGCACCACTAATGACTATCATAATATAAATAGTGACTAAAAACACCTTCAGAGACTTCACAGATATGACTTGTAAAACAAACCATAAATAATCATATTATAAATACGAAAGCTCTCTTTTTAATATAACACCTACAGATTCGTAAACTGAATCTGTGATAACTGTAATTTTCGTTCAAAAGAAACACTAGTAGAGTCTACCCACGTGTCTTAGGTATTAAAATAGTATAGAGAAGTATCTGTTTTTAATAAGACTTTTTTTTAGAATATCTTTAAACATGATGAAGGAAAATTTTGAAACATGTACATTCTTCAAATCACACAATATACTGCTGTAGACTTTTTTTCTTCAAAAGACAAGCGTGTTTACTCTTGCGAAACTTGTCCGTCTAAAGGCCCGGTCACACAGAGAGGACGCATGGGGAACGCACGGCCAGCGCATGGGAAATTTGCAATTTTGGCCAGTGCGTTGTCGTGCGCCCAACTTTTGTCGAAGCTACAGCGAGCTGACACCAAATGCATAGCGTGTTGCTAGCGCGCTGAGCGCATACAGGGCGCATACAGTGCGCATACAGACCGTACACAGAGCGCACATGATATCAACTTCCACGAATGCACAGCGTGTTGCTAGCGCGCTGGACGAATGGTCCACGCTTGCACCGCGTTCTACGACGCACGGCTAGCACATTGGAAATCGGAAAAGGCCGTGTGCCTAACTTTTGTTATGATTTTGGAAAAGCTAGCGAGCTGACAAAAAATGCACAGCGTGTAGCTAGCGCGCTGTGCGTATACAGGGCGTGTGCTCCGCGTATGTCTGGCGCTGGTCTAGCGCGCTCCACGCATGTCTGGCGTGTCTTTGGCGTGTACATTCATGCGTCGAGCTCCGCGCACACTTTTGAGCATGCTAAAAAAAAACCGACGCACACAGCGAATGACGACGAATGCATAGCGCTGGTCCAGCGTTGGTCCAGCGCGCTCGACGAACGAGTAACGAATGATGACGCACGCCTAGCGAACGACAACGCACTGGCCCAAATTGCAAATTTCCAATGCGCTGGCCGTGCGTCCCCCATGCGTCCCCTCTGTGTGACCGGGCCTTTAAGAAGGAAATTCACTGTCTTCCAGAATCGGGTGTATTCCTATATTTGCGCTAACCTGTATCGTTCATGAGGGTGTGATCAGTAAGTGGTCCAGTGTCATTAGTGGGCGTTTCACCAGAATGTCTCGTCCAGTCGAAGTCGTCTCTGAGGTCCTCTTGGTAAAAGTAACACAGATCACCCATCTCACTGCTCTCAAAGTCACAGACGTTGGGGATTTCTGGGAATGAATTGTTAAAGCCATACACATAGTATCCAGTGTCCATGTGTATTATCAATAATAATAATAATGGTGGCTTCTTATATAGCGCACATGTCCGTCACGTTGTGACGCTCCTGGCGCTGCCCTCGGATTATTACCCTGGCTTTAGCAAGGCAGCAACTGCGGCGCTCTAGCATTTCAAGGAATTGATTCCTGCCAGGTACCCATTTACATCACCTGGGTTGAGTGTGGCAAATGTAGATCAATGTCTTGCCAAAGGACATTGGTGCATCATAATTCGCTGACACATGATTTGATTCTATTTGCACAGGTCTATCATGCAGCCATGGACCTACTACGAAGGTACATGATGCAGCAAACCCGTTGTGCCATCACAAATTACTCCACCTTGCATTTATATCTCGACCGTGAGGACAATTTTATTATGATGAGATTTCCTGAAGGGGTATGTTCAGGGCACATTGTATTGTCAAGATCTTTTGGTCGAAGAAGTTAATACTCTTTTCACACTTGTTTTGCTAATTCACCCCGTACTTTGCTTAGCCCCGTACTATCCTTAACACCGGACTATCTTTTTTAGCTTTTCTCAGTGCATGCAATTCGTTAGCCCCGTACTAGCCATAGCGTAAACATTCATTAATTCGCCCCACTGCGTAGTCCCGGACTAGTTTTCATTTCTGTTCTCATTCATTTGCTTGGCACCGCAATTGCGGAGTTAGCACCACAAATGCGGGGTTAGCCCTGCTATTTTGCAGGGCCAGCTAACCCCGTACTATAGGTGGGGCTAGCCCACTTTGGTAAATACGTGTCTGAACAGAAAGTGGAATAAGCTTAACCCCGGACTATAAGTGGGGCTAAGATCCCCCTCTAACCCCACCTATAGTCCGGGGTTAAGCAAATTTTGGCCAGTGTGAAAAGAAGGTGGAATAAGCTTAACCCCGGAATATAGGTAGGGCTACCCCCCCCCCTTTAACCCCACCTATAGTACGGGGTTAAGCAAAATTTTGCCAGTGATTGACAACACCTTTTATTGGCTACACACCCAAATAGTGTTGAATTTCCCATGACGACCCACTCCTATGAGCCTTTAAAGGTATTATGTCCCATGCGTAGGCAACAAGTGCTTAGTGATTCTAATAAGCGTTATATAAAAACTGAGTATTATTATTATTATTATTATTATTATTAACATCAAATTCTGTAGAACTTGCAGGAATTATGAATGTGTCACATAATTATGTCCTATCTATGGTTTAAACGTTAGCAGTGTCCTAGTATTCAAATTATGCAAGAAAACCCGATTACTTTCTAGACTTCATTGTCAAACACTATTGAGGGACTGATTGATTTCTTTTTTTTCTTTGGTAAAAACATTCATAACATGAGCTGTAAAGGGTGCATGAGTATTTTCTCTACATCAATAACACACTACTTGTAATGGCCAAAATCAAACTGATTGAATGTTTGCGCAACACAAAACGTACAACCATTCGCTACAAGGGTCTGAAAATCAGACTATTTACTAAATGAATTGCAATCACTAAAGTCGATTCGACAATTAGCGGTTGCTATATTTTCCCACAAAAATATATTTGTAAAGACCTTTCGTTTTGAGTGAAGTTCTAAATTACACTGTCGGTCATAAAGGTGGAATAATATTTTTATACCCCAATTCATGGAATGATTTTGGCAATGATTTATTCCTAATAGATCTAGATAATAGTATACATTCTCAGATTTTATTGAATGATAATTGGCGAGTGTTTGTTTTGCGTGACTGCTAAATCATGTGTATGCTACTATGATTCAAAGCTAGGGGACATACGTCCTCAAGTCATAACTGACAGAAATGAGGATTAATCCCTCACAAAAGGGCATTAATATAGCTGACCGACACGGTTTTGATCCTGGAGCCTCAGAGGCCATTGCTTTGCCACTGAATCATGACTGTACGCAGCGGGGGCTACGGTAGGGGGCAGCCCCCACAAATAGGAATTAACAAAGAAAATGCGATATCTTTTCAATAATTCATTGCATTTCCCCCCGGTCCTTAACAATAACAGAAAGTTCAAGGCATTTTTTTTGCAATGATTCTAGGACAAAATTGAAAATTTATACTGTTTGAAAAAAAAACTAAAATTGACACCACTAAGTCCCAAGTGTCTGGATTGGGAAAGGGGTAAATTATGTGGACTTGGGTGGGGGGGGGTGTAGTTTGTCCGGGTGTGGTTGTATTGTGTTTGCCCTGCGGTAGTTATCAAGGATGTTACTCGGTAAAGAGTCATCCTGGTACTCATTTTTTTCTTTTCCAAACATTTTGTAGCTATAGAAATTATGTACGCATTTTGAAGGAGATGAATTATCATTGTTAAGGAAATAGGAAACAAAATATTCTGTGCATACATTCAAAGAAAGGCTAAGGGGGAAATTAGAGAAAATGAAGGAAGGTGCTTATCATAAGGCGATATATTCGAATTGTACTCGTGTATCTTCTATAAATAATATTATCATCTTTAAAATAGATAGAGAAGATAAGAATGTACACAGAATTTAAGTTTACTATCATAAACGACGTTCTCCCTGTATTTATCTTATGAATAGATTTTTAAAAGTTTTGTTGTTGTTGGTTATTGTCTCAATCAAGGAATCCGTCATTCTGGGACAATGGAATATAACCTACTGGGTTGTCTGACCATTACGTCATCAATACCGATGTCAGATCTGTTTCCTTCACCTACGACACCTTCGAATATGATCTGTAAAGAAGAAAGAAAAAAAGAGGGAAAATAAAAGTAGAATAACGAAGAACATGAAGGGACAAGCATACAATTATCTGGACAAGGAAGAGGAGGACTACGACACAAAAGAGGAGGGAGGAGATGAAATGGAAGAAGAGAGGGAAGACGCAGGGAAATAGGAGGACGGGAAAGAATTAAGGATGGAAGATTAGGAGGAGAAGGAAGACTGCGGAGGAAAAGGAGAAAGAAGGGAAGAATCAGAGGAGGGGGAGTAAAAAGAGGGGAAGGGGGAGCGAGGAGGAGAAGGAAGAGGGAAGGAGGGATGAGGAGGAGGAGGAGTGGGAAAAGGGGTCGAGGAGGGAGGACGGAGGAGCACTACGAGAATGAAGAGGATAAGAATAGACTTAAACTTGATAAATAGCTTGGTACATTATTCACCCAAACATTTAGTATCTAAAGCATTACACACCATGTACATCATAATTTAATTACAAATATAAGGTAGTTCTTGGGACGCATGCAAAAACATGCCATCGTTAAACAGTCTAGGTTAAGAAAGAAAACAATTATCGCGGATGATCTCTGTCTGTATAATATCGGTGGAATTTAAAGAGAGAGAGAGAAAGAGAGAGAGAGAGAGTGAGAGAGAGAGAGAGAGAGAGAAAGAGAGAGAGAGTGAGAGAGAGAGAGTGATAGAGAGAGAGAGAGAGAGCGCGATATTAATAGGAAACTTCAAAAGGAAATATCAATGTGAACAATTTTTTTTCTGCAGTTATCCGTAACAAAAACTGACCTACCCGAAACGGACTAGGGGCCGTAAACATGATCTTGGCCTCTTTCCATCCGGACCCGTCCGTCTGTGATCCCGAGCGCGACCAGAAGGGAGGGTTTACCGGGACTTTCTCGCCGCCGTAGGCGATGTAGACGTTTAGTGTTCCCCAGTTTGTCCCGTCGAAGCCATCCCACATGCTGTACCAGAATGAGATCATCGTCATGTCCGTGCCAGCCTCGTTGGCCGGGGAGTCGAAGGGACTGTAGATCCTTGCTTTCTCTCCATAGTACTGCACGTTTGCCTCTGAGTAGAGGAAGTTGCCACCTAGAAGAGGAAAGGGAGGAAAGCGATGATGATGGCGACGAAGAAGATTGGAGTCATAAAAACAATACATTAATATCCTTCCTTTTTTACCCTTGGCCCAAAAAATGGCGACTAATAAAACAAAACACACTACGACGATGACAACAACAACACCAAGAACAACAACAATAACAGAATAACAGAATCAATAGCAACAACAATAGCTGCAGGAACATCAAGTATACAACAATAAGAACATCATCATCATCATCATCATCACCATAAAAAACAACATGGTTGTTGAACCAAGCAGGTAAAATAGTTGGTGAAAATTTCAGTCTAGATGATACATGCTCTATCCGTGTTCTTAAGAAAGTTGAGAATATCATGAAGGACCCCCAACACCCCCTTCATCCATTTTTCTGCTGGATGAGATGAGGCAAACGACTCCAGTCTGCAAAATGCACGACAAACCGTTATTTGAATTATTTCATTCCATTTGCCATTAGAGCCTTTAACAACACACGTTAACTTAAATTGGTGTCAATCAATATAGTTCACCTGAAATGTTGACCTTAGAATTATTGGCCCGAATTCACAAAGCAAGGTTTGAGCTCAGACCAAGGTTTGAGCTCAAACCTCCTCTTGTTTCGCCAAACCTCCTTTTGTTATTTACAAAAATAACAAAAGGAGGTTTGGCGAAACAAAAGGAGGTTTGAGCTCAAACCTTGGTCTGAGCTCAAACCTTGCTTTGTGAATTCGGGCCTAAATGTCTAAAGAGCTGGGCTTTTAAATGTAATTAAACTCTGACTTTCCACACTCGTTGACATGTGCTGTGTTGTTAAGTTCGTAGTCATGTAAGCGTAAGAGTAAACAAACAAATTGCATGTAATAATATTCATATATTCATCACCAACATGTAACTTTTGTTATTATGTGCAAGGAGACGCCTCTTTTCGATGGACCAGTTTCGTATTGTGTTCGAGTTGGGTGCATGGGTCCGCGTGGGGTACCTGGATGCCTGTGGTTCCGCTCGCCTGTTAGGAGTGATTAAGTTTCGGTGGGCGGGGTGTGGGTTGCGCACCTTTGTTGTTGCTAGGCTGGGCAAACATTAAAGCTTGCCCAGCCTGGTTGCGGCTGGTGTGTGCAATTCGCGCTCTGTCTATTCGGGGTGCGGTCGCTCTTGGCAGGTGGTGGAATCGCTCGCGTTCGGCCGCCTCGCGACGACCTGTGCATTCTGTTTGGATACGTTGCGAAACTGGTCGTTTTTATCTCCTTGACATGCATTAATAAATGACTGGAAACCTGTCCTCTCTATGTGCAATATCCATGTCTTCAATATTCCTGTGTCTTCGTTTTATTATCATTAAAATGATGAGTTCCCACTGCAGGATGTATGTACGAAGAAAATAGAGCAAAATTATTGAATGTAACTGTTTTTACTTGGAATAGCTCACACATCTATCAACACTTTTTAGGTAAAGCCAGTGTGTGTATGTATTATGAACTATGTGCAATTATCTCTGAATTCGGGTTTGCCCGTACTGTGGGTTGGGATTCCATCTCGATCATTCCCTTCCACCCCCCTCTCTCTCTCTCTCTCTCTCTCTCTACTCTCTCTCTTTCTTTTCTCTTTGTTTGTCTCTCTCTCTCTTTTATTTTCTCTCTTATATCTTCCTCTTCCTCTCTCTCTATCTTCGTCTCTCGTTATTTCTCACTGTCTCTATGCCCCCCCTCTCTCTCTCTCTCTCTCTCCCTCTCTCTATGTCCCTCCGGCTAGGATGAGTTTCTGGGGTATGGGGGTGCAAGGGATCTGGGTATTGTGTATTAAAGCTATGTTGAAAATCTTGGGGCCTTTTTACTATGTATATTTGTGCATTGTGTCGATGTCATGTTATGTTTTTTCCAATTTCTAACCGATTTTGAATGTAATTATTTCCTATTTCAATGTCTTTTTGATGTCTTTTTATACATGATTTTAATGTAAACGCAATATGTAAAATCCCACAATGAATTTCCATGTTATTATTGGACGAAATAAAATTGAATTGAATTGAATTGAATTGAATTGGTTAGAGTGCCGTGGTATTTTGGTATCCTTGCTCAATGCTAACATCCTTGCACAAGGTCTTGCCTACATTAATGTTTTCCTTCTTGACCTAGGAGTATGAAATGGGTACATGGCAATACTGAGGTAATATTAATTGCAGAGCCTGCAGGAAGAGTAGTGATGGGGCTTTCCTGAGTAAATATGATACAATTGCTATCATTAGTATTATTATGATTATCGTTCTTGTTATTATCCTTATTATTGTTATTATTATTATTATTATTATTTCTATTATAATCCTTATTATAATCATTGTTATAATTGTTATTATTATTAAAATTATTATTATTATTCCTATTATAACCCTTATTATAAGCATTGTTATTATTAGTTTTATTATTAGCATTATTATTATTAAAGACAACAATAACAAAAAACGAACGAACAAAGAATCCACAAAGAAACAAGTGCGTAAACAAGACACCGTATTGCTACTTACTGCCTGTTGTATGGTCTCCTGACGGTCCCGTGATCGGGGTCGGGGTCGGCACTTGCCTGACAGACCAATCGAAGTCGTCTTCGAAGTCGTTGGACCATCTGCATTGTTGAATCAATGTACGATTATCGTCAAAATTACAATCCTGGCAGTTTGCAAGACCTGCACATTGACAAATACGTGAATATCAATGTACCCGTTTTTTTGGCGAAAGCAGGGTTGTGTGAATATTATTTTTCTCGTGAGACGAAAGTGTTTTATATTTAGAACCAATTTACTTCATGTTTTGTCAATGCAAAATGGGTCATATTTTGTAGAAGATATTCTTGAAAGTATATCAAATTAATATACAGTGCGATCCAGAAAAAGCGAAACCGAGAATTATCGATGTTATATCATAACTTAATCACAATTATAATTAAAAATCACACATATTTGTAAAGCTTAGATCCTCCTTTTTTATATGATGCAACTGATGTGATGCATATTTCATGCATGCGTTATTAAAAACAATTTGAAGGAAGGAAATCAAAAAGTCATTTGGCGGGCGGTATCTGAATTTCGAAGAAAAATCAAATTTCTAGAAAGTTCAGTTTCTGCCCTTTCATATGACACCTCAATCAAGAAAAATGAGCAAGGAATACCAAAGTTCTGTTTGTTTAAAGTGATGCTTGCATTTTCACAATTTGATTTAAAAAGTTCGTTTTCACGGGCTGCCTGCCGTAGCAACAAGCAGAATTGACAAAAGACTTAACTCCGTTTCATTGACAATTAGCCATGCATAAAGTCTTTCGTCTATGTCTGATCGCCGACGAAACGGAGTTAAGTCTTTTGTCAATTCCGTTTGTTGCTACGGCAGGCAGCCAGTGACAACGAATAAGCTAGTTCGTAATTAAGATTTGCGCATGGGCATATAAAGGTCATTCGTACCCAAATTGTTAAACCATTGAGACGAATACTCGGATCGTGCTCATGAAAGTTATGTAATCAGTATTCATTTATGCACCAACAGTACATTTATCTGATACACAGGTGGAAGTATTCTTCTCAAGAGGCAAACAAAAGGTATTCATGAAGCACCTCCATCACTTTGGCAGTGATTATTCTAAAATGCACAGGTGGGAAGTATCAATCGTGTCTTCCCGGTCTCACCGCCAGAATTTTGCTGGAGCGTTCCTGGAGCGGTGAAAAAAAATGCATCACCGCTCGTAACCGTTCACCACCGTTTAACAGAAGTTGGCCCCCGTTAAGTCAACGCCGTATACGCTCGGCCACCGCTGATGGTCCCTCCTACCGCTCCGAAAGTTTTGAGCTGCACAAAATATTGCGAGCGGTGAGGAGCGGGCAATTTTCCGCTCCGGCAAAGTTCACCACCGCTCCAACAACGCCCAGTAAAAATTTGGCACCGCTAGACGCAAGTTCGTGGACGCTTTGGTCCGCTAGGCCAACGCAGAAATCTTGAACGCTGGACCTCCGCTGCTTCGCCAGCTTTGCCCGGGCGGTGATTAAATGTTGCACAAACTTTGGTGGAGCGGTTGTAAGCGTTTTACGAGCGGACACGGGATTGCTGGAACGGTGTCGGGCGTTGAAGCAGCGATCCATTGCGGTGATGAACTTTGGTTTGGCGTTGGTATGGAGGTGTCGGAGCGGGACCAACGCTCGCTACCGCTCGCTACCGCTCGCTACCGTTAAACCAACGCTAAAGCAACGCCGGCTTCAGCGGTGCACCGCTAAGGCAACGCCCGTGTTTTCGATTTGTTTCCCATTTTGTGCGCGGTGACGAGCGTTGTCGAAATTCGGCCCCCTCTCCCTACCGTTCAAGGAACGCTCCAGCAAAGTTCTGGCGGTGAGACCGGGCCTTAATGGAGCTCTCACACTCTGCCGTGTAGGCCTACCGTCCACCTGCCGGGCTGTTAAAAAACAACAGAGTCCAGAACGTTGGGTTTTGAGCGAACTTGTCCCCGGCCGCAAAAAAAAATTCATAAAATTAATCTTTTCACCGTTTCGTTGCCATCTTCTGGCCGTTTCCATACCAGGCCCATACCGGGTCTCGAACGTGTGCACCGGGTTTGTAGCAGCCACCTACCAGTCACTTAGCGTCCCCTCACCGCTCGGAGCGTCCTGTGAGCGAGTCCCCGGACTGCTGAAGTCATGACAAGAAAAAGTAAAGCTCATCTGACGAAACCCCTCTATATATACCCAATAATTAGTGACAAACGGTGGCACACGGTGACAAAAGTAAATTTGTTGGTAATGGCACGTTCATATGACGCTACTGTGAAGGTAAGGACACGTTATGGACCCGTTATAGGACGTTATGGGAACGTCGAGGCGTTAACAGGATGTTACCCATGCGTTAGGGAGGCGGCGCCGTCAGAATCAGGCGGTACCGCTTTGGAAACACCCGTTGGCAGTCCGGTATGAACACTGTAATGAGGACGGTATGAATACGTTATGAAGACGGTGGCACGGTATCAACACGTTCATGACACGTTCACAACCCGCTTACAAGCCGTTGCAGACGGTGGATTTGTTTTTGCCCGTTCATCACCGTTCTGTAACGGGTTATGAGCGTGGTGTGAACGTGTTCATACAGTGTGACCGTTTTCATAACGTATTCATACCGTCCTCATACCGTTCAACACCGTCCTCTTGCCGCTTACTTGCGGCCGGTGCCAGGCGGCAAAAGTTTTGAACATGCCCAAAACTTTCGCCGGGTCCCACCGGGTGTAAATAAGCGCCAACGCCCTATTAACGTGTTGCCCGCTTTGATAACGAACCACCGTGTGCCCTCGCCGTTCTCCACCGTCCGCAGACATTTTCGCGCACGGTGGCACACGGTAGGCCTACACGGCAGAGTGTGAGAGTCACTTTAGATCTGTGGATATTTTGGGGTCATGCGGTCCAGAGCTATTTACGAACTCGCTTATTCGTTTAATCAAATTATGGAAATGCAAGCATCACTTTAAACAAACGAAACTTTGTTATTCCTGGCTCATTTTCCTGATTGAGGTGTCATATGAAAGAGCAGAAAATGAACTTTCTGGAAATGTTAATTTTTCTTCGAAATTCAGATACCGCCCGCCAAATGACTTTTTGGTTTCCTTCCTTCAAATTGCTTTTAATCACTCATAATTGTGTTTAAGTTATGATAAAACATCAATAATTCTCGTTTTTTTCTTCTTTCTGGGTCGCACTGTATACGGATTCCGTGGACAGTATCGTGCATTACACCTCTGGGTTAACCGAGATATCCTCATTCGGTATTTAATATCTGACCATTCCAACAATGACATTAGTGATCAGGGTTTTGAAATATGATGCATCTTTTTGTTTACATCGACGTACATTACTTCATGAAGTGACATCACTGCTAAGAACTTCCTCTTAGAAAGTTTGATGCCCGGGTTTTCTTCGGGTGGGTCGGATCACCTGTTATCTGTGCTGATGTATGACGTTCGATATTGGAATAGAAAACTTCAGATAAGAGTCAACGAGCAAACTCAACCTTTGTAATCATGTTATGCGCATGAAAGCAGAAAGAATAAGAGATACGGAATGGAGAAATAATGACAAACATCGGACTAATGATAAGAACGTTATAAATGCTTGAAATATGAGTTCACTTCATCTTTGGAAATTCAAATCTCCAATTTGGTCAATATTCGGGACGTTCTCATGATCAACTCTCCCATGTGTTTTATACTAAAATATTATTGTTTTTAATCCTTAGCACCTTTTCCTCTTGAACACTTCACTATTTAAGTCCTCTAACAAGAAACTACGCTCATTAAACGAATACAAAAAAAAGTCCAATTTTGGGGATTTTCTTTTTTTCGAAAAAATGAGACAGGCTTATATCACAATGACATTACCGAATAAACGTGTTTGAAAGTTCAATATGTAATGCTATTACAGCTGTCAAAAATGTATTTATTTTCTCATTGCATCTTCTATTCTGTTTAAACTTTCATAAATGTTCTTTTCGATTTGTATGCTTTCTTTCAGAGCAGTTTCTTATCAAGTATGAATTTTCCCATTTAAAGCCAAGTGCGTGGTTCAAAGAACACATAATTCAATATCAAACTGGTTTTGGAAACGAATTCAGATGATACAACAGTTGGTAATTCATTTTTCTAGCTAAATGTAGTCTTTACCTAAAATATTATCATGTAGTTAAGCCTTCTCAAGAAATGAATTCCAACTACTTTTCTAAAACTGCACAGCTGATTTGTTAAAGCTGAATAACAAATAAGGAATAACAAAGTTCTGTTTGTTTAAAGTGATGCTTGCATTTCCATAATTTGATTTAAAAAGTTCGTTTTCACGGGCTGCCTGCCGTAGCAACAAGAAGAATTGACAAAAGACTTAACTCCGTTTCATTGACAATCAGCCATGCATAAAGTCTTTCGTCTATGTCTGATCGTCAACAAAACGGAGTTAAGTCTTTTGTCAATTCCGTTTGTTGCTATGGCAGGCAGCCAGTGACAACGAATTCGTTTAATCTTTAAACTTTAAACAAACAGAACTTTGTTATTCCTGGCTCATTTTCCTGATTGAGGTGTCATATGAAAGAGCAGAAAATGAACTTTCTAGAAATGTTAATTTTTCTTCGAAATTCAGATACCGCCCGCCAAATGACTTTTTGGTTTCCTTCCTTCAAATTGCTTTTAATCACTCATAATTGTGTTTAAGTTATGATAAAACATCAATAATACTCGTTTTTTTCTTCTTTCTGGGTCGCACTGTATACGGATTCCGTGGACAGTATCGTGCATTACACCTCTGGGTTAACCGAGATATCCTCATTCGGTATTTAATATCTGACCATTCCAACAATGACATTAGTGATCAGGGTTTTGAAATATGATGCATCTTTTTGTTTACATCGACGTACATTACTTCATGAAGTGACATCACTGCTAAGAACTTCCTCTTAGAAAGTTTGATGCCCGGGTTTTCTTCGGGTGGGTCGGATCACCTGTTATCTGTGCTGATGTATGACGTTCGATATTGGAATAGACAACTTCAGATAAGAGTCAACGAGCAAACTCAACCTTTGTAATCATGTTATGCGCATGAAAGCAGAAAGAATAAGAGATACGGAATGGAGAAATAATGACAAACATCGGACTAATGATAAGAACGTTATAAATGCTTGAAATATGAGTTCACTTCATCTTTGGAAATTCAAATCTCCAATTTGGTCAATATTCGGGACGTTCTCATGATCAACTCTCCCATGTGTTTTATACTAAAATATTATTGTTTTTAATCCTTAGCACCTTTTCCTCTTGAACACTTCACTATTTAAGTCCTCTAACAAGAAACTACGCTCATTAAACGAATACAAAAAAAAGTCCAATTTTGGGGATTTTCTTTTTTTCGAAAAAATGAGACAGGCTTATATCACAATGACATTACCGAATAAACGTGTTTGAAAGTTCAATATGTAATGCTATTACAGCTGTCAAAAATGTATTTATTTTCTCATTGCATCTTCTATTCTGTTTAAACTTTCATAAATGTTCTTTTCGATTTGTATGCTTTCTTTCAGAGCAGTTTCTTATCAAGTATGAATTTTCCCATTTAAAGCCAAGTGCGTGGTTCAAAGAACACATAATTCAATATCAAACTGGTTTTGGAAACGAATTCAGATGATACAACAGTTGGTAATTCATTTTTCTAGCTAAATGTAGTCTTTACCTAAAATATTATCATGTAGTTAAGCCTTCTCAAGAAATGAATTCCAACTACTTTTCTAAAACTGCACAGCTGATTTGTTAAAGCTGAATAACAAATAAGGAATAACAAAGTTCTGTTTGTTTAAAGTGATGCTTGCATTTCCATAATTTGATTTAAAAAGTTCGTTTTCACGGGCTGCCTGCCGTAGCAACAAGAAGAATTGACAAAAGACTTAACTCCGTTTCATTGACAATCAGCCATGCATAAAGTCTTTCGTCTATGTCTGATCGTCAACAAAACGGAGTTAAGTCTTTTGTCAATTCCGTTTGTTGCTATGGCAGGCAGCCAGTGACAACGAATTCGTTTAATCTTTAAACTTTAAACAAACAGAACTTTGTTATTCCTGGCTCATTTTCCTGATTGAGGTGTCATATGAAAGAGCAGAAAATGAACTTTCTGGAAATGTTAATTTTTCTTCGAAATTCAGATACCGCCCGCCAAATGACTTTTTGGTTTCCTTCCTTCAAATTGCTTTTAATCACTCATAATTGTGTTTAAGTTATGATAAAACATCAATAATTCTCGTTTTTTCTTCTTTCTGGGACGCACTGTATACGGATTCCGTGGACAGTATCGTGCATTACACCTCTGGGTTAACCGAGATATCCTCATTCGGTATTTAATATCTGACCATTCCAACAATGACATTAGTGATCAGGGTTTTGAAATATGATGCATCTTTTTGTTTACATCGACGTACATTACTTCATGAAGTGACATCACTGCTAAGAACTTCCTCTTAGAAAGTTTGATGCCCGGGTTTTCTTCGGGTGGGTCGGATCACCTGTTATCTGTGCTGATGTATGACGTTCGATATTGGAATAGACAACTTCAGATAAGAGTCATCGAGCAAACTCAACCTTTGTAATCGTGTTATGCTCATGAAAGCAGAAAGAATAAGAGATACGGAATGGAGAAATAATGAAAAACATCGGACCAATGATAAGAACGTTATAAATGCTTGAAATATGAGTTCACTTCATCTTTGGAAATTCAAATCTCCAATTTGGTCAATATTTGGGACGTTCTCATGATCAACTCTCCCATGTGTTTTATACTAAAATATGATTGTTTTTAATCCTTAGCACCTTTTCCTCTTGAACACTTCACTATTTAAGTCATCTAACAAGAAACTACGCTCATAAGTAACGAATACAAAAAAAGTACAATTTTGGGGATTTTCTTTTGTTCGATAAAATGAGACAGGCTTATATCACAATGACATTACCGAATAAACGTGTTTGAAAGTTCAATATGTAATGCTATTATACAGCTGTCAAAAATGTATTTATTTTCTCATTGCATCTCCTATTCTGTTTAAACTTTCATAAATGTTCTTTTCGATTTGTATGCTTTCTTTCAGAGCAGTTTCTTATCAAGTATGAATTTTCCCATTTAAAGCCAAGTGTGTGGTTCAAAGAACACATAATTCAATATCAAACTGGTTTTGGAAACGAATTCAGATGATACAACAATTGGTAATTCATTTTTCTAGCCAAATGTAGTCTTTACCTAAAATATTATCATGTAGTTAAGCCTTCTCAAGAAATGAATTCCAACTACTTTTCTAACTGCACAGCTGATTTGTTTAAGCTGAACTTTTGGATACTGGTGTGCAAAAACAGCAGGCTTTATTACAGAAAAGTTGGGTATACTGGCAAGGTAGTATTACATCTTAAAAGAACGTTATTAACATATTACAAACAAGTATTATATACATAATTAAATATATATTACATATGCATATGTGTCCGTGAGAGGGTGTGTGTATGTGGGTGTGTTTGTATATTTATACACACAAACGAAATTACTGTTACTACTACTACTACTACTACTACTACTACTACTACTACTACTACTACTAATACTACTACTACTACTTCTAATACTACTACTACTACTACTACTACTATTACTTCCGTATCAGGACAATTACCCCCTGGGCGATCAGCCCCCGGAAAATTACCCCCCGGAAAACTACCCCCCAAGGACAATTACCCCCCGGAAAATTACCCCCCGGAGAATTGCCCCCCCCCCCCCCGAGGACAATTACCCCTCAAGGACAATTACCCCTCAAGGACAATTACCCCCCGGAAAATTACCCCCCGGAGAATTACCCCCCGAGGACAACTACCCCCCGAGGACAATTACCCCCGAGGACAACTACCCACCGAGGACAATTACCCCCCAAGGACAACTACCCCCCGAGGACAACTACCACCCGAGGATAATTATCCCCCGAGGGCAACTACCCCCCGAGGACAACTACCACCCGAGGACAATAACCCCCTAGGACAACTACCCCCTAATGACGTTCACCCCCGAGGAATGTGTAATATTGTGACGTATAATGCGAGGTTCTCTCCAAATTGCTATTTACATTATCTCATTTGATTTTGTAACTCCAGCGCAGCGTTTTTCAACCGGGTGCCGCAAGAGAATGTTAGTTATAATTAGGAAAACGTTGATTTTGTGGAAAACAAATATCAGAAACAGTGATAATGTGTAATTACATGAAAAAATAAAGTTTTCAAGATAATAAAGTGTATTTCTTCCTTGCTCGCTGACAATATTTTGACAGCAAGGCGCCCGAATATATATTATATATTTTATTTCGAGATTACATTGTTACCACAACTCATTAGATTTAAAAACATGATAAATAAGGGCAACGAAAGGCCCGAATATCCTCATATTGGTGTTTCAAGGTCATGACCGAATATATCACTTTTTATTCATGTTCATTCGGCGGCAAAGTGCCTGCATACAGTACTTTAAATCGTTTCTGGTGTGTTGATTACAAACTAATCTTTTACCAGTTTGAAAATGTCTTCTCTTTTTTTATTCTTAAATGTGCCCATACGTGTGTACAAAGCACTTGACGAGTGCCAGAGTCATGCAAAATAAATAGTCTGTGAAGACTTTGGGATTTGGGAGAAACTTTTAATTTTTTTAAGAGGGTACCGACTTGTACCGTGACTAACAAACAGTTGAAATAACGCTGCCCCAGAGAAATGTATTTCTGTGCATTTTGAGAAGTGCTGGACAATTTACCTAAAGCTTACATCCTTCATGGAAATCAGCAACCGCACTGGCGTTGGACAAATTATAATTATAAAGGGAAATGCATAGTAATGAGGAAGATAACGTGCTACACTGTATACAGTGCGTCCCCAACAAAACTATACACTTTTAAAATGACTGCCGAATAAAAAAATATATGATTCTGGGGAAAAAGTTTTATATGTATGGAAGTCTCATAAACCTAACTTTCATATGACACCAAGAGGTCCGAAAATAATTCATGCTTGGGTGAGCACTGCTCACTTTTGTAAAGGGTATGGACATTAGGTTGCGCAGGAATTGGCCTCCCAATTTGTGAGAGGTAAATCCTTTGGAGCTTACAAAATTGAGGGTGATGTGATACATTCATGATTTGCTGAGTGAATTTCATGGTTTATTAAACCAAACTTTTATGCATGAGTGAACAGGAATTGCATTTGTTATTGTAGCATTGTAAATTTCCCTGGTAGACTCAGTGGTGTGTTCATGGGAGTCAGGATGGGGGTGATGGTACATGTTGTAATTTCCATGTTACAGACTGTTATTTTTTATTTTTTTTTACATCTGTGACTTTGAATAAAAACCTTTA
The DNA here is from genome assembly GCA_035222895.1 of Strongylocentrotus droebachiensis. NCBI lineage: Eukaryota > Metazoa > Echinodermata > Echinoidea > Camarodonta > Strongylocentrotidae > Strongylocentrotus > Strongylocentrotus droebachiensis. Next base: position 98,945 of record JAVYIG010001572.1, on the reverse strand, counting down.
CCAAGATTGTGCATCGAAAGAGGAGGTGGACATGTGGGCCATTGAACTGGAAGACTTTGGATTTTTAGTTTCCATTATCAGATATTTCCTCCCCTTTTGTCTCTTACAAGATGGATGAAACAGTTGTAAAATTGAAAACTGAAAAAAAAAGACTGACATGTTCATTTTACAAATTTGTGAATTTGTGTTTAAGTTTAACTGTACCGTATTTATTGTGCGAAACTCAAGTGCTAAAATGACTGGTTGGTTGGTTGATAGACTGAGTGATTGACTGAGTTATTGATTAATTATGGTCTATTTATTGAATGATTAAATTGATTGAAATACTGAATGGTGATTGAATGCTTGATTGATTAATTGATTGACCGATTGACTGATACATTGTTGATTAAGTGATTGATAGCTGAATGTTGATTGTCTAATGAATTGTCAAGATATGCACATGTATACCCGAGTAGAGGGAGAGAGAAAGAGAGGGGGAGGGGCATACATGTCCTCTTGACCCTTATCCCATCTACCCAACAAAGTCCTACCCTACATTTCACCTCCCCTGCACCATGTACCACCACCTCGTCCTGACTCCCATGAACACACCACTGAGTCTACGATGGAAAGTTACATTATACGGTAATAACAAATGCAATTCCTGTTCACTCATGCATAAAATGTTAATCCCATAAACCACAAATTTCACTCAGCAAACCCAAACTCATCACATTTGATCATAAATTGGTCATATCATCCTCAATTCCGTAAGCTCCAAAGGATTTACCTCTCACAAATTTGAAGGCTAATTCCTGCGCAACCTAATTTTCATACCCTTTACAAAAGTGAGCAGTGCTCACCCAAGCATGAATTATTTTTGAACTTGTTGGTGTCATATGAAAGTTGAGTTTATGAGCTTTCCATACATATACAACTTTTCCCCAAAGAATATCATATTTTTTATTCGGCAGCCATTTCAAAAGTGTATAGTTTTTTTTGGGACGCACTGTATAGTATTTGAACAAATATGGATTCATGCATGGGATTTTATGTGCTAGTAGCCATCTCTCAATGTGTCAGATCGTCTTTTGCTATTGAATCCTGATTGTCCACGGGGGGTAGTTGTCCTCGGGGATAATTCTCCTCGGGGGGGGGGGGGTAATTCTCCGGGGGGTAATTGTCCTCGGGGGTAGTTGTTCTCGGGGGGTAATTGTCATCGGGGGGTAGTTGTACTCGAAGGGTAGTTGTCCTCGGGGATTAGTTGTGCTCGGGGGTAGTTGTCCTCGAGGGTAATTGTCCTCGGGGGGGGGGGGGGGGGGGGGGTAATTCTCCGGGGTGTGATTTCCCAGGGGGTAATTGTCCTAGAACTATATATATACACACAAACACAAACAAACTTGCTGTTACTACTACTACTACTACTACTACTACTACTACTACTACTACTACTACTGCTAGTACTACTTTTACTACTTATAATAAAATAATAATAATAATTCCCCTATAACTGTGTTTTGACGCTCCCCTCCAGCTCTGACCGCAAAGGCATAAGAAGATTTCTGCGTTTGATGTGATATCTTTTCTCTTCCAGACCTGTCAGAGATATTTGGGCATCAGCGTAGTTTTAACATAATGGTGATTCCCCCCCGTTTTGTTCTCTTCCAAAATACCAAAGTGACTTATGCGTAGAGTAATCTCATTATTTGGTTCTAACCTTGCACTAATACCGTTACTATAATTGCAAAGGATAACAGACAAAGTCAATTTACTTCGTATAACTGCCAGAGTACAACAAATTTAATTCATAGCTTTTATTTATTTTGGAAGCGTTCATCACATTTATGAATGCAACCCTCGCGTCGCGAACCCAGAACTAATATAATTATACTTTACCTGCAAGCGCTAACAAAATGGCGGCGAAAAACAAATTCATCTTGACGAGAAGTTATTAGAATCCCATAAAACTATCACATGTCCTCAAACATGTGATTCCCTCAAGCATAACCAGATTGAACAATTATGGTTATGTACGAAGCGTTATCAATAAACCATGACTGATCAGAAAACGAAAGAAAGATCAAATGAAAACTAAAATTCTAGGTGGGTGACTATCTCGATTTAGCGACGGACTTTAAAACCACTTCACCAGCAATGTGTGTGGTCACAGATATATATAAGACATCGAACACGCTACCAACAAGAAGAGGAATTAGAAGAAGAAGAACAACAACATGAACAACATGAACAAAGTCAACAAACTTTTTCAAGTTGACCTGAACAAAATGATTTTGGGCAGTTTATCAGGGCACAGGACACGTAGGATTCAAAGAGAAATTATTATCTGAAATAAATATTGGCGGAATTATGATAAATGGATAAGCCTGATAATACCAACGGGTGATAATAAGAGACAGGTTAAAATATACTCGTAAATAGGAGCATCTTTAAAGTAAAACCCCATTTCTTTAATAAAATACAATATTGTTAAGTTCTACTTTGTTTAGTGGTAGTATATATATATATATATATATATATGTAAAACGAGATAATTATGGGATTTAATATATGCACCCTTTTTTTCATATTTCGGAAAGCTTATATTATACCAGTCACGGGAGTAAAACTGCACGTCTTCCTTATCGGACTTTGTGTATAATATTATTTGGACATTATGCACTGTGAACTAGACGCAAGGGCGGATCCACGTAGCGATTATTCCGGCACGCCCCCCCCTAGCCCCCCAAAACGATAAAAAAAATAGGATAATAACGTAAAGTTAACCTTTATAAAACAAAAAACAAAAGCGCCCCCCCGCTTATTCGCCGGCCGGCTGAGTCGGCACTAAATTTTGTATTAAGATTTGGCTACCCCCCCCCCCCCTTGACGCCGTCTGGATCCTCTGCAGACGCGGATCCACGGGGGGGGGGGGGGGGGAGGGGGGCTGACGGGTCAACAACAAAAAAGAATTAAAAAAAAATTTTCTCACGAATTAGGTGAAAAAAATAAAAATAGTGGTCTCACCCCCCCCCCCCCCCCCCCCGCTTATTCACCGGCTGACTGAGTCGGCGCAAAATATTTCCTGAAAAATTGGACGAAAAAAAAGTGCCTCCTACCCCCCCCCCCCCGCTTATTCACCGGTGGCTGAGTCGCAACTAATATTTTCTCACGGATTGGGCCCCCCCCCCTCTTCCCGCTGGCTGGATCCGCCACTGACTAGACGTATACGAATTGAACACAACAATTGCTCGTCTATATAGATACAGAACACCATGATGTATCACCATCACAAGTATTACATTCTGAAGAACCAAATTTCATGAGCTAAAAAAAAAAAAAAATATTGTAAAAAGGTTCTTCGACACTGATTAATGCTTCAATTCCGGTTCCAATACTTTCCAGTGCAATTGCATTATGTAAGTTAACTTTAAAAACAGCTTGCTTATCAAACACTCATTTTCATCATTGTTATTCCACTTATTTTTGGCTGTTCTTTATCTTCTCTTAATCCGTTATTTTGCGTGAAAGTGTAATTATCATTTTACATGCAATTTGTGGTCATAAAGTATTTGTTTTATCTACGGTATCTGTTTCTACGTCTCGGTCTAGTTATCGACTTCGAGACAAAATGCGAACAGTTAAAACTTTGGACTCGTCTTCTATAACACTGTTAATGAAGAAAACAACTATTTTCAGTTTTATGGTGTAGCTTTCGTAAAAAAACTGATGATAACAAACTGCTTCTAAAGGTAATCAGTTGATTTTAGTTGATTTGTCTTTGATTGTCGGTTTCACCAATCGTCATTAGTTATGAGAGTAAACAATAGTGTTTGGGTTTTAACGTGACGTTGATAAAACTACCCCCTTTTCTCTGTTTTCTTCTGAATCTTGTGGTGGAGAATCCGAATCATCATCGTATTTCGTCGACAAATCAGTCGGCAGCGTCTTCTCAACTTCGCGGATGTCTTCCTCCTTTTGCAGCTCCGGTTTCGATTCCACTTCCTTGACCTCTTCGTATTCATTCTGATCTTTCACCACCTCTTTCACGTCTTCGTTCACCTCCTCCTTCACGTCTTCACCTTTTACTTTATCTTCTGAACCAGAAGGCTTGTCAGTAACGTAACGTCGAGAAAAGTCATACATGATTGTTCACTTTAACTAGAAATAAGCTTTTCTCTTTAAAATTAATATTTTAAAGCCCCACTGCAATACTTATAGCTACTTGCGCCCTCTATATAGCAAACAATGCCTAATCGGTGACCATTGGTCTCCCATGGTCCCTTTTTTCTTATGTTAATTGAGAGCTGATTTGATGAGATAACCACCTGTCAGTGACCTTGCAGGAAGGTCTAATCCCCCTGGCCAAACTAGTGCAGATGGGCTTTAAAAGAAACTTACTTTCCTGGCAAGTAGAGCCCTGGTAGCCCTCGGGGCACAAGCACTCGTAACCACCGTTTCCAATCTCGTGGCAAATATGTCCCTCACTGCAGGTTTTATTTACGCAGAAATCAATATCTGTTGTATATGTATGACAAAAAGGACACTGATTTTTTGAAATGTTGTTATTTTACGTGAAATAACCAAATACAACTTTTACGGTAGAAGGAAGAAATAAAAAGTTTAAGGTTACCTTGGCTAGCGTCCGATAGTTAGGCCTAGATTACCCAAGCTGTGACATCATACAAATCTATTTTCATAATTTCTCAATTTTTTCTTCATTTCCCTAAAGAAATAGGGAATCGGAAATTCAGATGGTCATATCTCAGCCAAAACTTAACATATTCAATAGGTTTTCGACATTTGGACATTATTTTGTATGCTCTTTCGGAAAGTAAATTAACAAAAATTGAGAAATTTAAAAAATAGCTTTTTGATGACATCACACTTCACCACTCTATATCATCATTTATGTTATTGCATTGTGAAATGATAATGAGATTGTACTTATACTATTAGCGGACTTGGTGTTCTTGCTGCTGCTGTTCCGACTAATCAAATGTTGTTGTTGTGAGTTGTTTTGGTTTATAATAATGGGTACTGCTATAGGAATGAATAAGTACAACGATGTATATTAGGCCTTCGAAATTCACTATGATGTTTCATCAATAGTATTCTGTCAAATTAAAATTGTAGTGAGCATAACAATTGCTACAACAACAATGTCTCCCAAAGTATGCCAAGTGCTACGATCTAAAAGCCTACCGCTACATTTCTCTGTAATTTACTATTCCGTTGATATACTCCAAGCAGAATTACGAGGTCTTCATTTCGACTTTTTTTACGATGTTTACGAAAAACATTTGTTTCCCATAATCTATTCGATGCTTACTACGATGTATGCGATGTTTACTACCGTGTATACGATGTTGGCTACGATGCGTACGATATTACTTACGATGGGTAGCAGCTTGATTTCTCACCTGTTTCGCAATTCTGGCCTGTCCAGCCAAATGTGCAGCCGCAGTTATATTGAGAATTCGCTTCGGGATCACAGGTACCTCCATTGAGACAAGGACTGCTTCCGCATACGTCGGTAGCTGTTGATTTGGATGAAGGTCAAACAAATAAAAATATATGAAAAAAGTGAGAAAAAAACCCAACAACAACAAGCACATGACACATTTTCTGTAACTGCTGGTCGGTGCCCGGCATAATGCTCCTGGAATGAATTCTCTGGGCTTTATGTCGTCACACATATAGCATTATAGGGTCAGGGTTTGCATGTCGGTCTCAGATTTGGAAATGCACTTAGGGTGTAACATAGTGTTAGGTCCAGGGTTGAAGTTAGAATTGGGTTAGTCTACGAAACTGGCCACGGAGCAATTAAAGCCAGATAATATGTCGTACAATATACTGCTTATTGAGCAGCATTGTGAATTAAAGGTCTGATACACCACAATCCCACCCGACCCATTCCTGCCTGTTCAGTGTAATATCTTATATTGTTCAGTTTGGTGTCGGTGGTGTTGGTGAGACAATGGTAGGGTATTCCAAATATTTGTTTCATCAGAAAAGAGAGAAAACACTAACAAACATACAAGCAAAGAAACAAAGAAACGCACAATGGTATTTCCTTTTCACTACTCACCAAAGCAACCTTCACTTAGGGAAATGTCGTCGATTGCGACATCACCCAAATTGCCATCGCCACGTGATCCAATAAATGAAATCTAGCACAAAAAAAGAAGATTTTTTTTGGTGGTAGAAACAACAACAACATCAAGAGCATGACGATGTCCCGACATTGAATTGCTCCTGCGACAATGGCTCCGGGCATCATTTCGGTAAATGGTTAGGGTTAGGGTAAGGTATATCAGTCCTGTTTAGACGGAGGCAAGTTACCCTGGGGTAAAGGTCGTGTTAAGAGCTAGTCGGGGTAAATATGGTAAGGTAGGTGTAAAGGTCGGAGTAAGGACTGTCTGAACGATGATTGTGTTAGCTACGTCTACCTTTATCCCGACCTATTTACTCTTGGATTTTTCCAAAAGTAACTCGCTAACACGACTAGAGGGTAGCGTAAGTTGACCGTGTGGATGCTCTCACTTACACCCGGGAGTATAATTTCGCTAGCCATCTATACACAGAGTGTGGCCAACTTAGTTTTACTGGGTCACAACATGGCGTATATTTTTTGGTTTTGTGCTTGGTTCGATGAATCTTTTTTTTTTAAAAGTTCAAGGGTAAAGCTATCTAGCAAGACATTCACCCAGTAGATTCTAAAATGTTTCACATGTAATACTAACGTTATTAGTTTGTAAATTTGTATAATTCCACCTTATATGTTGTCTTACATTATTTAGTTTTTCTACTTTTATATCAAATAACCATCTTAATTAGGTATGTTTTCTTCATTTAATTTCTTTATGTTACTCACGTTGATTAAACACTATATGAAAATATTTTATCATTATTATTATTGTTATCATCATTCTCATTTTCAGTATCATAATCAATATTACTGTTATTATGATAATTATGCTTATTATTCTCTTTTTAATAAAAATTATTATTATCATTATTATTATCATTATTACTATCATTTTGCGTCGATGTTGTGGTGTTGGCCGATCAGATCACGGAATAAGCACGGTCAATCTGCATGGCTGATCGTCAACGAAACTAAGTTAAGTCTTTTGTCAACTCCGGTTGTTGCTACGGCAGGCAGTCAGTGAAAACGAATTCGTTTAATCAAATTATGGAAATGCAAGCATTACTTTAAACAAAGAGAACTTTGTTATTCCTGGCTCATTTTTCCTGATTGAGGTGTCATATGAAATATGCATCATATGAGTTGCATCACATGAAAGAGGAGGATTTAAGCTTTACATATATGTGTTATTTATTAATTATAATTGTGATTAAGTTATGATAAAACATTGATAATTCTCGGTTTCGTTTTTTCTGGGACGCACTGTATAACAAATCCCCAAAATGAATATCGTGTGTGTAAACAGAACAGTTGATATTAGACTAAGAAGGCTCACCCCTCCTAATGACGAAATGCTCGTACGCCTATGATTGCACTGCTCCATCCTGAAGTTTCCTTTGAGTATATTGAAATGTACATGAAATTGCTTTTTTTTAATGGGGGGGGGGGGTAGTTGGTCCTAATTTGAAATAAAAACATGATGAAATTAAAATTAAGGAGAAAATCTACCACTCGCTCACGTTTCTTGTTGGTATTGTTAAGTAAACGATTTAATTGTTAGCACCGGGCGCAATAATACCTACACTGTAGAAGGAAGACGAACAGCAGGTGAAGTACTCACATTGTAATATCCCAGGCTCGGTGGAATGAATACGTTGAAGTGCTTCCACGAATCAGTGAGGTTGCTTTGGCCATTTACAAACACGTAGGTAATTGAAGTATAGCTATATGAAATAGCCATTGAGAGCTCACCAACATTGTCCCCAAAAGCGTGGTAGTAGAAGTCGACGTTACAAGGTGTTCTTTCCTTGAATAACTCGACGGATTTCAAGATAGCAGTATCTCGATCATTTTTGCGTGTCGTTTCGATGTACATATAGTGCCCTAATAAGGAAACACAGTTATTGCAGATAATTGTAAAAATGTTGTATGCATATCTCTGTATAATCATTTCTTGCACTTGCCATCCTATATCATGATCATGATCATGATAATTGTAGTAACACCACTAATGATTATTATAATAAATATAGTGACTAAATACATTTTCAGAGACTTCACAGATAGGACTTGTATGACAAACCAATAAATAATCATATTACAAATATCAAAGTTTTCTTTTTAAACGTATAGAGATTCGTTAATTGAGTCTGCGATAACTGTACTTGTCGTACAAAAGAAACATTAGTAGAGTCTACCCACATGTCTCTGGTATTAAAATAGTATAGAGAAGTATCGGTTTTAAATATGGCTCTCTTTATAGGTTAAAGTAGGGAGTAGACCACACTGCAAGGTCACTGGACAGGTGGCTATCCCATCAACTCAGCTCTCAATTAACATAATAAAAAGAGGATCACGGGGGACCAATGGTCACCGATTAGGCATTGTTTTCTATATAGAGGGAGCAAGTAGCTACAAGTAGGACAGTGTGGCTTTAAGAATATTTTAAAACATGATGAGTGAAAATTGTTAAACACGTTGTATATTCTTCCAATCACACAAGATACTGCCGTAGACTTTTTTTAAAAGGACAAGCGTGTTTACTCATGCGAAACTTGTCCGTCTAAAGAAGGATATTCACTGTCCTCCAATATCGGGTGTGTTCCTGAAAGTGCGCTAACCTGTATCGTTCATGAGGGTGTGATCAGTAGGTGGTCCAGTGTCAAGAGTGGGCGTTTCACCAGAGTGTCTCGTCCAGTCGAAGTCGTCTTCGATGTCTTCTTGGTAAAAGAAACACAGATCACCCATCTCACTGCTCTCAAAGTCACAGGTGTTGGGGATTTCTGTTAATAGAATGAATGGTTAAAGCCATGCACATAGTATTTAGTGTCCATGTGTAGTGCATCATAATTCGCTGACACCTGATGTAATTCCATTACCAATTTTTGTATATAACTTTTCTTTCTCCCTCTTTGGGCTAATATTTCTCAGTTTTGAATACTTTAATAATAGTTTTGTTTTCAATAAACTTTTTTTTTTTCAAACGGTAAAAAAAAAGAGGGCAATACAACATCTTTTTATTTTACGCCTCAGCCTTATTTGCCATATTACTAAGATTAATTTTAAAATATTGGTTTCAAGAGCAAGAAGTAGAATAAATCCCATGGTCGGAAGGGAACAAATTTGGTTTTGTAAAGGATGCGGGCACAATAAATGCAATATTTGTGGTTAGAAATATAATGGAGAGAGCAATCGAAATGCAAAAGGATGTGTACATGTCTTTCATTGATTATTCAAAGGCTTTCGATAAAGTAAAACATGAGCTTAAAAGGCTTTCTTTCTGTATTTATCTTCTGAATAGATTTTTCAAGGTTTTGTTGTTGTTGACTTATTGTCTCAATCAATGAATCTGTTATTATGGAACAATGGAATATAACTTACTGGGTTGTCTGACCATTACGTCGTCAATACCAATGTCAGATCTTTCTCCTTCACCTATGACACCTTCAAATACAATCTGAGGAAAGAAGGAAGAGACAAAGAAGGAAAATAAAAGTAGAATTAAGGAAGAACATAAAGGGACAAACACACAATCTGGGCAAGGACAAGGAGGACAACGACGAAGAAGGGGAGGGAGGAGATGAAGTGGAAGAAAAGAGGGAAGACGCGGGAAAAGAGGAGGGCGGGAAACAATCGAGGAAGGAGGAGTAGAAGGAGGAGGAAGTATGAGGAGGAAAAGGAGGAAGAGGTGAAGAATCAGAGGAGGGAGTAGTAGCATGAGTGGCAGTAGGGGAGCGAGGAGGAAAGGAAGAGGGGAGGAGGGATGAGGAGAAAGAGTGGGGAGGGGATGAGGAGGAAGAGTGGGGAAGGGAGAAAGAGGGAGGAGGAAGAGGAAAGAAGTGGAGATGAATTAGAGGAGGGAGGAGTAGGAGGAGGGGAAGAGGAAGAAAGGAGGAGGTGGAAGAGGGGGGGGGGGCGGGGAATGAGGACGGACGAGTACGACGAGAATTAAGAGAATAAGAATATACTTAAACTTAATAAACGGCATGGTACATTATTCACTCATACGTTATCATTAAAATTAAACTAGTAGTTTTCACCCTCACTAAGAAAAATGACATCGTGAAATATTCTAGGTTAAGAAAGAAGACAATACCATATCGCGAATGATGTTTATCTATTCACAGAGAGAGAGAGAGAACCTGAGCGTGCGCGCGCGATATTCATAGGAGTATTGTAACAAAAGTGGGAGTATAAAATTTGACTTTTCACCCGGAGATTTTTTTTAAAAGCGTGTTTTTTTTTTCTCTCTCTCTCTTTGGATTCATGAGGAATTAAAAAAGGGGGTTATAACATATCAAAAAGGGTGTGTTTTTTCTCTCTCTCTCTCTCGTAGACTCCTGAACATTTTCATGGGGAGGGGGGGGGGGGGGGTTATAAAATATATCTTGAATTTCATAGATAGGGGAGTACATTGAGTAGTGTTCTGGACTTAGAGGGGTTTGTAATGCAGGAAAAGCCCGCGATAAGCCAGCGGCAGGGGGGGGGGGGGTGGGGGTTCAAAAGTGTTGGCAGTCCTGAGATAGGGGGTGCTTTCAAAGGGAGTGAACAAGCATACGTGTACCCGGCTAAATAACAATTAATGGGGTTGAGGGGGGTGGAGGGGGTTATCGTAACAAAAACTGACGTACCCGAAACTGATTGGAGGCCGTAAACACGATCTTGGCCTCTTTCCATCCGGACCTATCCGTCTGCGATCCCGAGCGTGACCAGACGGGCGGGTTAATCGGGACTTTTCCGCCGTCGTAGGTGATATAGACGTTGAGTGTGCCCATGTTCGTCCTGTTAAGCGGAGAACCCCTGTCGAAGCCATCCCACATGCTGTACCAGAACGAGATCATTGTCATGTCCGTGCCGGCCTCGTTGGCCGGGGAGTCGAAGGGACTGTAGATCCTCGCTTTCTCTCCTGGGTCCCGCCCGTTTGCTTCGGTGTAGAGGAAGTTGCCACCTGGACAAAAATGGGAGGAAAGCGATGATGATGGCGATTGTCACAATGAACGTGTGTTTCTAATCAGAAATAAATTGTAGGATTAAATTAACAACATACACATGATGAGTTATGTTTCTAAACAGGCTGTTTGACCACCCACAAGTGACTCAAGAAGTATTCGGTAAAATAAATTTTAACTAAACAAAATTACAAAATCAAGCCTCATAGGGAACATCACCTGTTGACATTGATCACTCAGTTCAATTACATCTCGATACACTGTCGCTCATATAGTTGGAATATTTTTGTTTTACCCCAATTCATGGAATTATTTTAAAAATAATTTAAAAATAATAGATCTAGATAATAGTGTACATTCTCAGATTTTATTGAATAAAAACAATCATCTGGGAGGCAATGCATTATGGCTCAAGGCATGCATGGGCACACATAGAATTTTTTTATGTTGGGAACCGGGATAAAATGCAATAAATTATTGAAAATTTATTGCATTTTCTTTTTTATTTTTTATCTATGGAAACTGCCCCCTACCCTAGCCCCCGCTGCGTACAGTCATGGTTCAGTGACAAAGCAATGGCCTCATAACTGTGAGGTCCCATGATCAAAACCGTGTCGATGTGCTATATTAGTGCCCTTTTGTGGGGCATTAATCTTCATTACTGTCATTTATGACTTAAGGGCGTAGGTCCCCGAGTTGATAAGTATAGAAGCATACACATGCTTTAGCAGTCACGCAAAACACACATTCGCAAATTATTATTCAATAAAATCTGAGAATGTATACTATTATCTAGATCTATTATTTTTAAATTATTTTTAAAATAATTCCATAAATTGCGGTCAGTTCGACACCATTGACATTTGCGTGCAATGTATTGCACGCATTTAACAGGATGTTACGTAATGCATAACAAATTAATATTTTTGGGCAATAATTTTGGGCTGACGTCATCAAATTTTACCAAACTTAGCAGAAAATTGTCACATGCTTGGATACATGTGTATGCTAAGTTTCATTGACTTAGGTGGATCAGGGAGGTGTTTTAAGTCACATACCCTGGGTGGATCGTCATTTTAGTAATTTCACAATTTTCTTGAAAATTTCGGATTTGGAGGGCAATTTTCTCATATTTGGTCAGCGTTAGGTAAATTATTTTTTATTTGGCTGGAAAGGGCATATCTTGAAGTATCTAAATCCAAAAAAGGGTACTGGTTTGGCCAGAAAGGATCAAGATACGGCCACAGCCGAAATAAAGCCAATTCCCAGAACTTTAGAGGGCGCTATTAATTTGTTTGCATATTCCGTTTGGAGCGTTAAATTTAGCATGGCTTTGTGCAATTATGAGATAAAGATACTGCGATAAATTGAGACGAAACGGAAATGGTATGAGAAAGTTATGACAATTTCTGATTTTGAGGGTGTCCATTTTTCAATTTCTTTTAGAGATTTTTGACGGAGTCGGTTTCGGATTTGAATTTGCAGTGCGAAGGCGGCAATTTGAAGGTCAGGTTAGAGGTCGCAGATGAAAGAACATAATCTTGGACTATTTAGAGGAATTGTAGGATCTAGGATAGTAGAGATAGGAAGGAATAAAGAAAGGCCTTAAAACGGACTAGAAACGGACAAAATGGCGCCTGGACGGTTATGCATGAGTGATTTCGAAAATCGAAGAATTTAGTGACCTTGATGAGATGCTATAGACTATGTCTATGAAATTTGAAAAGAAACGGACATGAGGAAAGGGCATAACTAGTGATATCAAGCACTACGTGCAAAACGAATGCGATTTCCTGACGAAAACAACACGGAAAACACGGAGAAGAATATTAATGGGGCAGAAAGTGAACGAAAACAAGGCATTGAAGATATTCGTCATTGCAACAAACGAACAAACAAATAACAGAGAAACAAACGTGTAAACAAGACTCCAAAACAGGGAAAGGCGAAGGGGAATAACCTCCATGACTCGTATTGTTACTTACTGCCTGTTGTATGGTCCCCTGACGGTCCCGTGAACGGGGTCGGGGTCGGCAATCGCCTGACCGACCAATCAAAGTCGTCTTCGTAGTCGTTGGACCATCCGCATAGTTGATTCGATGTCCGATTAGCGTCAAAATTACAATCCTGGCAGCATGCAAGACCTGCAAATTTACACAAAAAGTGAATGTCGATGTACATGTACCTTTTTTTGCGATAGCAGGTACAAAAGTATTATATATTTAGAACCCATTTAGTACATGTTTTATATGCAAAATGGGTCATATTTTATAGAAGATATGCTTGGAATTATGTCATACATGTATATATATATATATATATAGGGAGTCAGTCTTCGAGATATCATCAGTCCAACAATGACATTATTGATCAGGGTTTTGAAACGTGATGTATCTCTTTTATTCGACGTATATCACGTTATGAAGTGACACCGCTGTCTAGGAACTTCCTCAGAAAGTTTGATGCCCGGGTTTTCTTCGAGTGGGTCAGACTACCTGTTATCTATGATGATGTATGCAGTTCGATATTGGAATAGACAACTTCAGATAAGAGTCAAAGAGCAAACTTAACCTTTGCAGTCATTGCATGCGCGTGAAAGCAGAAACAATAAGAGATACAGAATGGCGAAATGATGAAATACATCGGACCAATAATAAAAACGTTATAAATGCTTAGAATATGAGTTCAATACATCTTTGCGAATTCAAATCACCAATTTGGTCAATATTTTAGGACGTTTTCACGGTGAACTCTCCCATTTGTCGTATGCTGGCACCTGCTCCTCTTGAATACTACATTATTTGAGTCCTCTAACAAGAAACTACACTCATAAGTAATGAATTTAAAAAAAATACAATTTTAGAGAATTTTGTTTCTTCGAAAAAATGAGAGAGGCGTATATCACGCTGACATTACCGATTCAACTTTTCTGAAAGTTCAATATGTAATATTATTACAGCTGTCACAAATGTATTTATTTTCTCATTGTATCTCCTATTCTGTTCAAACTGTCATGAATTTTCTCCTTCAATTTTTATGCTTTCATTCAGAGCAGTTTCCAGACAAGAATACATTTGCCATTTAAAGCCAAGTGCGTGGTTCAAAGAACGCATAATTCTATATCAAACTAGGTTTAGAAATACGTCAGATGGTACAACAGTTGGTACTTTATTTTCCTAGCCAAATGTATCTTCACCCCAAAATATTATTATCATATACCGTGTGAGTAAAAAAAAAGCTTACACCTAGAAAATTGCCAATTATTTAAAAAATCATCTATTAACAGTAGATTATTATACATCTTGTGAAAGAGTGTTTTATCGCAAGTCGATTTTTGCACTCTCGCAAACAATGCCTCCTGTTCATTCAGGCGTTAACACATACCACACAAAAATGATACCAAATGATTTGGGATAAAACACTCTTTCATAAGATGTATAATTATTTACTGTTCATAGATGATTTTTAAAATAATTAGCACTTTTCTAGGTGTCAACTTTTTTTGACTCACACTGTATTTGGCCTCCTTAAGCAATGAATTCCAACAGCATTTCTTGTTGCGCAGCTGATTTTGTCGATAAATGAAATTAGGGATACTGGTGTGCAAAAACAGCAGGCTTTATTATAGAAAAGTTGGGTAAACTGGTCAGGTAACATTTTAAAAGAATGTTATATACATAAATCCATGTATGTGTATGTAGTCTCGTAGTCGAGTGGTTTAAGCACTTGGCTTGAAATTCAAAGGCCGTGGTTCAATCCCCGACACGGCGCTAATGTCCTTGGGCAAGGCATTAATCTTCATTTGCCACACTCGACCCAGGTGAGGTTAATGGGTACCTGGCAGGAATTATTTCATTGAAATGCTGGAGCGCTGTAATGGCAGCTAGACTGAAGCCGGGATAATTATTAGTGCGCATCGGAATATTTCTAGATAGACGGCGCTATAGAAATGCCTATTTTTATTATTATTATTATATGTATATACCCTTAAGCCTCCTAATTCCACTATTGTATTCATATATTCACCATTTCCAGGGTATTATTGTGTTTCTGTCCTGACTGCACATGTCTGAGTGTATTTAACATTACCTGGTATAAAATGTATTTAGTTGCTGATGAGCCTTCGGTTGAAACAATACTTACTAATAAAGTTGAACCTTTTCATCCTATATTTGCTCCTACAGTTGAGCACTGTCAGAAATTGCAGTTTCACTAAACTCGCTTATATATATATATAAAACAATTGAAATAAAATCCTTGAGAGAATTGTCTTCTAATACTATTAATACTAGTAGTAATACTTCTACTACTACTACTACTACTACTACTACTACTACTACTACTACTACTACCACCCCTTCACTACCACCAAAACTACAACTACCACTACTACTATTACTGCTACTACTACTACTACTACTACTACTACTACTACTACTACTACTACTTCTACTACTACTACTACTCCTACTACTACTACTACCCCTTCACTACCACTACCACTACTACTGTTACTGCTACTACTTCTACTACTACTACCACTAATACTACTACTACTACTACTACTACTACTACTGCTACTACTACTACTACTACTTCTACTACTACTAATAATAATAATACTACTACCCCTTCACTACCACCACTACTACTACTACTACTACTACTACTACCACCCCTTCACTACCACTACCACTACCACTACCACTACTACTATTACTGCTACTACTACTATACTACTACTACTACTACTACTACTACTACTACTACTACTACTACTACTTCTACTACTACAACAACAACTACTACTACTACTACTACTACTACTACTACCCCTTCACTACCACTACCACTACTACTGTTACTGCTACTACTACTACTACTACTACTACTACTACTACTACTACTACTACTGCTACTACTACTACTACTACTATTGCTACTACTACTACTACTAATAATACTACCCCTTCACTTCCACCACTACTACTACCACTACCACTACCACTACTACTGTTAATGCTACTACTACTACAACTTCTACTAGTGGTACTTGTAATAATGTGCCCCGTGATTGTCAGTGTTTTGACGTTCCCCTCTTGCTTCGACCGCAAAGGCATGTGAATATATACTACTACTACTACTGCTACTACAACTACTAATAATAATACTACCCCTTCACTTCCACCACTACTACTACCACTACCACTACCACTACTACTGTTACTGCTACTACTACTACAACTTCTACTAGTGGTACTTGTAATAATGTGCCCCGTGATTGCCAGTGTTTTGACGTTCCCCTCTTGCTTCGACCGCAAAGGCATGTGAATATTTCGTTTATATGACGTGATATCTTTCCTCTTCATGTCAGAGATATTTGGAGATCAAGGTAGTTCTAACAACACGGTGATACATGTACCTCTTTCCCCCAGTTTCCTTCCTTCCATAATACCAATGTGACTTCTGTGTACAGTAATCGCAATATTTTGTTCTAAACTTGCACTAATACCATTACTATAGTTGCAAAATCTGGCACACAAAGTCAACTCACTTCATATAACTCCCAGAGTACACCAAATTTAATTCATAGCTTTAATTCACTTAAGAAGCGTTCACCACGTTTATAAATGTGTCGCGAACCCAGAAAATACTTTACCTGCAAGTGCTAACAAAATGGCGGAGGACAACAAATTCATGTTGCCGATAAGTTCTTAGGATCCCAGAAAAATATCATGTCCTCAAACATGTGATTCCGTCCAGCATAACCAGACTAAACAAGTATGGTTACGTACAAAGCACAATCAAGAAATCATGACCGATTATAAAACGGACGAATGTACAGATGAGAACAAGAATTCTAGGTGGGTATCTAGCTCGATTTAGCGACGGACTTAAAAACCACCCAACCAGCGATTTGTAAGGTCACAGATAAGGAGAAGATATCGAACACGTTATCAATAAGAAAAAGAACTAGATTTGTAATACTTGTTTGGAACAAGTATAGGTGGGCTGGTCCAACTATAATTTAAGACAAAATAAAGTGCACATTTGAGATAGCTTATTGTCTGAGCTAAAACATACTCGAAGTTCAGCGTAAACGAAGCTTAAACGACGGAGATATTGCTCGCGAAAGACGGGAATGTAGAATCCAGTTTTAAAAAAAAGGCATGTCCCATAGAGAATACACGCAAAATGTGAAGAATTGACATGCCTCCTTTAATCGCAAAAATACGCCATGATGCTTTTTTTTAAATGAAAAATCCTGACAACTGCATTTGTAAAGCATTGTCTTAGCTAGAACATATCAACATTTGGAAGGAAATCAATCAATATTTACAGAGATACAATCAATTTTCCATAAATATGCTGACGTCATAATAAGCAAATTGGAATTTTGAGTTCGGAGGCCATTATGATGACGTCATGAGTTAATTGAATCATACTCTATTAAAATATGAAAATAAATTGGGGTCACCTTGCATCCTAAAGAGCTACAATGGATTTAGTATAGGCATGTTGTTGCCCATATATGCTATGTCAGGGGCGGATCTAGCTTTTTGCTAAGGGGGGGTTTGACCAAAATAATGACGATGCGGAGCATCGTCCACGAGCCGCGAAGCGGCGAGCCGATTTTTTTTGGGGTGTTTATTTGAACCCCGTAAGTGATGTTTTCCTGGCATCTATTAACACAATGGAGACCATAAAAAGCAGTGCATGATAACGTCTTTTTAAATCAAGTAACAGTTTAATACATAGTTATATCCAGAGTTATCATGTGTTTGGTTAAGTTACCAGATGAGTTGAATATCTTCTCACAATATTTGCACTTGAAAGGGTTTCTCTCCAGCGTGCGTTCTTTTTTCTTTCTTTTTTTCTTTCTTTTTTTCTTTTTTTTTCCTTTTTTGTTTTTTTTGTTTTTTGGGCCGCCCAAGGGGGGGGTTGCAACCCCCCCAACCCCCCCCTGGATCCGCCACTGTATGTATTACAAGAGCTCGCGCGCACGGAAATTTGTTAAACGGTCGATCATTCCCTTATTAATAGTCATAAAGAGACAAACATGGTATCAATTTGTTTCTAAAAATATGTGGAGTATTATGAAGAAAAAAAAAATAGCGATTCTATGTTGTGTAATAGTTTAACGCGCGAAAACGCGCGCGCATGGGCGTGTGCGCGATTTTTTTAATAAAATGCTTAGAATGGCCTAAAACGTATGCAAAATGATTTTGAGACAATTTTGAGCATTTCAAAAATGTGCGCGCGCATTGACGCACGGACGTACGCGCACGCGCGCATTTTTTGACCTGGAATCGACCGGACGGATATTGACCTTGATCATGATAAATATCAATGAGAAATAGCTTTTGGTTATGAAGATATGATCATGAGTTGATTTTCGTAAAATTTTACAAAATGGCGCCTAGATGACGTCATCAGTGAAGCCATTTTCAAGTTATCTTGTCCACAAAAAAGTGGTTAGAAATAAGAAAAATAAAGAATAAATAAATAAATAATAATAAAGGCAATTCTAACGAAATTATAAGGTGGTCTGTACGATATACAGCCCACCTGAAAAGAGGAAGAAGAAGAAGAAGAAGAAGAAGAAGAAGAAGAAGAAGAAGAAGAAGAAGTGGAAGAAGAAGAAAAAGAACAGAGTTATTTACAGCAAACAATAGTACATTTAAACTGAGAAAACAAAATTTTGCTTTTCATCAGGGCACAGGACACGTAGGATTCAAAGAGAATTTTTTATCTCAGATAAATATTTGCGAAATTATGATAAATGGATAAGCCTGATAATATAAATGAGTGATAATAAGTGACAGGCTAAAATATACTTGTATAGGTATATCTTTAAAGTAAAACCCCAATTTCTTCAGTATAAATACAACATGGTTAAATCCTACTTTGTTTAGTGGTATTATATGTATGTAAAACGAGATAATTATGGGATGTAATATATGCACTATTTTGTAAACCTTACCGTACATTTATATACCAGTAACGAAAGTTAGACCTGCACGTCTTCATTCCTTATCGAAATTGTTTGGTAATATTATTTGTACATTATACACTGTGAACCAGGGGTATACACGAACTGAACAAAACAATTGCTCGTCAATACAAATACAGAACACCATGCTGAATCACTATCACAAGTACTTGAATCTGAAGTACCAACATTCATGAGCTAAAATAATATAAAAAGGTACTTCAACATTGATTATTGATTCAATTCAGGTTCCAACACTATCCTGTGCAATTGCATCATGTAAGTTAACTTAAAACACAGCTTGCTTATCGAATACTCATTTTCATCATTGTTATTCCACCCATTGTTGGCTATTCTTAATCCGTTATCTTTATAAAACGAAAGGTGAGGAGAAAGAGAGCTGAGAGAGAGAAAAAGAGAGAGAGAGAGAGAGAGAGAAAGAGTCAGAACGTAGGACACACGCACACACATACTAACACAGAGACTAAGAAAGAGAGACAGAGGGATATATATAGAGACAGACAGACATCATGCAAACGATGTCTAAAAACATTCCAGCATATAATGTGAATACCGATGTGACTTGAGAAGCTTAAATGTAAAAATGGCGCCAAAAAAGATGATGTAAATCATCATTATCATAATCATTAAAATCATCATCATCATCATAATCGACATTAATATCTTTATCCCCATTATCATCTTCATTATCACCTCCATCATCATCATCAGCATCACTATTTTCATCATCATCATCAACATCATTACCATTCTCCTCCTCCTTCTCCTCGTCATCATCACCATTATCATCATCATCAAAATCAGCCTCATTATTTTTTTTATTGTGGTGACTCTTTTAGTTTCTCCGAGGGTTCATGAAAGGAGGGTGGAAACTAGGCCAAAGTTCGACAAGAGCAAAAATAAAGATTGTTAAATATTGGTCTCCAGGACATTTTTTCGTAACTCGTTCCCCTTTATAATTTGGTTCTGGGCTCTTGGTCTGGGTCATTGGCCTGGTGAACCTTCAGTTAACTGGGAAGTCCCTATAGGCCTATGTGTAATATCCTACGTAAGGAGGAATGCTGCTGAATAGATAGAATCCTGATGAAAAGATGGTTTCATTTCATGAGTGTGAATAAATATACACTGGTGACAAATTTAATAATTGTTATCATTCACCTGTATTTATTAAAACAACAAAAAGAAGAAAGTATTAATGATATCTACCTTTAGAATTTGTTTTCATTTTCCTACTAATTACGAGTATTCTGTATGCGTTTAACGTGGATGCATAACTGATGACAAATAGAGCAAATATAGGAAATATTTTTGGTTATGACAACGACTACTAATACTCTCTCATATAATGATACACATGACTAAATTAAATTGAATTGAATAGACCAGTTCACGGTTAGCACCTCACTGCAATGACCCCGAATATCCACAGATCTTCAAAACATGAAGAGGTCCCACTTTGTAGGCCTACATTTTGAAATAATCACTCCTATACAGCGATGGAGGTGCTATATAAATAGCCTTTGTTCCCCCTTTTCAAAGAATACTTCCACCTGTGTACCATATGGAGTGCACTGAATGTGCATGAATGAATAATGTTACATAAATTTCAAGAGCACGTATCCAGTATTTCGTCTCCGTGTATTTCAAAATTTGTTCTGCAATGACCTTTATCTGCTCATGCTCAGACTGCAACCGTGAACTGGCTTATTGAATTGATATAACTCGGAAATTTATTTGATTGCTTGCCTGATGAACACTTTCATTAACAAAAAAACATTTTGACATTCTTACCGTATTACTAAAGATTTTGTCCTGCTTCCTTTTTTCATTCTTTGTACACTATGTTAATTTTGAAAATGTTATCATCATATTAATTAGAAATGTACCCTGAAGGGGATCATCGCTCATCAAATACCATCATATTCAAATTATGATTAGACTGGTTGCTTACTAACAAACATTTATTGCTTTCTTAGCTGTCAGGTAAATAACTAACTACCACTATCACTTATGACGGAAAGTGTGGAGCACACTTCCATGTACATGTGTGTAGTCCCACATATCGTCCTTGTTTTCACGAAGTGACGGTAGTGAGGAAAATCGTAACGCAAAGTGAATGCAATTTTTTTTCACTACCGTCACTTCGTGAAAACAGCGACGAATATACCCATTCTTGTGTGCAGTGCATGTGATTAACAAGATTGAGTCGATTTATTTTAATTTTGATCATTCCATATGCTTACAGTATACATTTATTCGTATGTAACACATAATCAACTTATCCTAATTGCTTTCTAGGAATGTCTTAACATGAATTAAACGTCTTGTTTAAAATCAGCTGTTTTCTCTCTGTGTTCCGTTTTTTTAGAGTGTTGTTTTAAGTTTCCAGGAGTGCTTCACATGCTTGGTCGCCAACACTTCGTGGGTTTATGCGACGCATATATGATGTCTTTTTCCGGAGCATGACGGAAAGCACGACGATGACGATGCAAATAGTTGCCAAGGCAACGGTCACCATGATCCAGGGGTTGAAGTCCTGATGGAGAGCTGGATTCTCTGTAGTGATTAATGTGACATTTTTCGGGTGAACATTGTGATTCTTTGATCGTCGTTTGTCTCATGACTAGTTACAGTGTTAACTAAAATTATTTTTTATTTTGGATATCCGCCTCGAATTTGTCGCAACCTGTTGCTATGTCTAATATCCTGATATTTATTATCATAAGCCTTTATTGCTGCCCTGAAGTAGTGTAATCATCCATACTTCGGAAATCAAAATAAATAAATAGATGTGAAGGAACCTGACACTTTAAAACCACGTGTTTTTTTCTTTCCTCTTGTATTTACCTTTTAACTGGACCCAATTTTATCTCTTTATCTCGACCTCTGATGCAATTACCACAAATTATAATTTCAAAAGTTTTTAGACTAAAATCTACATGATCTAATAATGGGTCTTCTAAGCTTTGTTTAATATTCAGTACTATTCATATTTCAATTTTCCCATTATACTATACTATTTCAAGTATGAATGTCTCACTATAAAAGTTTCGTCCGTCTAGAAAGAAACCCTTTCGTTGAAATTATGTAACGAGAAGCAATTTTCTCTATTTCCGAAACAAAACACGATTACAAATATTATAACAATAATCAAAATATAGACTTAAGGAACTTTTTCGTTTGTGTACACGCAAACGAGGAGAATGTTCTTCCTGGTGAACCTATTATCTGGAGTGCACAACCACATAAACAATAATCACCTACAATGAGGCATATCGTGTAGATTAGATGTATTCCTTTTTTCTTTCCAAATCACGAAAACTTTACCTTCCGAATTGAACATGCCGTTAAGGGACGGATTGAAATAAGAATTTCGTTTTAATCTTAAAGGTCCCTTGGTGATCCTCTTTTTGTCAAGACTGTATTTTTCTACGATGTTTCGCCGATCACGGTTTCCGGAAGATGCGACGCAACCTGGGTCACATGCCGAAACTTCATTTCCGGTGGTTGCCGGGCACACCAAAAGATCGCAGTGGATATAAACCTTGGAAAGAGGGAAGAAGGTATCACGATCAAGAACTGTCGTAACTATCTTCAGTCCATGGTTAACATTACAGAAACTTACCTCCTGAATGAAGTTTTACCAAACTTAGAAACGAGATAATGTCTCTATGGAGCCAGAAAGTCTCTGTGCAAAAATCATACAAGTTAATGCTCGTCTGGCTCTTATCTAACCCAAATCAGTTTCCTGTAAGTTTGACACTTGACTTTCAGTATTAAGCTCATACGAACAGAGGTACTTGTTACTCAGTTCTAGTACTACCCGAGCTTTGGTCACGCTTACGCTACGTCACGCGCATTTTTTTGAGGAGTTGGTGTCCCTCCCGTCCAGGTTTTATGAGAATATTTACTCCGTTCGGGTCGAAGAATGATAACCCTAGAACATGACTACCAGGGCGGGATTCTTAGCGTCAAGATTAGAAGCCAAGGGCCAAAGGGATGGGCACCTTTTGTAGAGCACTCATACATTTTCATTGACCGCTAGGCAGAAACCATCAACTAGGTTTCAGAAAACAAGCGACTTACTCTATTCCCCAGCTCGACGAACCGGAATGTATTTATAGTGACAGCCACAAAACCAGGAGCGTCATCATCGATGTGAGTCGACTTTTCAAAGGCACACCTGAATTATAAAAACAAATCATTTATTCATGTTGATATATACAACAACTAAAACAACATAAAAAACAACAAACATCGTTGCAAGTGTGTGTCATTGTGTTTATCGGAATATCAGAGTGTCTGGATGTTGGTGCCAACGGAACTTGTGAGTAAACCGCTTAATTCAGGTTGATAACAAAAATGATTTCTAAATAATTAGTATCATCTGACTATCACTTTAAATGTATAAGTGTTTACAAACTACTTACAACAAAGTATTCTCGAAAGAAACATAAAATCACAAAGTTTTAGGCTTGTAGATGTATCATGCAAATATAGTATCACACAACCTCTCCAATAATGTCCCGCCGATTGCTTTGAAATCCCAGAACATGATGAAGATTACAACCATGATAACTAAGCTTTTGAAATGGTAATGGTGTCGTTAAGGCAATCCTGAGAGATTAAAGCTCCATAAAGTAGGTACGACCGACTCATTGAAAACTACACAGTAACTAGAAAATAATATCAATTATTTGCTTATTAAAGATTGTGTGTGTTTTACTTTTTGAAATACCGTTTTTGGTTCAAATAGATGATGTAGAACGAGAGATCCTGCAAAGGGCAGGATCTGGAAACATTAATGCTTTACACGCGAGCGAGGGGAGAAGATAAGCAAAGTCTGTAAGCATGTTAATATAAATTAAATCAGTTCATAATGAAGGGATTTAAACAAAAAGAATACTGATGGGGAGACTCCGGCAGGTGGTCTATAGACGCCTTCTTTTCTAGCCCTTAAGCATTTCCCTTTCCCTTCTTCTGTTTTGTATCGCATATTCTTTCCTTTTCCCACTATTTGATGGGAAGGGGGAGGGGGAGGGGGGGGGGGGGGCGTGCCCCATCTGTAGCTACGCCAGTGGAGCATAACCCTACCCATCTCGGATGATGGTCCACTGTTCATCGTCGTACGAAGCAGATGGTGTGGCCACGCAGCTTCTGATTGACAGATCTAAGGCGCCATCTTGTGAAGGGACCGATGCACCGAAATACAGCTCTTCGTTCAGGTTCACATCCACAGGGTATTCGGAGTCGGCATACCTCTCCTTGAAATCGTCGTCTATCCAGTGCGAATCTATAACGTCCCGTGGAAACCTCGGTATAATTCAGTTGATAATTGGTCACCTGGTAGGATCGTAGTGCTACGTGTTTCGATCGATTGTACGAACAGTAGAAAGGTACAATGACCTGTTTGAGTCGAGTGATTGTGCCTTCACTCTCCCGAGCTACAGCGGTGTTGCTGTAAATGATGTGTTTATAGTCCTCCTGAAAATCGCAAGAGAAAAACAACAATTCGGTTGCTTCTTCAGATCTTTGCACGGCCACTTATTTGCCACACGGGGACTTTTGCACAATATAATATACTCCACTTGACGGAAGGATTGCGTTGTACAACACAATAGCTTTGACATATTTCCATTTTTTGATCTTGTTTAACTCTATGAACACCCTTCTTAACACCGGTATAGATTGATCTCCCAAACGGAACAGTTAAATTACCACGATACCGTTGGTATATCTATCACATGATATTTTCGATGGCAGTTGGCACATGCAGGGCTATTATTCGTGTGGCAGCTAAGGACTTTAAGTCCAGGTAAAACTGACAAAAAAGCAAGCTTTCTCATTTTGTTAATATGATGAAAAACAGATGAGGTGTTTGGACCGCACTGTCATGTCGCATGTCCCATATACCCATTTCTGTAAGCAGTAGATCTGCGTTTCACCAACATTGAGTTCACTTCCTATCAAATTAATGATTAAAAAAACTCACCTTATCCACATATTCTAGTAATCGATCTTTCTGAATTGATTGCCGAATGTTTTCTTAAAAATATCATCGCATGACCTTTTTTACCTTAACTTTAAAGGTACTATGTCCCTTTTGCAGCCAACCTCAAATTCTGTAGAACTTTGCAGGAATTATGAATATGTCATGTATGTCCTATCTGTGAAATTTAAACGTTAGCAGTGTCCTCATATTCAAATTATGCAAGGAAACCCGTTTACTTGCTAGACTTCACTGTCAGACACTATTGAATGACTGACTGGCTTTTCTTCTTCTTTGGTAATAACATACATGAAAAGAGTTGTAAAGGGTACATGAGCATTTGTCTACATCAATAACCCACTTCTTGTGATGGCCAAGATTAAACTGATTGAATCTTTGCGCAGCATGAAACGTATGACCATTCGGTACAATTGCCTGAAAATCAAGACTATTACTTTTGGGCTCTATAGCCCTAAAGTCGATTTGACAACTAATAGTCATTATTTTCCCACTTGAAGACATTTCAAGCCCCACTTTTTTTAGGGAAGTTCTAAATTAGTATTATCTTTCAAATGCAGTTGGAATTTAACTTTTTCATTTTTTTGGCCTGCAAATGGGACATAGTACCTTTAACAACTTTAATAGTTATGACAAGATATTTCACTTAAATCCCCACTGCACTACTTGTAGCTATTTGCTCCCTCTTTATAGAAAACAATGCCTAAGCGGTGCTTCTTGGTCCCCCATGATCCTCTTTTTCTTAATAATTGAGAGCTGAGTTGATGAGATAACCACCTGTCAGTGACCACGCTGGGAGGTCTAATCCCTCCTCGCAAAACTAGTGCAGACAGGCTTTAAGCTACAATTTAATATATGCATTTGCCAGTTTATAATGAGAGCCACTATTCGGACCCACGTGGAGACAGTAGAATGTGAGTTGTGTTTTTCAGTTGATTCGATTTTACAGTCTTCAATTCATTTTACCGGAGATGCATGTGGTATCTTTTGTTATATCTCTATTGCAAGACATTTACCACAGGTAATCTGGAGTACTAGTAATGACAGTAAATACGTCTCATAGAGTCCGAACCAACAACGCTAAATGTTTATACTATTTATCGTACCTAATGAGGTGAAACATAAGGCAAATGATAAACAAAAAAGAGCTAGTCATTCCCATGTGCACAACACGAAGTTTTATGGCAAAAAGTAAGTTGTATCTTTTAAGCAAATGTGATTTTAAGGAAGTCTTAGTTAATTTTCTAGAACTTTGATTCAATGACCAACAAAGTACTTGATACATTGAATTGAAAATGATTAAAATGTAAGCATTAATGCCAGTTTTTCATGAAATAATTTTCATTGACAGAATTCAAGCGTGATTCTGAGACGTCCCAATAAACAAAATCACGTGAAAATCACGTCAATATCAAGGTATCGACTTGAGGAGATTTACGTTCTTTAAACACCTGACATTTACGTAAATGTGTTAATACGTTTATTGCACTAGGTAACTTAAAACACACGTACACTAAATCACGCAATTGTCACTGCAATATCACCAATATAATAACGTGATTATCCCTACATTGGAGACCATGGTTTGTAAACCTAATACTCCCGTGTTTGTTTGGTTATGAAATTACATCTTCATAAACGAAATTATCGCGTCACAGAAACACGTGAAGCGTTAGTGATAGTTTTAGTCAAAATATCTGCGTGAAATTCACGTGAATATTACGAGGCTGACTTGAGATGAATCATGTTCTTCATTCACGTAATTACGTCCAGGCGCGCCGGAGGCAGTTTGGGATTACAGGGGGTGGGTGCAAACATCCAAGAAGAGAAAGCTAGTTGCAACTGGTCCAGTTGATGAACCAGTTAATGCCAACTGGTAACCCTGGAAATTGAAATGGGCTAAATGATCCAGTTGATCCAGGCCAGTCAGAATTCAACCGGTCTAGCTGAGCCATTAGAACCATTTGGTAAAACTTCCAACCAGTTGAACAGCACTTCAATACTGGTACGTCTGTATTTCCAATGTAAAGGCATTGGTAATAAGTAGACTTACATAATTTAATTAATCGACATTTTTTCATATACTTGTATTTTATTGAAATTATTTTAGTTCATAGTTAATGTTTCCCTTATTCATGTTTAACTAAATGTAATTTATACGAAGTAGCGAAATGTCCTAATAACTGGTAATTTATATTTGTAGTATTTTCGAAATGAATTGCATATAACTAAATCATCAGTAATTAAGAAATATGCTGTAAATTCAGATAAATTGTTTAAAAAACATAGATCTGCACGCACCCCATATTCAATATGCAAATTAATTGGTGTCAGCTGGTGCAAATGGAAATATGCAAACAGTCAGTTATCAACTGGTGAACATAGAAATATGCCAACAGTCACGGGATTATCACCACGGAACTTAAATGGTAACTGTGAAACCATCAAGACACCCAAGAATAACTCATGTTCACACCTGGAAAACACGGAATACCCAGCTTATATTAATAATCCGTTTGAGTCACGAGATCATCACCGCGGAACTGTTGGCAACTTTGACTACCATTTAAATAGGTGTTTTAAGACAACTAGTAATGAAAAAATTTTCACACCTAAAAGTCACGTATGCCCAGCTTAGATTAATAATCCGTTTGAGTCACGAGATCATCACCGCGGAACTGCTGGCAACTTTGACTACCATTTAAATAGGTGTTTTAAGACACCTAATAATTACTAATTTTTCACACCTAAATATCACGGATTCACAGCTTAGATTAGTAATCAGTTTTAACTACGTGATCATCACCAAGAAAGTTATGGTAACTTTGAAACCATTAAAAAAGGTGTTTTAAGACACCTAATAATTACAAATCTTTCACACCTAAAAGTCACGTATGCCCAGCTTAGATTAATAACCTGTTTGAGTCACGAGATCATCACCGCGGAACTGCTGGCAACTTTGACTACCATTTAAATAGGTGTTTTAAGACACCTAATAATTACTAATTGTTCACACCTAAATATCACGGATTCACAGCTTAGATTAGTAATCAGTTTTAACTACGTGATCATCACCAAGAAAGTTATGGTAACTTTCAAACCATTTAAAAGGGTGTTTTAAGACACCCAATAATTACTAATTTTTCACACCTAAAAGTCACGTATGCCCAGCTTAGATTAATAATCCGTTTGAGTCACGAGATCATCACCGCGGAACTTATGGCAACTTTGACTACCATTTAAAAAAGGTGTTTTAAGATACCTAATAATTACTAATTTTCACACCTTAATATCACGTATTCACAGCTTAGATTAGTAATCAGCTTGAGCCACGTGATCATAACCAAGAAATTTATGGTAACTTTGAAACCATTTAAAGAGGTGTGTAAGACACCTCAGAATTACTAATTTAATATAACCAGAGATTCACGGACAGAACAATAAGATGATTAGCCGGTGTTAGTAACGTGATTACTGATATACTATCGTCCGTGTGCTGAAAACATTTTGTCTTTGTAGTCAAATGTTTGGATTGCTGCTCATAAACAAATGAAGAAAAAAAAGAGGCGCCGCCCTTGATGGCCATGTATTCTTAGACAGTTTTGCCCTCAACGAAACAAAAGGAAACCCGAACCAAAAAACGGTAATCGTGAGAAAAATATGAGCTGTATAAAAATAACTCCTTCTTTTCATAAAATAGAAGTAATATGATCTCAGAGGATATTGTGATTGCATTAATCCATACATGCTTCACTGAGCAACATTGTTCTAAAAATGGCATGTCAAAATCCATCTGTGCCAGATTTTGGTAACACATTGAAAGCTTAAATATCACATACGAACATGTGCAATCAATAATGAGTTACAAAAGATATGGGCAAATTCCCCTTTTTTTGGATGACAGCCTCAGATTTCCTCCAAATCAGGGAATATCCCTCGAGCAATGAAAAAGAGTGCTTTTATTGGTTGAAAAGTATACCCATCCTGAGAAGGAAAAACAAATTATGATGGGTTATCTTCTGCCTTGCGTGCCAATTGGGCCATACCTTTCCCCCATCATCGAAATGCAAGGTTCCCTTTACTTAAATTCTTGTTGAAATATCACCTGATTGTCTACTTTGCACTTTTAAAAAGTTGCAATTCTTAAAAATGATGAAATAAATGTTCATACAAATTGCAGACCCACCTAAGTACAAATATGCCCCTTATACCCTTTACCATGGGACACAATGTTATATCGCAGTCGCTTTAATTGAGACTCGTGAAAACACCTCGTGGGATATTCTCTTGTATCCCACTCAATAGTATCACCACGACCAAAGCTTAATCTATCATACCGTTAATGCATTATTGCAGTCAGTGTGGTTAGTTGTGATACTGATGAAGTGAGTATCTTCAGATATCATTCCCGTGCAGTCGTCATCGCCTAGGAGATAGAGGTCCTCCCCGCTCGTCACCCCACCGACGAGAGTGAGCGGGATCGTCAATTTCATGCTGAAATAACCACATTGCAATGTGATCGTCTCGCCTGCAAGATTTAGTGTTCAAAATGAAGGAAATCGTTAAAAATTCATGACAATGAAATTCAGAGCAAAAGTTAAAAGATAGCAAGGGAGAGGGAAGTGAGGGAGAGAGAAAGAGAGAGAGAGAGAGAGAGAGAGATAGAGAGAGAGAGAGAGAGAAAAGAGAGGGGGGAGAGAAGGAGTGACCATTTAATTGATAATGGTGTCATAGATATTTGGAAGAATATATATGTATATGCCATATATTAATTAACAGTTCGGTTGTGCTCTAAAAAGATACAGAATGACACAGAACTTACCTTCGCAAGTGGGTACAGTGGACCCCACCCGATTCGCAGACCGCTTCGGATGGGCCTCCTAACGTATACCCGTCGTCGCAGGCGTATGCGATTCGGGTATATAGGTCATATTCAGGAGTATCAAGAGTGATACTGCCGTTTGTTGGTACCGAAGGTTGGGTGCATGAAGTTATACCTACAACAAAACAAATACAGTAGGCTTGCGGGTGCACCATGTGAGAGAGAGGGGGAGGATTGACGACTTCTGAACACGGATAGTCAACCTGTTCGAAACGTCGAGCCAACTCCCGCCACTCATCCTCTCCAAGCGCTATAGTTCTCCCCTGGGGGCCCGGCCCCCCCTCCCCCTGGGGAAAAAACCGTGTAAAAACACGTGATTTTTAGCTTTTTTTGGGGATGGCCTCCCCCCTGGCGGTCAAGGGGGGGGGGGGGGGGGTGCAAATTTTCAAATTTTCGAGGGCCCCCCCCAAAAAAAATGTGCTCACTACCCCCCTACTAATATTGAACAATTCTAAATCATAACAAAGCCCCTTCCCTTTGAAACAGCTTCTAAGAATTTGACACATTCTTTATCATTTGAAGGAAATACATTTAGGGTTTTATGTCTCATTTCGTGCTGTTCTACATTTGCTTGTGATGTAGTCACCCCGGAATCCTTTCTTTAATCGTGGATATATTCTTCCTAATGTTTATTCATTTGTCTCATTAGTATTCATTTCGGGAATATTCTACTTTTTGGAAGGTGAATGACCAAGTTTTATTATTGAGGTTTAGTTTACGCAATTTCTGTTTCCAAATCAAAATAATAGTTGTTGTTTATTCCCAATTCTTTGAATTTTCACTTGAATACATGTCTTAAATAAACTGGGAAAGCATTTTATTGAATCTTTTATAATAGTTTATATTCCTATTCCTATTCCTATTTTAGTAACAGAAAGGAGCCTTTTATAATTATGCAGCATGATGCAGTATTCATTTTAATATTCTCTGTCAATCATTGCAAAAGCTCATATTAAAATACGACGATTCTCCATTGATTTGATAATACTTCTGCCCTTTGTCTCTATTCTCATTTTGTTTTATATAAAGAGAACAGAGACCCGTTTAGGCTGTATTGAAGTACATCATCATCATCATCATCATCATCATCAACATCATCACAATATTTTCCATTCTGCTCAATAAATATATGTTCAACTAATCAATACAATTTGTTTTGGGCTGTCATATTTCCAAGCAATTTGCTTACAATGGCAGTCTTTCTTTCTCAAATAAGGCCTACAAAAAAAAAGATGTTGTATTGCCCTTTAGGTGCCAAAATATGGGTCGGTCGGTCGTATTTTTTTTTTGTTTAAACTTTTTTTTTAAACTCCCTGTTTGGGCTGATATTTCTTAGTTTATAATGCTTTGATACATTTTTGTTTTTACTAAAACACGGTTTTTAAAAAAGCCGACCGTAGATTTCAACATTTTGGGGTAGGTCGCAAAGGGCAATACAACATTTTTTTTTAAGGCCTTATTCATAAAGTTTTATGAAATATGATTATTTGATATTTTATCTTTCTTTTCATTTTTTCTATAATAATTTTATCTATGATTGCTTGTCAGAGAGTATTTCTTAGAATTTGATGTTGGTTAAGGTACCAAAAATTGTTTATATTTATATGGTATTCAGAAGAAAATAAATGAAATTAAATAGAGAAACTATAACCATGAGCAATAATCTTGCTTGAAAGTAATTTTTTGTTCTTTAATTTTTGTTTTTTTTGTTTTTTGTTCTTAGGAAATAAATAAGGAGTCTAAGTGACACAGCTTTTAAACAATCATTCTCACATACACACATTGAACGACGTCTCTTTAATCATCAATTCGGATAGAATTTATTTTCCAGTGAGATGTTTTTCACATAATGATGAAACGATTACAAAAGGCGAAAACAGATTACAAAATTTAGAAGAAAAAAAATAATATTTTCATACATCGCTTTCTTTGAAAGAAATTTAATGTCATATTTAATATGTAGGCCTATATGGATAATAACAATTGTTTTTTTATTCAACGTCGATATTGCAGTCACTCTTACCTAGCACAATTCAATAGCAGACTGATAATTGCAATGGAAGCATCCTACCAAATGGAGCAATGAAAAGGAAAATAAACATGGCATAGAACTTTTTTTCATCAGCGTCGAGAAAAAAACGTATAGATGCAGTAAAACAGTGTCAAAAAGTGGTGAGAAAGATGGTAGTAGAGAGCGAGGGAATAAGAAGTAGCTAGAGAAAGACAGAGAACGAGAGAGAGAGAGAGAGAGAATATGGGGAAAAGTATGGGAAAGAAGAAGGGATAGATAGTGGTAGGATAGGATAAAGAGATTCAAAATCATTTTAATACATTACTGTACAGTATACCACAAATTAGAATATATCAAAAATGAGAAGTAGGCCTACAATAAATGCAAAAAATATATTGCTCGATCGGCTTCTTCTTGAACTTCATCTGGAGCGCATTAGAGAACAGTATAAACATCAACACATTTTACCGAGTTTAATTTTCAGTTATAAGTTTCCACCTTCTTGCAGGAGGTGTATCAACTTAAGCATTAACAATCGTTTGTAATAATTTCATAGCCAGAAGTGTCACTATCATCGACGTACTCATAAAAGTTGTCTTTATAAAAAGCTAGAGGTTAACTGAAAACGAACGTCTCTTTTTTATTTTCGAAATAATTATGTATATAATCATGATCATATATTTCTTTCAACAAACGAATTATAAATTCCATATTACTCTATAATGATATGCATGATATATTCGAGATATATGCCATTTGCGAGATATTGAATAAATGACCAGAAAAGCTTGTGTCGTCACAAACTTTTTGTCTCATTCTTCTTCTTCTTCATCTTTATCATCATTCATCATCTCCTCTCTTTTTTCTTCTTTCATCTCCTCCTCCCCCTTCTCCACGTTCTTCTTTCTTCTCCTCGTTCTAAGCTTCGATTTCATCCTCAGTCTGCAGACGGCTGTATCCTTTGGAGGCTTTAGTACGTGATCTCAGCTTTTTCACCGTTACCATAGCAACCACGGTGATGAAGAAACCAGCGGCTGCCACCAGCATCATGTTGACTGGGTTCGCCAACCATGATGTGTCTGCATGGAGGAGAGCAAAACAATGAGTTACCTCGATAGTTTTTAAAGTAAATGTTTTTATTCTCCTCCACTCTGAATGTTATGTGATTATAATTATTTTCTTGTTCGTAAATGATTTCTCTTTTGTTCTGTACATTTCTGAACGAGTGCTAATAGAAAACTAGAAATGCAATCGTGTCACAACGATGTGCGTGCAATGACGCCGTGTTTCTACGTGTCGAACGAAAGAGCTTCTCTCGGACTATTCAGAGCAATTTGTACGAAGTCTTTAGCTTCTGTAATATTGGAGACAGGTAGGGCGAAAGAAAGGCCTCAATAGTGACCTTGATGGGATGGTAGTGACTATGCCTACGAAGTTTGAAAGAAATTGGGATAGGCAAAAGAACCTAGAAAGGGCTCGCAAGCACTGCGTGCAACAACCAAATGGGATTAGTTGCATGTTCGTCATTGCAATCAAGATCGTTCTAGGGGTCAAAAGCATGAACCCGATTTGCCCCATAGACAATACGTGTAATGCATGGGCGGAAAACGTACAGGGTCTGTATTATGACCGGAGTTAAATTGTTTTTTCTCTCTCTCTTTATGTCTCTTTATGGGCCGTATATGGTATCATTGGAAAGAAAATTTCATGGTCGTTATTGTAAACTACTCTCCTTTTTTCTATGATAATCCTATCGAAACATGTGTTGTAAAATAGATTTAAAGGACAAAATGGCGTCTTAAATGGCCCCCTTGACCAATTTTAAAAATCCGGCCACGAGGTGCCCTGCGTATTGCATCTCGGAATGTCATTGCAAATTTTCAAGGAAAAAAAGGATGTTTAGGGGGCGAAAAGTAGTCTGAAAAAATGACGTCATGGCCGATAAGTGTTATAATCGGGTGGAAACTCGGCGGAATTCGTATAGTGACCCTTGTTCAAATGCGATTTACTCACAATTTTCTGTGTGAACATATACCATACTTGGTATCATTCGAAAGGGCACTTCATTGCGGTCGGTTTGACACCAATGTCATCTGCGCGCAATGTATTGCACGCATTAAACGCGCTATTACGTAATGCATAGTAAATTCATCATTTTTAAAGATAACTTTGCGCTGACATATTTGAATTTTACCAAACTTGGCAGACAGTTGTCACGTATATGGATACATATGTGTGCTGAATTTCATTGACGTAGGTACAAAGATCGCCATTTTAGAGCAAGTTGAAGTTATTTCTCAATTTTCTTGAAAATGGCGAATTTGGAGGGCATTTTTCTCAAAGTCGGTCAGTGTTAGGGTATATAATTGTGTATATGGCTGGAAAGGGCATATCCTCAAGTATCTAAATCCAAAAAAGGGTACGGGTTTGCCAAGCCATTATGGAGATACGGCCACAGAAAGAAAGCCAATTCCCAGAACTTTAGAGGGCGCTATTTATGTTTTGCATAATCATTGGAGCATGAAATTTGACATGGCTATGTGCAATTATGAGATAAGGATAATGTGAAATTTCAACACAAAACGGAATTTATATGAGAAAGTTATGGCAGTTTTAGATTTTTAGGGGTCCATTTTTCAAGAATATGAGAGATTTTTGACGGAGTCGGTTTCAGATTTGAATTTTGAGTACGAAGATGGCATTTTGAAGGTCAGGTTATGCGTCGCAGATGAAAGAACATCTCTTGGACTATCTAGGTGAATTTGTTCGAAGTTTGTAGGATCTAGGATAGTGAAGATAGGAAGGAAGAAAGAAAGGCCTAAAAATGGACCAGAAACGGACAAAATGGCGCCTGGATGGTTATGCATGAGTGATTTCAAAAATCGAAAAAGTGGGTGACCTTGATGAGATGCTAGAGACTATGGCTATGAAATTTGAAAGGAAAAGTACATGAGGAAAGCACCTAACTAGGAATAACAAGCATCATGTGCAAAACGAATGGAATTTCCGGACGATAAGGAAAACAAGGAGGAGAATATTAATGGGGCAGAATGTGAACGAAAACAAGGCAATGACGAAGGTCGTCATTGCAATGACAGCAATAACGTAGAGACGATGATTGTTGTTTGACATCAATTTCATGGTTTAAATTTGGACACGAAGGTGGCGCTATTTCAACAAAACTATTAAGAGATTCTATTACGTTACCATATTTTGTTAATACTTTAATTTACTATTAGACAAAGGAAGAAACTGATTATCAGTTAGACCTGGTTACTGTTCTTTTTTGTAACAATATCCATTTTTATGAAATTGCCTTTCTCTTTTCCCATTTCCCGCCCCCCCCTCTTTATTTAATTTTTGTATTTATATTATATATATTTTTTCATTTTTTAAAACATTTTTTAAATATTTATTTACTATTATTATTATTATTATTATTATTATCATTATTATTATCATTATTATTATTATTATTATTATTATTATTTTTTTTTTTTTTTTTTTTTTTTGGGGGGGGGGGGGGAGGTGTGCTTTGTTGTTTAGAAGCCAATCATAACACTGTTCTGATAGTGTTATCAACGCCACTCTTTCCGAGTGCAGCTCACCCATTGAGCTTGAACCAGCAGCTGCTTGATCAGACATAGGTCCGTTAGAGATGGTGTGTGGCTTGGAGCTCGAACCCCGAGGCTGCCCGGCTGCGCTACGTTTGGCCCTGGTTACACAACCCTGTGAGCAGCGGGATGCGGGGTCGGTATCACAAACAAGCACGTCACAATGAAGGTATACCTGTATGATAAGACGATCAAAAGTTACAGTTTTAATTGTCAATCATGAAAATACAGCTGTTAACGTTATTCATATTATTTCTACCAATAATTGTTTTCTTTTTCATAATGCATTAATACACATCATGTATATGAAAGCTCTTTTTATAATTAGTGGCTATGGTTTACTATAGTGCATACATTGGACTATTATTGTTGCAATCAAGGGCGTATCCAGGATGTTTTAAGGGGAGGTGTTTTTTTGCCGAATTCATAAGAAAATGTTTACCGGCGAATCAGCCTGCCGGTGAATAAGCGGGGGGGGGGGGGGGGGGGGGGGTGGTGGTGGTAAGGAGCAATATCGGCGAATCAGCCAGCCGGTTAATAATTTCCGAATTAGATATGATTCGTATTCTTACCTCTGGATATTCGCCAATGAAAGCAAAAGCATCGATAGAGAATCCATTAATAAAACGCTGTATATCATAAAAGCCTACGGTAGGATCCAGCCCGCATCTGTGAACAAAAAGAATAGAAATCAAAATTAAAGCATGCAACTAATAGAAAACACATGTAAGAATTACCGAAAGGGACTGATAACTTATTTTTCTTTAAATGAAAATAATAACTACAGAGAATCAGGAGTAGAAATGAATACAGCAAAGAAAAAATAGATGCCATTTTCGAAAGAGGAAGAGGAAGAATCAGGAAACTTTATTTATTTTTTTAAAGGCCAACTTTATTTAGAAATATTATGTAGAAAGAAGTAGAAATCAGAATGATGACTGGAAATTGAAAACAAAATAAGGAGAAGATTATGAAAAATGGAAAGAAGATAAAAATAGAGACTAAAATTGAATGACATCAAAGGCGAAAGGCGAGAAAAAGGTAGGTTGTTTATCCTACCAGAGAACGTCTTCTGCACGTTGTATGGTCACAATTTTAAACAATCTAAACCTACCTCTTCAATAAAACCACAACAAAAGAAAGAAAAAACTGAAGAAAAAAACAAAAGAAGAAGAAAACACTGACTTCAAGACTTATAGACTTACCCATCTTTTACGAACGTAAATTCGATCGGGTTCATAGGGTAGACATCGGGCGTTGCCCAGCAGCGGTCAAGAAACAACGTCAGGTCAGAAACCGCGTCTAGGGTCACCCCGAAGAACAGCGTCTCCCCGAGATACACCAGCGCGTCTGGGTCGGGTGCCGGCGAGGTGAAGGAGATGTCGGAGTAGCGGTCGAGGGTGAGCGAGAAATTACCGTAACCAGTCTCGCTGAAGCTCACGATGCCGAGTTTGGGCTTGAAGGAGCTACCGAGTAGACTGCGGCGTTTGATCTCGCAAGTGACGGGGATGTTGAGGCGGAAATCACGCGTGATCAGCGATCCGTCTTCACCCGTCGGTTTGAAGTACGTCACGACGTTGGAGTACTTGATGACATCAGCAGTTTGCTTTCAGAAAATTGGGAAAAGATGACAAAAATATCAAGTTAGATTGAGTTGGCAATAGCCAATAATGTCGATATAGGGCCTTTCAATAATCTGGCAAGGGAACACATGAAATTGTTTTCGCTCAATAATCTTATCAAATTAATAAGGGAAAACTGCCCCCTGCCCTCGGAAACAGGAGAGTACAATATTGCGTTGTTCATGTACATCGTTTAGAGTCTAAGTAGTGACGTATCCAGGCCTTGGCTTCAGGAAGGGCAAAACATCTCAACTAAAGCCGGTATTGTCCCCCATCCCCGTTTGTAGGTCAAAGAAAATATATACAATTTTATTTGCAGTATAACGTACAACACGCGGGTCGTCCAGATACCAATTAGAAAACAAACCACACCCCCCCCCCCCTCTGATTACTGAAATATGGTAATGTATACGCAACCGTTTTACTACATGTTCTCTGGAATGCAAACCTACTGCTATACTACCATTCCCATCTTCTGCATTTCTCCCTCTGATACCCGCCTCTCCCCCGGCTCTCCCCCCCCCCCCCACATCACAAGTTGGATGAGATTTTCCTAACATTACAGGGCAGGTTATTAAGAATCCTTTCTTACCTCCGATACAGTATCACAGTCGTCATATCTGGTGGTGACGGCTATGCGACTTCCGGTGTAGTCGTACCCGACACAGCTCGGGTCTTTGTAGTGGACGTCAGTAACATTACCGTTATTCTCGAGCAGGGCTCGGTCAAGGAGAACCGTCATGGTCGTGCTCTCACAAGATACGCTGGCTCCTGTGGATGATGTTGGTGGTCATCGGAGAAAATTCAGATTGAAATACAAAATAAAAATTTGAATTTGAATTTAAATTCCAATTACAGCACGGGGGAAAGTACCTCCCCCTTCTAACCATCACTGCCTTTAGAGATAATGATACGTTTTAGGCGCTTCGATCAAACCTTATCATTCGCCAGTTGATGTCGGAATTGTTAATCTTATTTCTTAATTCTAAATCTTCTGATAGTATATCAGAAGTGTATTAGCTGAAGCCCCACTGCACTACTTATAGCTCCTTACGCCCTCTATATAGCAAACAATGCCTGATCGGTGACCGCTGGTCTCCTATGATCCCCTTTTTCTTATGTTAATTGAGAGCTGATTTGATGAGATAACCACCTATCGGTGACCATGGAGGGAGGTCTAATCCCTCCTGGCCAATCTAGTGGGGCTTTAAGGAAATCATCACAATGCACGTGACGAAGATTAATAATATCTATCATTCGTCTTACCTGCAGGGGTGATGGTGGTGGGGTCGGGTTGTGGATCAACTGGAAGGGGAAAATTGATTAGGCATAACTTAATGAATTGTGTAATAAGTTATTATGATACTAACTTATGTTGACATAATGAAATCCGATTAAAGCTTGAAATACATGACTAATTAAATGGTCAGTAAGGTTGGAAAGTACATGTATATTCGCTGTACAATCGTAGATGTAAGTAATCTGCATCTTCCATTGGGAACTTGTTCATTTACTCATTATTTTCAATACAATACACACTCACTTATACACATAGTCTACTGCCCTTTGTCTTGTCTCTTGGAAGCCCCCACAAATTTTCTCTCTGCAGCTAGCTTCTCCCTTTTTTTTTACTGTCTAATCCAAGTTTCCCTTTTTTTTTTGGGGGGGGGGGGGTATATTTTTCCAATTTAATTACACTGTACAAAGAATCGGGAAAGATTTTACCCATTGTAATTTTTTAAAAAGATGTTTGTTGGCTAAAATTCAACCCAATGTTGGATAGAATTTACCTAATGTTGGCTATCATTTTACCCGAAAAAATGCATGCTTAATTTCAAACCCAATATGATTAAAAAAAAAACAACTTATTTTAGACAATACGATTAATGGGAACTATAAAATGAATTGCACATCATTGTGCATTTATCATTATTTTGCAGGCCTATGTATCTACCCCTGGTGTGTATACATTTGTTTGTTGACGATTATTTTTGCCCTCAAGCTTTTACAAGATTTGAGCATCTACGCACATGATTTTATGCCTTATTTTGTATTAATACATCCTTTTCATATTTTGAACATACCAATGATGGTATTCATTTAACGATTTGTTATCTTTCATTATAATTCTTTAGCGCTTTACCTTTTTTTTTCTTTTAGAAATGTAAACAAGTTACTTGATACTGTATTATTTTGTAATCTATGTAAATACAAATCAAACAAGTTTTACAAGCATACGTTTAAACAAAAATCTTGCCAAAGAATGGAACTGGGCTCGACTAGCACATGTGCTAACTTCTAGTCCCCATTAACAACTTCAATGCATATAATTATGTGTATATTTTGTACAAAATAGTATTCATATCTATGTCTAAATATCGTTTTAAAACCATAACTGTTCAATCAACATTACTCTTCCTTTATGTATTCGTGTATCGTTATTCTTTGCATTGTATGATTGTTCATAATACTCTCATTATTGTGATATGTTGTGGTTATTAAATTCAAATTCAATTCAAAAGATATAGCAAATCATTTGAAAATACAAATCTTACTAGTTGTCTCTTCGTCAGTTTTGAAGTTTTCAGTACTGAATGGTCCTAGAGTAGCTGAAATAT
Organism: Strongylocentrotus droebachiensis; assembly: GCA_035222895.1. Taxonomy (NCBI): domain Eukaryota; kingdom Metazoa; phylum Echinodermata; class Echinoidea; order Camarodonta; family Strongylocentrotidae; genus Strongylocentrotus; species Strongylocentrotus droebachiensis. Next base: position 59,098 of record JAVYIG010001572.1, on the reverse strand, counting down.
CAAACGAGTCACATATATTATGAACAAAGCATGGACTTAATGAAATTAGTACCAAATGGTACAGAACACTGCGTGAGAGCAAATTAAATTATTATTTTATTTTGCTTGCTTGAATATTATTAAACATTATCACTAAAATGAAGTTAGATAATAATTTGCAAATGGGGTGGGGGGATCGGGGGATGCATAAAGACGAGTTGGCATATTACCTGCCTTCCCAGATCACCAAATCGTCAGAGTATTTATTCTGGCACCTGTCTCCCAATTTCTTCCCTTCTCTCTCTCTCTCTCTCTCTCTCTATCGTTTCATCAAATCATTCCATTTTATATCTCCCTCTTTACAGTCCATTTTTGTATAACATACTCTTTAATAGCTCATACATTCTCAGGTTATAAATTCATTAAGTGCGCTGCTATATACAGTGCGTCCCAGAAAAAACGAAACCCAGAATTAGCGATGTTTTATCATAACTAAGTCACATTTATAATTAATAAATGACACATAAAGCTTAGATCTTCCTCTTTCATTTGATTCAACTCATATGATGCATATTTCACGCATGAGTGATTAAGATCAATTTGAGGAGAGGAAACCACAAAGTCCTTTGGCGGACGGTATCTGAATTTCAAAGAGAAAATCACATTGCTAGAAAGTTGACAAGATTCTGTTTGTTTAAAGGGATAGTTGAGTTCTGTTGCAGAGGGCGCTACACAAATTGATTGTTTGTGTAAGATAATGAAAAACTGAGCGTCAAATTTTAAAGAACATAATATTTAAATGACAAAATCATCTTTGTTTGATCAAAATCGGTTCAGAGACGGCTGAAATATAACAATTTCTAATGCTTGTGTACCACCACGAATATTAGATATTTTGAAGAAATTGAAAAAACCGTTGAAAAAAACGAAATAATGCCTTTTACGTCGTATTTCAGCCAACGCCGATGTTGGCTTTTTTGTTGGCATTTTCGTGTTGTTTATATTACCCACAATTAGCCGGCTCATGTATTGTTATTTTTAATTAAATAATTATTTAACGGTTACCATGTTTTTTGGAAAGTGGAGCTGAATTGGCATGATCGTATTGGCTAAATTTCACACATTTGGGGGTCTAAAATTACCTTCATAGCAATTTTAGGCTCTAAAAGGGCACTATAATTGTTTTCCCGGCCAAATTCGTCAAAGCAGCGATCAATTTCACTAACGTGCATTCATTTTTGAGCGAATTTTCTCCACTCGTTGTTTCCCTGTTTCATTTTTGAACTGTTTGCATTCAATTTCGTTTCGAGTCACTGAATTTTCTAAACATGCACATTCAAATTAAAGCTTGGTTCAGTCGATTTGTAAACGCATAAGTGTCGTTCAATTTCGCCAATGTTGAGTGGGAGGAGAATTCTTTGGCGAATTGCGGTTTCATTTTTGTCTATGGGCAACCTCTTTCGCAATCGAGTCATTCAAATTAAAACTAGACCTTATAATCATTGTTTGAGGCTCGATGTTCATACGAAAAATAACTTTTTTATGTTAAATTTTTGGATCTATGATCTTTTCTGACATAATTTCACATTATATAATCTTTATATTTGTCTGATAGATTTATATTGCTTTTCTTATTTTGTTTTCTCTTTCGTTCGATCTTTATTTTTGTTGAAACATTTCTTTATATACATGTCTTCATAATTATTTGTCATTACAAATGAGGTTATTTTTAAATGGTTTGTTTTTATTAATCTTGATTGAGTAGGTAATCTTTCTTTCTTTTCGTGTTACATCTTTTTCTTTATTCATCATTGTATTTTGTTTCCATCATGTCCATGTTTAAAGTTCAACTCTACCGCTGTCAGCTTGTGCTTAGAAGAGAAGTCACAAATTGTGCACCTTCTCTGGGGACAGTTACCTGTGTAATGACAGATATCTTCTAACGAATACGCATGTCATTCCTACAAGTAGACTTAGCATTGAATTATTAAAATGGAAGTGACAAATTAACATCAAATGAAAAGCAATGCACAAATGTCACATTATTATGTATGCCTAATCACGAAATTTAATGCTCGAATACATACCACCGTCTGTCCGGCGCGAATTTGAATGCTCTTTGCACGCTTTTCTAAATTGAATGCTCATTTTGCACGTCTCCGTGACGAGAGTATGAAATCGCATGCTACTAAATCAAATTGAACGACGCAATTAGCTTTTTGAATGTTGATCTACATAGTCATTCAATTTCGCACGAACTTAAATGAACGTAACGTTAATTCAGATGCTAAGTTAACGAAGTTGGGCGGAAAAACCTAGTAGTACGTTTACAGTGTCTTACAATGTATGTCTTTCGGCGGTGATATATAATGGCAATTTAATCCATAGGTAAAGTCTAGCATTTGCGAATGACACTAAGTCTTTAGAAACAGTTAACAAACCATTATTCTTACCGTAACATGTAGGTAGTGTATCGGGAGACAGGTCACCATCATTACAAGAGAACTCTGTAGCCCTTGTCGTACCCATGGAAAAGCCAGCGTCACACGTTATGTTGAAAGTCGTACCATGCGTGACAGTGACCCCTGACGAATAATCTGAATCCGGTACAGCACTCACAGCGCAATTTGCTGAAGAAAACAAATATTATATTAAATGTCAAGTTCAATGTTTAAATCAGGAAAGTATTTCTAAATGTTCTTTGAATGTGATTGTCAGTGTCACATAAATATCTATCACGAAACGTTGTCTTTTAGTTGTTGTTATGGATTGTGAATAATTGGAGTACCTATCAAGTGTTATGTCCTATTAAAAACGTTTTAACTGTATTTTTACAACTAATCCATATGCCGATTACTTTGGAAAGTTCAGATTGTAGGTGCTTAAAGCCTCACTGTCCTACTTGTAGCTACTTGCTCCCTCTATATATAATACTTCCCCAATCGGTGCATTTTGGTTCCCCATGATCCTCTTTTTCTTATGTTAGTTGAGAGCTGAGTTAATGGGATAGCCACCTGTCAGTGACCTCGCTGTGTGGTTTAATCCCCTTTGGCCCAGTAGTATTGACGGTCTTTAAAGTACAGTCATGTACTCTATGAAGTCCCTCCCATTCCCACCTCACCCAGCTAAAACATATCATCTAAGTTATATTTGAAGAAAAGAAATCTATTAAATGTGCGTGTCAGACACAAATTTCGTTCCCACATCTCTGCCGATGAATTTTATAAATCATAAAACAAATTCCAAAAGTCTTTCTACAAATTGACCCCTGCAAATACAACAATGAAGTGAACACCATTTTCTATTGAATGGACCATACTTTTTGAATGTGTGAACTAACTTAATACATGAATGACTACATCATTAAATAAATAAATACATGAGTTTAAAAATACCGAGAAAAAATATGACAAACGCATTCACATTTCTATTTGAAACTAATTAAATGTATATCATGATGGAGGTATTAAAACAAAGTAGTATTAAAGGAGAAGAAGAAGAAAATCTTACCGTAGCAGGTTGGTTTGCTCGAGGGATCATAGACTCCACTGCGGCATGTTGTTGTCGATACCCCGACCAATGTATAGTTCGTGTTACATTCATAGATGAGAACCTCGCCGTTACTGAAAGACTCTTGATCTGGATACACGCCTCCATCGGTCAGAGTGGGTTTGGCACAATTGGCTATCATTGAAACATATTGGAATATAATACTGATAATAATAACAATAATTATAATAATGATATTAATAATACAAAATTAACAATAATGAAAATAATAATAGTGATAATAGTAATAACAATAATAATGTTAATACATTTAACAGCAAGAACAACAACAACAATAATGTAGATTAATGCGTTGCTAAAGGACATGCCGCGGTGGAATTGGAACATCAAACCATGTGATTCACAGTCGGCTCACTGACGTATCCACTAGAACATGAAATCTCTCATATAGTAAGAAATATTGTCCTGGAATGCTTTCGACTTTAACTCTCTCTCTCTCATTTAATCTATCAAGTCCCTTATCAGTGAGAAACGCTCTGTTTGATTTGTGTCTGGAAAAGAAAGACTGCGTTTTATGAATCCTGCGATAATCATGAAATAGATTGCTGGGGGTATTTTGTATTAAGACGTATTTTGTTTTTGACAGTGTCTTGACAAAATTATTTTCAAATTATCATATTTTTCAAATTTTCTTGTAAAATGTCCTCTTATTCATGACTTTTTTATTTTGTTATTTAGGTTTTTTTTCCACATTAACTGCATATGAAAAGAATTTACAACTTCACGCATATACAAGGTAACAACACATATCAATTTATTCGATAGATGGTGGTATTAAAGTAATCTAAACGATTTTATGCAAGTCATTAAAATAGTACAAAGAAGCTTACTTAATCTACAGTAATGAGGAGGAAACCTTAGAAGCATTATGCTAAATTTGTTACATAATTATAAAAAAACAAAAGAAAGACCATCAAAAAGACTAAACAGTGATGAGTACGAAGATTGAGGTTCCTCCAGACATGCTAGAGGGTTCCATGTATTTAGCAGTTCGGTTGTGCTCTAAAAAGATACAGAGTGACACAGAACTTACATTCGCAGGTGGGTACAGTGGACGGATTCCAGACCCCACCCGATTCGCAGACCGCTTCGGATGGGCCTCCCAACGTATACCCGTCGCCACAGGCGTATGTGATTCGGGTATATAGGTCATATGTTGGAGTATCAGGAGTGATACTGCCGTTCGTTGGTACCGTAGGTTGGGCACATGAAGTCACACCTACGACAACAAATATGCCAAAAGTGCTTAATAACCCGGGATAGGTTTTAGAATATAGTAGAGGAATAGTGTATTTGATATAATTAATATAATCATTATTATTATTTCTTCTTCTTCTTCTTTTTTCTTCTTCTTCTTCTTCTTCTTCTTCTTCTTCTTCTTCTTCTTCTTCTTCTTCTTCCTTTTTCTTCTTCTTCTTCTTCTTCTTCTTCTTCTTCTTCTTCTTCGTCTTCTGCTTCTTCTTCTAATAATAATTATTATACCAACAAAACAAAAATGCCATCGTTAGGTGTCATTCACATACTGCCACAGCAAGGTGACATTATATTAACGAAAAATCATATCAAAAAAATCTCAACCACACAACATTAATTTTTTAAATTTAAAAATCAAAGGCCGTCTGCACGGATATGTTATTATTTTGAATTCATACTGTTGTTACTATGCCACTTTGGGGATTATAGTAATATTGCATCCTGTCTCAATCCTACTACATGTACTATAAGTCGTAACCCCCTTTCCACACACACGCACACACACAGACACATACAAAAACACGCGTACACGCACGCACACACACACACACACACGCGCGCGCACACACTCACACATGTACACCCCCGCATGCACCCCCCCCCACACACACACACACATACACACATGTAAATTAATGCCAATGACAAGGTCCAACACCAGGCCCAGCCAAGCCAAGTCCAGGCTTGCCCAGGTTCAGCCAAGATTAGGTCCAGCCAAGCCAGGTCCAGCCCATCCCATGTCCAGCTACACCAGGTCCAGCCCGGCCCACGTCCAGTCAAGCCCAGTCAAGGTCCAGTCGAACCCAGTCCAGCCAAGGCCAGGTCCAGTCAGTTCCAACCACGGGGCAGCCATCAAGCCATATCAAGCCCAGGTTCAGCCCAGCCCAGGTCCAGCCGAAGTCTAGGTCCAGCCAAGTCCATGTCCAGCCTAGCCCAGATCCAGCCAAGCTCATCAGGTCCAGGAACCGGAAGTGGGGGCAGCCGCCCCCCCCAAAAAAAAGCATCGAACCGTCCCAGATGTAAGATTATCTATTCAGATCTTGCCAGTGCCTGTTACTGTTAGATCTGGTCCCGGTCTGGCTCAGACAATCTGGCTATCTAGGTTATTGGCTTGGCTTAAGAGTCTAAATTCATCCCACTGTCCAAAGTCACAATATAGCTGTAGATTCTACGTTAATACGTTCTACTCACGCACACATTCACTATCTCCCATAGATCACTGTATATAAATAACATGAACCTACCTGATTTTGGTCAGTACACACTTTCGTAACAGAAGAAGCAGTCCTTGCCACTTGCTTTTATTGTTCTATGCTTTTGATTTCTACAATATCTTCTGGTCTTTCTGGATATTGTACTACAATGAAGTAATTGATATATCTGCCTGATTTAAGTGCTCAATATTAAGAACGCCTCCGTCACAGTTTTGTTTATTGCTGTGATTTGTTGTAACTTTAGTGTTCTGACACTGCTCATTACCATGGAGCTACAACCACGAGAGAGGGGACTCCCCCGAAAGAAATGTCAGACATAATCTCTAATCGAGAATCTAGGACACCTACCCCCCTACCAACTACCCCCAGCTAACTACCCCCTAGAATGATAACCCCCCCCCCCCAGCTAACTACCCCTGGACATCTACCCCGGACAATACCCCCCCGGACATCTACCCCAAGTCAAGTACCCCCCGGACATCTAATCCCGGGCAACTACCCCCAGACATCTACCCCCCCGTCATATACCCCCGGACATCTACCCCCAATCCAACTATCCCCTTCCAACTACCCCCAGCCAACTACCCCCACCCTGAAAACTAACCCCGGACATCTACCCCCATCCAACTACCCCCGGGCAACTACCCCCAACTACCTTAATTTGCTTGGGGGTAGATGTCCGGGGGGGGGGGTAGTTGGAGGGGGAGTTAGTTTCCCAGGGGGAGGGGTAGTTGGATGGGGTAAGATGTCCGGGGGTAGATGTCCGGGGAGGGGGTAGTTGACTGGGGGTAGATGTCCGGGGGTAGTTAGCTAGGTGGTAGTTAGCTCTACCCATGCTTTATTACAGGGTTTTAGTTTTGAACAAATTCGACAAAATATCACTTCAAATTTATTACATTTGTGGGTAAAATCATTATTACATTTGTGGGTGATTCAAAATATCACTTCAAATTTATTACATTTGTGGGTAAAGTCATTATTACATTTGTGGGTGATTCAAAATTATTACATTTGTGGGTAAAGTGGTTATTACATTTGTGGGTGAAATTATTACATTTGTGGGTAAAGTGTTATTACATTTGTGGGTGTTGTTACATTTGTGGGTAAAGTGTTATTACATTTGTGGGCGTTATTACATTTGTGGGCATTATTACATTTGTGGGTGTAACACGGTGGCGTTAAAGGGTATGATGAAGGCGAGATTAGATTTTTTTTGCAACTTCGTCTCCATAATGCCTTACATGATGAATATTGGAGATGTTGCGACAGCATTAAGAGAAAATGAAGATTGTTCAGGCTGATGGTTTGTTTGGCAGAACTTGTTTATTATTGTTCTGTCAACAATCTATTGGTAAAGGAGAGATATATTTATTTTCATCCCCATCTACCTTTCCATTAATGAAGGCTGCATGGAAAAAATATCACGTTTTTTCAACTTTGGAGATATTATTAAAAACGACAGAAGATTGGAAAGGAAAAAAAGAAGGAAAAGGATAAAAAGGTGAAAGAGAAAAAGAAGAAAGAGGGGGAAAGGAGAAGAGAAGGGAAAGAAAGATAAATTAAATAAAAGGGGGAAGAAAGAAAAGAAGTACAGTTATAAAGTATAGTGAACTATACATTGGCCAATGTGAAAGTCACGTATATTAAAGATATTTTGTATGTACAACAGTACATGTATGTACATAAAAACATATTTTGTTTGTATTGTTTGCTTAATTATAACAAATATTAACAAAATTGAGAAGATTATCGTATGCTTACCAAGTGTTAATATCACAAAAATTTGTTCTGACCTTTCATGACATATAATCGTAGCGTATAGGAAATATAAAGTTAAGCCTCGGCGTTTCTCATTGTTGAAAGGCTTATTATTGTGGAAGGCGAGGTTTGATTTTTGTGCTACTTCACCTCCATAATGCCTTACATGATGGATATTGGAAATGAAGTGATACAACTTGTGGAACAAATGCTCATGTATGAGTGAGTATGTGAGTGTATACACCTACGCCAATTCAGCTACTCAAGGCCCTCAAAATTAAGACTTGTCTCTCTTTTGGTGAATCTTTCATATGTGACTTCGAGGGGTATGTAGGAAGTTATTACCGTCCATTTAGATCAACAATCGATGTAGTTTGGGTTAAATTCTTCTTTAAGGTTTGTTGTAAAATGAAAGGAACGACCATACAGTAAACATGCCTCTAGGTCTAGGGCCTACAAATATTGTTCCTAATCTTATCGGTTAGGTGAACTTGCGCTTGGTAAGGAAACCAAGGCCTTGTTGCACATGCCTCGCTGGGGTCTCCCGGACCTTCAGGCCGATGGGAACGGACGAAGGACGAAGCGATTTGTGACTACGCCACACACTTGGGACAAGTATCATTTGACATGGAGAATCATAGGGTGCGATTATTGACCAAATTTTTGCCTAGAATCAGGTTTCTCAAACGTCTTTCAGGCAAATTTTGAAGGTGATAAACGCAAAGCCTTTTTTAAACGTCTTTAGATATGGGCATATCTAAAAACGCAAAAAGGTGTGTTTTGAATGTGACATACAGCCAGAATCACGTTTCTGAGAGATGATAAACGCAAAGCTGTTTTGAACCCCACATACAGGGGCGTCGCTAGACCTTTTTCAGTGGGGGGGGGGGGGGGGGGTGTAGACGATTACCGACAAAACTAGCCACCAATTACCGACAAAATTATATGTCCCAATATCTACAAATTTAACCCTATAAACCCGGGGTCTGAGGCTAAATTATTTTTCCTATGGACTATCTATACGACTTGCGTATGCGCAAATGGTCATTTTTCTCGACGACATAAATATACGAATTATTTCGTAAACTTAGTCAGCATCATAGCTATATATTTTAATTCAGACGCGTAGCTAGGATCTTATTTTAGGGAGGGGCTGTAATGAGCAAGCGAATCACTTAAAGAGCGCGCGAGGCGAAGCGCGGAAGCTTAGACGTTTCCTTAAATTTTTAGGAAAAGCAGACTCTTAATAAGCCCTATATGTCTTAATGAAGTTTTCCCCCTCCCGCGCAAAGCGCGGAAGTTTTGACGTTTCCTTAAATTACTAGAGAAAGTAGACGATTCGTTGAACCGTTTTCGACTCTTAAGCCCTTATTGTCTGAATTCAGTTCCTCCTCTCGCCCGAAGCGCGGAAGCTTTGACGTTTCCTTAAATTAGAGAAAGCAAACGATTCGTTGTACCTTTTTCGACTCTTAATAAGCCCCGGATAAGCCCTATTTGTCTGAATTCAGTATCCCCCTCTCGCGCGAAGCGCGGAAGCTTTGACGTTTCCTTGAATTATTAGGAAAAGAAGACGATTTATTGTACAGTTCTCGACTGTTAATCCGTGTCTGAATTCAGTTTCCTCCTCTCGCGCGAAGCGCGGAAGCTTTGACGTTTCCTTAAGTTATTAGAGAAAGCAGACGATTCGTTGTACCGTTTTCGACTCTTAATAAGCCCTATTTGTCTAAATTCAGTTTCCCCCTCTCCCGCGTAGCGTGGAAGCTATGACATTTTCTTAAATTATGAGAGAAAGCCAACGATTCGTTGTACTGTTCTCGATTCTTAATCCTTATCTGAATTAAGTTTTCCCCTCCCGCGCGAAGCACGGAATTTGGGGCGTTATATCAAAATCTAGAGAAAGGAAGACGATTCGTCGTACCACTGTTGACTCTTAATCCTTGTTTGAATTTAGTTTCTACGGAAATTTTAAACCTCTGATTTATTTAACTGATATTATAGGAAAGTGAAACTTCGAGAAAATACAAGTATTGTAGTTGTAATCACTCTCGAAGTCGACACAGCGGATAAAAAGTCACAGTTCGTAGGGAAAAAAAACTTGTCGGTCGACCGACAATATACACCTCACCAACTTCAAACTTCTGCATTCATACACGAGGATCGAGCAAGAATACCGACACAGCTCACCCGACACAGCAACGTATTTACCCGTGTCTTTCTTGCTCCCTCGACAAGACGACTCCACCCAACAACCCCCCTCTCTCTTTTACTCCCACTCCTCCTCTCTCCTTTCTTTCATCCCCCGTTTCTTTTGTTTCCCTTTTTCCCTTTCTTTCTTTTCTTACTTTTCCTTTCTTTCCTCTCCTCCCTCTTTTTCTTTTTTCTCTTTCTTTCTTCTCTTTTCTTTCCTTTTTTTCTTTCTTTTCTTTCCTTTCTTTTCTTTTCCTTTCTTTCTTTTCTTTTTCTCTTCATGTTTCCCTCCCCCTTTTCTCTTTTTCCCGACGGCAGCGCAATTTTACCGACAATATCCTGACAAGTTGGGGGGGGGGGGGGCGTGTCGCACCCCCACACCCCCCTTTGGAGACGCCCCTGCATACAAATCGGACCTTCCCAGGTTAATTTCCGCTTCGGATGCTAGCGCGCCATGTGCTGTGTACAAGCATGTGTGTGTAGTTGACCTCCTAAAAACTGTCTGCTTCCCGGGTCAAACGGCGCAAAGCAGCTGCGCAGAGACAAGGCCTTTATTTTGAATCGTTAAGAGACGATAAACGCGACATCCCGCAAATCACTTTCGTATAGTGGGGTTCGATAGTTGGGTTCGATATGTACATATCTAGTGGCAAGACCCGATAAATACACACCTGACCTACCTGAAGGGGATCAGGACAGAATAGTCGCGGAGGCATTAAAAGGTTCTATTTTTAATTCACTTTTATGTCTACCGGTAAGTTAATTAATCTGTGTCATGTATGATGCAATGTGTAATGAATTCAGTGTGAAAAAAGTGCATCCGTGTGTGCTCGAAAATCAGAGTGACATATAACACGCAGTGCTTTTTTCTGGAGTAATAAAATTATACTTAAAAGATAGTCGGTACAATTGCCCCAAGCTATAATTAATTCCGTAGTTTAAGTGTGGGAGGATCAACGTTGAATACAGGTTTAATTTATTGGCTCTGATCCATTCTGAAACACGTTTTAATTCCTGGTTGATGGTTGAAAGCAAAAAATGTGGGTCCTTATGGGAATTTTTTTTTTGAGTCATCTGCAAAAAGAATAAAAGATAAAACGTCCGAAGACTTACAGTAATCATTGATATAAATAAGAAAAAGAAGCGGGTCCAAAATAGAACCTTGTGGGACACCACAACTTCCATTTTTCGTATTAGACAGGGCATTGGCAATAGAAACACACTGCTGCCTATTGTGAAGGTAGTTCCTGAACCACTCCAAGGCTATTCCTCAAATTCCATAATAACTGAGTTTGTATAAAAGTATATCAAGATTAATCGTATCGAAAGCCTTGGAGATCGAAGTCCAGGAACACGCCAGCAGTATGTTCATATTTATCGATCCCACTAGCAATTTCAGTTCGGTTTGGCGGTTCGGCTACATCACTTAATGCCAGACGCAACTAACTTTACATTTTCGCAAACAAGCGGAATACCCCCTTCACGTACACGGATTTTTCTTACGAGTCCTTACGGATCGCACAAATTCACGGATCTATTTACGGTTTATTACGGATTATTACGAGTTATTACGATATACTTACGGTATAATTCCACGATTTGTTACGAGTTGTAACGGATAACTACGAGCAACTTACGTGTCAGTAACGACCTGTTAACGTGTTGTTACGAATAGTTACGAGTTAGTTACGAGTATTTACGAGTCCTTACAATTTTTAACCAACAGATAACAACTGAAAACTAGACTTTAATTCGTCACTTCGACGAATTAGGTGATACATATGCTATTTTTTTATCGTGAAAGTGTGCCGATGGTGATCTAATTCATGAATGCGATAATGACAATATTGATGATGATGGTTTTGGGGTTTTAAATGATGATTTTGTTTTGTTTTAGATGATGATGACCATGATTAAAAGTGGTATAGCGCCCCCTTCATGTATTCGATAGAGAATTATTATATGATTAAACTATTAATTTACTAAACAAGCTCAAATTTTTCGCCTGATTGCAGAGCCTACCAATCATTGAACTGATATTTCGACGCGCTACCTACGCAACAATGACGTCATTAGAGCTGATTATTTAGCTTTTTCTTTTCTTTTCTTATTTTTGACAGGGTAGCCCATTCACCAACAAGTAGTGGTATTCCATGGGGCCCTGAATAAACATGAACATGTTTACATCGTTTATAACGTCCATACAGAACAGTTAAAAAAAATAATACTCGTTTGCAAAATAAACATATATCATTAACCTAGTAAACAGTAATGTCAAAAGGAAGATAATGATTAAGTCGCAATTATGTGAATAAGTCATGTTAATATTACAGAACATGCACGTAGTGTATGTTCGGCTGAGCCATTCACAAATTACAACTTTGTTTAAACAATCTCATAAATGAATTTACAGAGGAAGCCGTTCTCAACGAATTATCTAGCTTATTCCATTCAAATATGGAAGAATCAGTAAGCATAATATTATGACTAATAAGGACCATATCTAAACTAAGTTTCAGCTTATCGACCGTGCCGTATTGCAAATAAGATAGATCTACCGTTTGAATAACGTTTTGACGCACTGTGGATGTGGATGCTTCCATGTGCCCTCTGTCAAGTCTTGAGATAACATGCAAATACATTTTTTAACACTTTTTTATATTAAAACATGTACACAGTGATATATTTAGTCCTGATTTAATATACAAATATGAGTGAGATATTAACATTTTACACATCCATAACCCAACATCTATTAGATGTTTAATCTAGAAATGAATTTTAGTATGCATGGCAGTGAATGGCCAAACGATAGAAAATTTTATTGTTTGTGATAGTATATGTTATGACAGTCGAAGAAGGTAATAAAACCATATGTAAAACGGAACCAAAAAAAAATATATAACAAAATTGACCCACCGGAAATCGAACCTTGGAGCCTGGGTCGATTGAATGGGAGGCAAGTTTGTTAACCAATGGACCAAAATATTTCTCTAAGACATTAAACGTAAACGAAAAAATGGGTTTCTCAAATCACATTTTGTAGTTAAAATATCACCTTCTCAAATCACATTTTGTACTTATCAATATCAACCTGACAAAAAAAATAAATTACGAGATCAATTGAGATATTGCTCGAACAAGACTGGAATGTAGAATCAGGATTTCAGAAAAAGTCACCTAGCTCCCATACGCCTAACACGCAAATTAAGAAAATTCTGACATGTCGCCTTTAATTGAAATTTTCATTATGATGACGTCATCAAAATGATAAATAATGTGCGTTGATCTTGTAGATAATTTTCTTAGAGACACTGTATCAAAAATTGGGAGGAAATAGAGCACAAATAAGCTAGATAGTGCTCAAAGATCAATGTCATGTAGATTCATGATGTGGACAAAATTCACCTTTCATAGGCATAACACGCAAATAAAAAAATTCTGACACGTGGCCTTTAATTGAAATTTGTACTATGATGACGTTATTTAAATAAAGAGTAGTGTGTGTTGATCTGAAATTGACCGGACGGATATTGAGCTTAATCATGATAAATATGAATAAGAAATGACTTTCCGTTATAAAGATATGATCATAAGTTGATTTTCACAAAATGGCGCCTAGATGACGTCATGAAAATTCGGAGTCACTGAAAAGTCTCGCAGTTCTAAGTTAGACTAATATCTATCATCATGGCAAGTTTCATGATAATGGCTTTATTCAGTCTTGAGATATCCTGCGAAGAAATTTGAGGAAAAATAAATAATAATAATAAAGAAAAATATTGACGAAATCAATAGTTGATACGTATACTTCGTACGTATCCCCTAATAACTAGACATTGAATTCGCAACCGAGGTGATTCAGGTGATATGCCGCTTTGAGACATAACACATATACATACAAACATAATGGAAGATTTGATCTTTTAAAAAAGCCCACCCTCCACTCATATTGTATACTCATATGTACAAGCTCATCAGGAGATTTGCTACACTACGCGGCCAATATTCTAATAACACAGAGCCAATGAGAAATTCGGATTTTGAAAATGAATCTCACCTTCCATTTATATTACATGCATATGAACAAATTCAGTCCCTCGTGACGCGCACTCGGACAAGGGTGTGCCCAAAAATGTTACCCATGACGTCAAGTTCATGAATACCAAATATAATTCATAAAGGACAGCCTATAAACTAGGAAATACCACACAAAATCAATAGGAGATAGCACGTACAAGTAAAAACCATAATGGCAGATTTTGCAGTCTTCACCTTAAATCGGAATTTTGACCACGATCCCGTCTTCTGATCAAAAATTAAATCGTCATATCTTTGTAGAATAAGGTCCTGATTAGTGTTTTCTCTGTGCATGAGTAGAGAGAAACTACTGCACGTGCAGTAGTTAAAACCCCTAATCGAGGGTTTCTCTGCTCGCGCAGAGAGAAACTACTGCACGTGCAGTAGTTAAAGGTAAAGATCAGTATTGGAAACGCCCCAATTTCAAAAAATGAAATGGAAGCTCTTATTACCAATCATGTGAAAGAATATGTTTTGACTAATACATGATGATAACAAATTTGCCGGGAAACCGCCTACTAATTGATATATTTGGTGAATTAGTTTATCTATTGGACGGTGAGAGATAAACGCACGTGTCACACACGTGTGCGTATAGTCCCATATACATCTTTCTGCCATTGCTTGTAACTTTACGAAGACTGGGCCAAATTTCTTATCATTTTCATGATTCCAGAACCTTGCAGTTCACACCAATACTTATCTGCTTTCTTTCACAATGCAATCGCATGACCATAACTGGTCTTTATCTTTAAAACCCCTGATCACGGGTTTCTCTACTCGCGCAGGCGCGGTCATACTTGTTTACAACTAAACTATACGTGTTTACAACTGACTTTACTTGTTTACAACTATACAATTGTGTAAACACGTACAGTTTCCTATGTTTTGATTGGTCAAAACTATACGTCCATTCGATGGCTGTATATTCGTATAGTCGTATGGTTGTATCTATAATAGTAATACGCTAAGGCTCCGCGGGGGGCGCGACGTCTCCGCCGGCCTTTGTATTCTATTGTTTTTTAATGAGATCGCCGACCGAAGTTGACGCGGCTATCTCCTCCTGAACCCTCCCCTCGGGGGACCCGTGCCCGGTGCCATCGTCCGCGGGAGAGTCTACTCTGTGGAATTGGCTATACTCCGCCCGAGGTCCTCCTCCGTGTCGACGTCCAGGGCGAAAACAGACGCGACATGCATAATGCAGGATATGCGTGACGACAGAGATACCTCATGAATATTCAACATAACATCCGTAGACACACGACCGATGACCATCCACTCTCATGAAGTTGCGTATTAAATGCACCATGCACAGGGTCGGGATTACCCGAGTAAAGCATCTTTCTATAGGATGTGCTTTGTACTATAGCTGCACTGCACAAGCGAGATAGTAGCTGCACAACCCACAGTCATACACGGCTTCCCGTCCACGTCCAAACTTAGAGACCTATTTCCATCATTATTGCCGCGATTTTTATATAGTTTTCGTGAATGGAGGTATGAAATCAAAGCTTATTTTGTGATTATTACGGCCGTGTTTACTAAATTTTAATTATCATTTTCTAAAGGAAAGTTTTCACAAGAAAACCATTGGACTGACAGTTCAGTCGCAAGCTGCCTTCATCTGAACACACATACATAATTACACACAGTACAGTGTAACTCCGGGAAGCTCCAACACCGGCGCGGCACGCCTGCGGCGCCGGTGGAGCTTCCCGGAGTTAAGTGCAGTGCTGCTGCTGTCGCGCGGCGTGGACTTTGACTGAGTGTAGAGTCGAAAAGTATGGGGGGCCAAGCAGGCCAATATTTGTACCACTATACAACTACAATATATAGGCGTAGGGTCCACGGGTTTCAAGGGGCCATAAACCCCCAAAAGCTCGGGGGTTACGTTCTTCAAAGTTGGGGGTGGGGGGGGGGGGGGGGGGAGAGATCAGATCACATCGAGTTGAGTGTATATATAATATAGGTGTGGGGTCCACGGGTTTCAAGGGGCCATAAACCCCCGAAAGCTCGGGGGTTTTAGGCGTTTCATTAGGGTCAGATGAGCATATTTTTAATACTTTATTTGTGACACTTGCGGGTCACTTATTGGCGTGGGGTCAAAAAGAAGAGTTGCGTAGTGTTGCGTACCAACTACGCTGGCTTACGTTACTATATGCTGAGGGACGGAAAGGGGTACGATGAACGAAAACAATTCAACATGTTTAATTTTTTTCGCGTACTTTCGGCGTAGAAACTTGACGCAGAAAGTACGCCTTTTTACGCAACACTACGCTACATGCCTACGCAACTGTACGCTACCCTACGTCAGATCGACAAAGTAGTAAAAGCTTTCCACACAGTAAGCAACCATAAGCAAACCTGGACGCCAGCCTACGCATAACCTACGCAGGGACTATTTCCCCATTAATACGCAGCCTAATTTTTGCGTAGTCGGTACGCCACACTACGGAACTCTGCGCAGTTCCAGTGGCTCAAAGAATAACTACCTGTACAGTTGGATCGTTTTTTTAATTTTATATAAGGCCAAATTAAAAAAAAAATATGTTTAGCGTCCTGTTTTTTCGAAAAAAGGGAAGGAGGAGCTAGGCCCTTTTTTTTTCTTTCTTTCAAAATGGCCGCTCCGTACATTTTCCCTGACATTCGGGCTATTTTTCAAGATGGCGGCCGACAATTTTTTTTTTTCTTTTTTAAATCAGAAATACATTTTAGCAGTGCTTTTCATGTTTTTTTTCTTTCAAAAAAAAAATTAAAAAAAAAAAAAAAAATAGGAGGCGGACCCCAAAAAGGAAGCGGGCGGGGACGCTGAACATGTATATTTTTGTAATGGCCTGAATGGCAAATAAAGTTCTTGGTGGTTTTAATTTAGACAGTCTCTATATATCTATTTACACCTCCGCCCCCCTCTAGAATCCCGCGGATTTCCGCGGGTCCTGCTAGTAGTTGTATAGTCGTATAGTTATGGCACTTCGACCCGCACGCTGGGAACTATACATGCGTTCGATGGATGATAGTCGTATAGTTGTAAAGTTGTATAGTTTCCTTTGTTCTGATTGGTTAAAACTATACATCCTTCGAATGAATATATAGCTGTATAGTTGTCATGAATATGGCACGTTCCGCCCGCTATCCTACCCGCGGAGGGCCAACGTACAACCCCAAAACATCTACGTGGACTCCTCGCTACATCTACGCGGCTCGGATGAGACTGAGGTCAATACATATGGCATATGTCATGTAAAATGTATTGTCATCAACCATGCCATTCATGAGATAAAAGCGAACAAAATCCATAAACCAAAATCAATAGGAACTCTGCTAATAGTAATACCCCGGTTGCACATAGACACCGCTTTTACTGTGGCCAGAGCGTGGCCAATCGGGGCCAAAGGTGGTAGGATCTCCATGAGCGTTGTTTGGTCGAGGTGGGATCTCCTAGGTCGGGAAGCTGCATGCTCTCCCCACGCTTATTTTGGACGTGCACAAAATAAGCGTACTAGTCGGTTCGTGGCAAACAGTAAGCGGAAACGCCATTAAGAACGTAGTGGAAACGCCATTATCGCACAAGCAGCGTGATAGTATCGTGGTTAGATGTCTGTTTCAAAATCTCGTAATAAAAAACGCAGCACAGTCGGCAACTATTTCGAGCCGATTTAGGCCGTATATCATCGAAGTTAGGAAAGAACTGAATAAACGCTTGAACACCCCCGATTTAATAAAGACATCGACACAAATCGTAGTAGAAGCGTACTAGAAGCGTGATATGATCAGCACCAGCGTAGCGACATCGTTCTACAGTCTTCTATAGGTCTGTATAACAAGTATTTATTATGGTTCTGTACGCCGTAGCGTCAACGTAGTAGAAACGACCACTTTTTCAGATGGGGGTTCTGGGCATGGTCTTCGTAAGGTCGCAGCGATATGTGACCGGGGGTTAAGCTACATGGCAGATCATCTTACGAATGACGTCATATGAAGGGAGCAATAAAGGGGTTTCCCCGTCTACGGACTTAGCGGGAGAGCGTTGTTTGGGTTGCAGGTTAATTCAGATGGGAGTAATGATTATGTTTTGTTCTTCTATAGCTCATTTCAGGACCATATACCTTTTATATGCGCTTTACAATTAATATTTTATAATCAATGAAAACACTTATACAAAATTATATGAGATTTTAGCGCTAGATAATTGGTAATGCTTTGATGGATTTAGAAGAACCATAGGGAAAAAAAATCGCCACATGTCCACCTAAAAACATTAAAAAAACGATTGATTTGACAGCCGCACAAAGGAGCATAACTTTTACTGATGTAGTTCAGTTGTCTGCGTGGGGGAAAAACACACTAAAAACATTTTCTTTTTGTGATTACACCATCAAAAAATCTTAAACTCCTGTACAAATATTTGTATCAGATATTCCTGCAACAATCGCTATCTTATTTTTAAAAAATCACAATAATATCAGGATTGTGGCTTTTTGCAATCATTAAATCGTTAAACATAAAGATCATGATTACAAATATATATTATTTTGGACAATATTTAATCAAATTTGCGGTTATCTGTTTCTCGCGTTTTTTAGTTTCAACTTTATGATAACGGTTGAGGTTACCCTCGACTCATGCAATATGACCAAAGTTTTAGAACGCATGATAAAAGATATACCGTTAGAAACTGCTGGTTATGGAACTTTGAATGACGGAGGTTGCCAATCTGTGGAGTGAGCTTTAAACATAAAGAACATCACAACATATACATATCATTCTCTGTCAGAATTTCATCAAATTTGGCGTAATCTGTTTCTCTCTTTTTTTCTTCAAAATTCCAACTTGATAAAACGGTCGATTTTTCCTTCGACTCGAGGAATTGCACCAAAGTTTTGATGAAAACAATTATAAACCTACTGTCACAAAATGATGGTTGTCGAACTCCGAACACGGGTTGAGATTGGTTGCATTCGTAATTCCCGTATGAAAGGCAGACATCGACAGCGCCTTCCATCCCGTGGATGATCACCATCAAGGAAGTTATAAGTATCACTCGGATCATCTGTAAATAAGACAAAAAATAACATTTAAAATTGATAACAAGATGACAATTCTGAAATTTATTAACAGTGTGATTTTCTTTTATATTACGCGTGGAACGGTGGAAGAGAGACAAAAGATTTCATCATCATATATGTAAAACGGTTGGAAAAATAAGTGATGATTTTAAGCTTAATTCCTTACATCAATATATTGGAAGTAAATTTTGGTGGTAGCCAATAATGCTATTTACTATCCTGCTACTGCTGCTGCTACTCATGGTGATGATGATGTTGACGTGATGATGATAGTAATAATATTGTGTCTTATTATCATTCTTATCATGACTTTTATGATTATGCTTTATTATCATATCAATTTCACTACTAATTGTTTTCAGATTAACTTCCTACTATTACCAAGAAGTTTTTATGTTTTGTATTTTTATTATTTTGTAAATTCAAGACGTATCAGCCTTTAGATGTGAGCTTGAGTTTTAATCAATAAACCCAGTCAATTCATTTTATGTCAATCAATTTCGCAAATGGGTGCACTATCATTTATTGAATATGGCTTTACCATATATACTACTACAGCAGTATTGTACTAATATCCTTTAGCAGGACATTAATCTTCATTTGCCACTGCATGTGTAAAATGGGGACCATTAGGATGGTTGGGTTGGCTTGTATGCGCTTGTCAATACGACGCCTGGCAGGAATACTCTCCACGGAGCGAAGCGTGATCATAATCATGTGCGGATTAGCAATTGAATCCAATGACTTGGTTTTTAATAATTACGATGTAAAGCGCTCAAAAACGGAATAGTAAGCGGTGTTCGAATGTGATTATTGTTATTATCATTATAATTATCATTGTTATTATCATTATTAATATTGTGATGATGATGATGATGATATTGCAAACTCGTGTACGTTCCAAGCAAAAAATTTAAACACCATCTTGATGATAAAAGAAATACACATACTAACCTTGTTCACGCGTTAAACATCTAAGGACATACACTATATTCCCCTTGATTCAAGTGAAGGCATTTGAAACAAGTAATTAAACAAGGAAACAAAACTTGCAGCTCTACACAAATATGGAAGGAACACTACAATAAATATTGACACTTCCTTTGTAGAAATCATACGCAAACATACACTTTGAATGCATGAACATCAACACAAATACTAGACGACATTTGGTAATATACTGCGTATGCAGCGTGTCCTAAATACCTTTATAATAGGAACTTTTCGATTTGCGTGGACGTGGACGTGTGACTTCCTTTTAGGGCACTGGCAGTCACGTGTGACGTCCTTTTAAGGCACTAGTTCTCGTCATGCAAATCGAAAAGTCCCAAATCACAACTGCTCTTGGATATAAGACGCGATCAATTATTGAGAAACCTAGTACCTTGCAGTGTACGTGGAGCATAATAAGCAGGTTTTCCCCTTGTATTGTACCAGCCATTCTGAATCTCTTCGTTTGGGATAATAATCAATTGCATATTGCATGTGTCATAAAAATGTCATTGTCATTTATCATGCCATTCACCAGATATGAAGCGAAAAGCGAAAATATGGTCCATAATTCCGAAAATTACAAAGGATGCGTAATTCCTCAAATGATTTTTTTTCATAATTCGGAAATTGAAGAAAAAAAAAGGGGTATTTAAAAGAAAAATAATAAAAGGTAGGCGGATGGGAGAACAAACATCCCTCTCCCCTTCAGCCCATCAAAAAGAAGGGGAAAGGAAAGAGTTAAACAAAAAAAAAGGAGAATGGGGGGGGGGGGGGCAATAGGAGAATAGAAGGATAAAAAGGAGAAGAAAAGAAAAGGTAAGAAGAAAGAGAGGATAAGTTTGAAGGTGGTGAAAGTGAGTGAAATATACAAGGAAGCTATGTCATTTGTCACAGATGGACAAGGTAATAAGTGGTGGTCACGATTGAAGGCTTTCGGTAACACCTTGTGGTAGCCTTACTGGAAAGGCTGGTGATATACTCAGTCCAGTAAGAGTCTCTGACCAATGACAGATATATAATCGACGTTGCGTTTGATTCACCTACAATAATTAAAGCAGAACAAGTATAGAAAGGATGTGGGCAAAAAGGCGACAAAAATGATCTTGCTAATCGTATCGAGCCGAATTGTTATCTCAATATCGTAGGGGGGGGGGGGCTTTCAAATTCAAACAGTTTTTTTTAACTGTACTTCCCAAAAAAATGATCTACATTTGAAAAGATCCAGGCCGCATTTGGGTGCAAATAAAGTAAGAAAAAATGTCATGTTTGCTCAAGCTATATAAGTAAATATTAAGTATCATCAAATGATATCAATTCAATCATAATTTTATATTTTGAAAATAAACCACTTGGCACATTAAACAAGTATCTTGCAAGATAGAGGATCTAATAAATATGAGATTAACAATTTCTACATCTTTCGTAATTTATACGATTTCAACATATTACAGCATCAAATGAAAAGCTTACAAAAATAATTTGGTTAACAGTAATCATGAGTTAGTTGACACGCTCATATTTCTATTGTTAGCAATTCAGTTTTTATTTCATTTTTGAAAGAAAGAGAAGAAACAAGGATAGAGACACACAGACAGAGGAAAAAAAAAGTTTTTACATGTTTTAATTTGTTATGTCATTAAAAATTGTGTGGTATACTTTATAGCAGTCAGCTTGCCTTGTACTGATGAGTGTCAACAGTGCAGGAAAGAGAGAAAGATACAGAGATCATATAAATGATCACAATTCTCATTCTCTAGAACATTTATGTACACATTATACACCGAGGGTTAAAAAAAAAGAACTATTGGTTGTTCCATTTGTGTGGATACATTCTACTAATTGATCTAATTACATGTACAATAGACATGCTATCACAATAAACATCCTGACGACGGATAGTCAACCTGTTCGAATCGTCGAGCCACTCCCGCCACCCATCCTCTCCAAGCACTATAGTTCTCCTTAGAAATATAAGCTAAAAAAGATAACCAACAGTCTTTTTCAAGAATACACCAACAGTCCTTTTCAGGACTACACACCCTCAAGAAAGATTACCGAGAGTCCTTTTCAGGACTCCTCAATCTACCCTTTCTCTCTCACATGGTGTACCCGCAAGCCTACTGTAAATGTAAGACAACTTTATTTTAAACTAAACTTAGTTTTTCATTCGCCCAATGACCAATAATTGCGAGAAACTTAATTTATCGGGGAAAAACTCAGTTTTATAGCTGATAAAATCAGTTTTTCTTTCAATTGATATGCATAATTAAAAACAAAACTCGTTTATCGAAGTGATAAACACAGTTTTTTTCGAAAAACCCTGTTTATCAAATTGAAAAACTAACTTTATCGAAAAAAGTGATAAACTGAGTTAATCGAATAAAAAAACAGAGTTTTTAAAAGTGATGAACTGATTTATCGAATCGAAAAAACAGGGTTTTTCAAATCGATAAACTGACTTTATCAAATCGAAAATTAAGTTTTTCCGAAGTGATAAACTGAGTTTATCCCAACAAAAACTAATTTTATCGAATTTCAAAGTGGAAAAATTACTTTATCGAATCGAAAAGCGAAACTTTTCAAAGTGATAAACTTAGTTTTCATTCTTCTAAGCGATAAACTGAGTTTATCGAGTGGTAAAACATGGATTTTCAAAGTGATAAACTCATTTTATAAAAACTCTGCATATCACTTGAAGAAAAAAAGGTTTATCAGCTGATAAACAGGTTTTTTTTTCCTCGAAAAACTCTGTTTATCACTTCGATAAACAGGGTTTTTCAAGGTGTTTCGGTGACAAACTTAGATTTTCGTTTGATAAACTCAGTTTTTAGGTCGATAAACTGAGTATTGGGGGCATGTATTAGAGTCTAACGTTCGGGTACAGAGTACACTCTCTTGGTGGGATTATGCCAATCTTGTTATTTTATCAGTGTTGTTACCATTATGATTAATAAACCGATACATATATGTACATTGAAAAGATTAATAATTGAAGATTTAATGATAGTGGTATATGACAAAGTACTCATTAAGCGTGCAGCTAAGAGACATGAATGGATCAAAGGTTGACCTGTTTTGTTGAAAAGATGACGACAGTGTTTATATCCTATATACATCCTTATTCACATCTCATAATAATTTCCTAGCCGCTTTGTCTGTAAATTGTATTTAAATCCGTCCTCCAGTTAGACAGTGAAAGTAATGAGGATGTTGATGAGGATGATGAGGAGGATGGTGATGATGATGATGATGATGATGATGATGATTATGATAATGATAACGAATTAACGAGAGTTACCAAGTTTGTGGGTTCGAACTTCGATCCCCGGCACGGTCAAATAAAGAGTTTTTTCGAGGGTTTTTAAAAATGTTTCTTTCTACACTGTAAAAACAAGGGTGTTAAATTCAACACCATTGGTGTTAAATTTAACAATTTCCCGGTATCTATATCGGAAAACACCAGCTGGTGTTATTTAACACCAGGGTTTGGAATTAAACAATTCAATTCCACTCTTTGCGTTAATATTTGACAACTCCTACTGGTGTAGATTAACACCAATATCTGGAATCATAACAAATTCAATTCCACTTTTGGTGTTTATATTCTTGTTGATCCATTAAAGATTTTTCTATGGGTTTCTAATGGTCCCACATTCCATATTCCCTATTTATCGACCATTATCGACCAGGGTAGAAGAACGAGTGGTAAACTGATAATTCATAATCGATGTTGGCAACTGTCCACCAATAGGTAATCTCCATTGCATTAACTCCATCACACATATCATTTGAAGTAAATTCAAGATTCACATTTAAGTGATTTGTTGTTGTTGTTGTTGCATGTGTTGTTGTTCTTGGGTTTTAATTAAGGCTGACCAATCTAAAAAGATTATTTCTGCCTGGCTGTGCTGTTTTTTTTTAGTTGTTCATCACTGATGATTAGATGGCGCTGTTTCTTTTCCTCTTCAGTGGGTATCATGTACTGTGCAGCGTCCGTTTATTCGATGGTGCGGGCAATAATTTAGGTGTCGACCATGAACCGGGTGCGAGTATTTTATTAATAATAGGGGTTAACTGTGCAGTGCTAAACTATACTTTCCCTTCCCTTCCTATCCAAGAGAGTTAGTTATAACTCGTTAGCTATAATGATTGGTATCTACCTGTAGCTTTTATGAAAGCCAACAGAGTGTGCAGACGATCTTCATTCCCCACTAAATTCTTTAAACTCTTATCTTTAATTTTCAACCGAGAAAACAACCTTATCCTCTCTCGTACATATATCTTACTAACCAATAAATAATGTTCGATTGTTTCAGTTTCATGACAACAATCACAAAGGCCATTTTCATGTTTATTAATACGTACTTTGTAAAAGTTTAATTTGCATTTTCCCATTCTCATTTGATGTAATAATCTTTCATCTTTTTTACAAAAACCAGATAAGTTAATAAGTCTCGTTATATATGGATGGATCTGAAATAAGAATCTACCTTTGTCTATTGTTTCCCACTGATTTTGCCATAAATGCTGATAAAAATGACAAATGTGGTTAGTTAATTCAGACCTATTCCGTGGTACAGTTACATCTATGTGTTCTTTTTGTGTTGCATTTTTAGCCAAACTGTCGGCTCTTTCGTTTTCCAGTAGGTCACAATGCGCAGGTATCTACTCAAACTGTATGTCTATACCAAAAACGCTGGTACACGAATATATAATAAACATGCATGTTGTTTCTTGGTTAGTAATCATATAATCAATATAGCTATTGCTAAAACGTTAATGTAATTGTAACAAGATCGGACAAATAATCTATTGGTCAATAATTGCCAAAGGAAAATATAAATCACAAAATTGATGTGCATTGTCATAATTTGCTTAACAAATCATGATAAATGTATTTTTCTGTGAACACTGTAAAGTAATCATTAAGCGCGCGTACACTTTGTGAAAACTTATTCGACCAATCAACCGCCTTAAACGAAATCACGTGATGATACTTTCAACACCGAGCATAAAATTGGAGCTGAATCATCACCAAACTGCGCCTGTGGAGAGATCCAAACTATGGATCATGTCATTGATGATTGTCCGATCTACAAATCCCCCCACGGCGCTTCCGGACTTCGTGAGCTCGATGATGAGACGATCTGTTGGCTCAATAAGGATCTTCCTATCTAGATGATGTACTCCCTGATATTCTTTGCACGAACGAACGAACGATAAAACTACACCATATTACTTAAAGATACTATGTCCCTTTTGCAGCCAACATCAAATTATGTAGAACTTTGCAGGAATTATGAATGTGTCATGTATGTCCTGTCTGTGAAATTTAAACGTTAGCAGTGTCCTAATATTCAAATTATGCAAGGAAACCCGTTTACTTGCTAGACTTCACTGTCAGACACTATTGAGTGACTGACTAGCTTTTTTTCTTCTTTGATAATAACATACATAAAATGGGCTGTAAAGGGTACATGAGCATTTTGTCTACATCAATAACCCACTTCTTGTAATGGCCAAAATTAAACTGATTGAATCTTTACGCAGCATAAAACGTTGGTACAATGGTTTAGAAAATAAGACTATTACTTACTGGCTCTATAGCTCCTAAGTCGATTCGACAACTAATAGTCGTCATTTACCTACTTAAAGACATTTTCAAGCCCCCTCCCTTTTGTAAGGGAAGTTCTAAATTAGTATTATCCTTCAAATGCCGTTGGAATTTAACCTTTTCATTTTTTGGCCTGCCAATGGGACATAGTACCTTTAACACCCAGTAATTATTAATGCATGCTTAAATCTGACTGGTGTTAAAAATAACACCAATGGTGTCAACAAAATTCAACACCATACACTGTGAAAATGTTGGGCAATATTTTTTCAACACTTTGCCCAACGTTGTGCCAATAGTCAACCCAACCATCTATTGGGCAATATTTTGCCCAGTGCTATTGGTAAACGTAAGTACCCTACTTCACACGTGCATAATTGTTTCGTATTTTGACCAAAATTTGGGCAAAGATATGACCCTTCAACTGCCCGACTACAGTAGCCCACTTGTTGGGAAAATCTTGACCACTTGTTGGGCAAAATACGAAAATATTGCCCAATAGATGGTTGGGTTGACTATTGGCAAAGTGTTGGAAAATATTGCCCAGATTTTTCACAGTGTACTGGTGTAAGAATTTCTACACCCTGGTTTTTACAGTGTACCCAGGTGTATAAATTGATGCTGATGGATTCGTATTTCTATTTTATTCGAGTAAGGATAGGGCAGTGATGGCGGTGATGATGATGATGGTGAGGATGATGAAGATGATGATGATGATAATGATGATGATAATAATGATTATGATGCAGATCACTGCATGATATTAATGATAATTTTAAAAAAGAGAAAATTATAACAATGATGATAATATTGATATTAATGATAAAAGTAATGGTAATAATAATAATGACAATGGACTTATGGAGGGCATAAGAAGGGGTTGGGGGTCCTGATTTTTCCGAAGGTTCATAGTTCCGAAAACAAAAAAAGGGTTCATAATTCTAAAAGTCTGTAACTACGAAAAATAAATAGGGTTCATAATTCCGAAAATAACAAAAGATGCTTATAGTTGGAACTTTGACTGCGCGCAGTCGAAAATGATGCCTCCGCCATAAAGCGATTTCACAAATCAAAATAGAAGCATTCTTTCAAATTCAAGTTGAATTGTAATACATTAACAGGTTCTCAGAATATCGTGATTACAAGCTATTTTTCATATACATGACCCTAACATCTTATCAGTTCATAGGCTCTGCAAGATACATACATGTCTTGAGTTTGATGGTAATCTGTCTATCGGTTCTAATAATAATGCGATCACAAGCTATTTTGGAAGATATAATGAGCCCCATAACCTTTGACCTGTGACCTCATGACTTCAAAATCTAATCGGTTCATTGGCTCAGCAAGATACATACATGTACTGCGTTTGATGGTAATCTGTCCATCGTTTCTAATGATGTGATCACAAGCTATTTATGCATACATAATGAGCCCTGTGACCTTTGACCTCGTGACCCAAAAATTTATTCAATTCATTGGCTCTGCAAGATACATACATGACCTAAGTTTGACATGAATCCATCAATCGGATCTTGAGATAATGCGATCACGAGAACAGGACGTACGTACGGACGGACAACCCGAAAACATAATGCCTCCGGAGACTTCGTAACGGAGGCATAACAAATAGTTAGGTTGGTTTGGGGGAGGGGGGCGAAACGCCCCCTCGATTTTTGTAGGGAGGGGGGATCGTACCCCCCCCCCTGAAAATTTGAAAAAGTGCAACAAAATAATGTACTGCAAATACTGACTAAAGACTGCAACACACTATTAGGCTTTGGAGGGCCCAAGAGTGCAGCATTTAGACAAATACAAATGCAAAAATCTTCTGGCTCGAGAGCTATGCTCCCTCGCATAATATCCTTCAAAATATAAAAGTAAATATTGTAGAAAAGTGAAGTGTGAAAAAAAATATTGTTTGTTTTCATACTATAGTTTTGCTAAGGAATGTAATTTTGTAATAGAACAAAACTTCAAAACATGTGAGGGGGTAGTCACTTTCGTCACATTCACCCCTCGCGTTCACTATGCTCACTAACTCGTGCTTGGGGCAGTCCCCCCCCCCGATAAAATTCAAACGTGGTTTATTTCTAATTCCATACCAGTGACTAATTTACAAATGTTACTGAAATGGCATGATTTTCCCTGAGCTTCCGGGGGCTCTGCCCCCTTTACCCCTACCAAGGGCCCTAAGGCGGGCCCCTGGTTGCTCAGCTGACCATAATTAAATGCCTAAAACACCTGAGCTTCCGGGGACTCTGTCCCCTGGACCCCACCACGGCCTTATTCGTGCCACTGGATGCTCATCTGACCATATTCAAAAGCCTAAAACCCTGAGTTTACGGGGGTTCCGCCCCCTAGACCCCACCAAGGGCCCTAAGGCGGCCCCTGGATGCTTATCTGATCGTAAATTAATGTCTAAAACCGCTGAGCTTCTGGGGGCTTCGCCCCCTGGACCCCACTCCGATTAGTGACACGCATGCTCTATCTGATCGCAAATGCTTTAGCCCCCCCTCCCACTTTGAAAAACGTTCCGCGGGACCTGCATGTAACATGTAAGAGCGGTGATGATGCGAATTTTTTTCTTCTCCCCCCCCCCCCAATAAACGTTTTTGCTCATTACGTCACTCCTCCCTCGTTCCTCGCATTTCGTCCCCCCCGGTCATGAAAAGAAATCGCCGCCCCTGCTCATGTGCATGTAACAATGTCACAACATAACAAATTATGCAAATTAGTATACCCCCCACCCCCCAATTACAACACATACACAAACACACACACACAAATACACACACACACGCACACACACACATAACGTACACTTCATACATGGCTACCTCATCTTGTTTTATACATTCATGTATCTGATAGCAATCTGTCGAAAAGGTGTTTTTTACAAGATATTTTAAACCGAGACAATGTAGTACTACTAATTAGATTTCTTTACTCTAAAAATTACCATTAGACAGCTTAGAGAAAGTTATAAATATGATAGACATGATATTGTCTTGAAAACAGTCAAAAAACTTCAGAACTAGAATCAAAACAAGACACAATATGATTATGTAAACAAGTACTTTTTTCCATGTTAGTCCTCCAGTACCAAATAACTTCAAAGCAAAACTCGAGCCAGGTGCCAATAAGGGTAGACTTAAATACAATAATGTAAAAGGGGAAGGAGAAGAATCATTTCGGCAAAATTGGTGATTAAATTCTCTATGATCGAGGCATACACATGCACATTACATACTCCGTGGTAAGGAGGAAGTAGGCGAGGAAAACATGAAGGCAAGAAGAGAGAGAGAGAGAGAGAGAGAGAGAGAGGCTCTGGTTCAAATTCAGTTTTCTTTAAATATAAACCTGGTATTGATGACCATTCATCTGCCATGTGATTGCCAAGGGACGCTACATACAAATAGTACCATGGTGTAGTTAATTGTCAACGTATTGTTCAAAAAGATGTGGACATACGATGAACAAATAATAATAATAATACAAGGTCGTTTATCGTGAGAACATTCAAGGCTATGCCTCTCTTCCACATAATCCGAACAATAGTAGAATCAACCAAGCACAATCAACTGTTAAACGAATGTATTGTGAGTCATAGTAATATTAAATGGAAGCAATGGCGAACGGTTGTCGCTTAGAGCAAGATATAACTTGGACAAAAATAACCGTCTCATATGGGTCATTTCTTTAATAAAACTGACATTTGTTGACATTCCCCAATACAGACGGTACCCCAGAGGTCTCGTACCGTGGGGGTAATCTAGAGCCAGAGCGGAACATCTTTTCGTTCCCGACATTTTCTCTCCCGATTTTCTTTACTTAGATCTAATTTTCTGATCTATAAAGCAGATAGAAAAATACTATGTATTTGTATATTCCTATATGGAGTTATTAAATTTAGACTAACTATTTTAAAATGAGAAATTTACGGACTAACTTATACGAGTTGTCCCATTTTCATCTCAGAACCGTGAAACAGTACGTTCATGCACTCGAACTAGTAAACTAGGAAACTATCAGCGTACGGCTAGCGTCAGCCAGATGCTGCAGGAGCTGAAGTGGCCTTCACTTCAAGATAGGAGGACAGTTGCACGTCTTACCATGCTGTTTAAGATCAACTCTCATGAACTCCCGATTACCATCCCAGAGAAGTTTATCCCAGTCCCCAACAACCCCAACAGACCAGTCACCCGTAGTCAAAGACCAAACCAGTACATCAACTACTCTGCCAGGACCGAAGCATACAAGAACAGCTTTTACCCTCGTACCATTAAGCAATGGAATCGACTACCAGCCACCATCATCAAAGAGTCAACATCGGCCAAGTCCTTCAATATCAAAGTTTGGAGCTACATGCAGAATGACCACTCAGCCCAGCTGTACACAGGCGGGATAGAGCGTCGATGTGGCTCTACTTCTTCTAAAAGGAAAAATTAGATGATGTCTGCAACCCACTGTATTTTTATGAGCACCTTATTATTTTTGATTTTTGTACTCTGCACCCTCAGTTGTGATGTTTGTTGACAGTTTGCGATGCCACGGAAATCTGGACGTATATACCGCTTGGTCCTGTCCAGTACCACCTCAGATGTAGATGTAGTAATGACATGACCCGGCGGCCGATATATTTCCGGGTCAACCTACCAAAACATAGCCAATGGCCAATCAGAGCACTCGTTTCGTGGGTCAAGCCGGGCTGACTCGTACGTAGCTACGGTAGCTATTGGACGTTCGAAAAGAAAAAAATGAATATTCATCAACTAAAACTAAGATGGCTGACAACGAATTATATTGACTACGAGACTTTCTCGGATTAATCATTAATTTAGGATCTAAATGAGCAAGCTATCGTAAGTCACATAAGCTATATTTATGTTATTTTTAATTTTGTAATATAGACTCTAATTATTGTAATATTGCAGCATTTATGAGGATGTAAAGAGTGAAAATCTCGTTGCATATCTCATTCATCGCGGTCCGACCGAACCGAACCATTTGTTCCGTACAGTCCCCATAGGACGAACTTCAGTCTCTATAATCGGAGGCCTAGTGGAGCCAGACGTAGTCTCAGTGGAACAACCGACGATATAGAGAGACTGAAGCTTTTGGTCTAGATATAACTATGATGGATAAACATGATATTGTCTTGAAAACAGTCAGAAAACATTAGAACTAGAATCAAAACAAGACATAATGTGATCATGTAAATAAGTACAATGGTTTCTATGTTAGGCCTCCAGCACCAAATAACCAAGCAAAACTCGAGCCAGGTGCAAATAAGGGTAAACTTAACGACAATAACTTTTGACATATTGCCTATTGCCATGACTACATTTTCTACTTATTTCTTCTTTATATTTTAATTTAATTTAAAATAGTTATTCTAGTATTTACTCTTTTCCCTTTATAATTTTTTAGCAACGAACTGAATGTTTTAGTACACATCTTTGATGTAGAATAGTAA
The DNA here is from genome assembly GCA_035222895.1 of Strongylocentrotus droebachiensis. Lineage (NCBI taxonomy): Eukaryota > Metazoa > Echinodermata > Echinoidea > Camarodonta > Strongylocentrotidae > Strongylocentrotus > Strongylocentrotus droebachiensis. The sequence goes on along the minus strand of JAVYIG010001572.1, from coordinate 27,904 downwards.
TACAACATGGGTACATGGCATACAGCAAAAGATGATAATAATGATAATAAGAAGAATAAATAATAATAATAATAATAAAAACGGTGCTTATAAAGCGCTTACCACCCAAGACTCTAAGCGCTATAACAAACAAAATACATTGATAAACAATTACATATTAAACAAAACAAATAGAAAATGCAAATATGAATTATTTCATTTCATTTCATTTATTTATTTAAACACGATAACTCTCTCAGCCTAAACGGTTGTTTTTCAGAAAGTCCGTGACTGAATAAAAAAATATACAAATTATATCACAAAACAAAATCCAGTAACAAAAGATAACAAAACATAAAAATATGCAAAATAATCGAATCAAATCAACAACTGAAAATAAACAAAGAAAACGTGAATTATTATAATGTACAAAATACAAATTGAATAATTAACATAGAAGTGTATTATAAACCGAGAGTCTGATTGACTCTTCTCCCAAGAGTCAGCCCCCCCCCCCCCGCTACCTAGGTGGTGACCTGATGTGTTTTCTAAAAAGTTCTTGTAAAATGTGTTCCAGCATTTCGCTCCTCAATAACTTAAACTCCTTATTTTATAATTCGTTTGGCCTTTAGGTAATGCGAAATTATGAAAAAGAATAATACAATATCAACAATAACTAGACTTGAATTCGTCACTTTGACGAATTAGGTGATACGTATGCTTATGTGTAACATAATGAAGAACCCATTTTCACGATTTCATCTTTCGTTTACTACTCCCATTATGGTATATCCATGAGTAAAATTTCAACTGTGTAGGGCAGAGGGAGATAGAGCAAGAGAAGAAGAGGGAGGCAAGGCAAGAGAGAGAGAGAGAGAGAGAGAGAGAGAGAGACGGAGAGGGTGAAAGAGTAGAGAGAGAGAGATAGATAGATGCAGAGACAGACCAAAACAGGAAAGAGGCAGAACATGAGAGGAGAAGGAAAAAAGGGCAAGAGAGAAGAGAGAGAGAGAGAGATGCAATTGAGAACAATTCCTTCCATATTTCTAGCATAAATAAGCTCTTGTGAATACTGATCATGATGAAAGTGTTGCCGATAATTTAAAAAAAACGATTACGTTCATGAATACAATGATGACCATATTAAAATGGTGACCATGATTAAAAGTGGTATAGCGCCCCCTTCAGGTATTCGATTGAGGATTGTTATATATGATAACAGCTGATAACAGCGTAACAGCGTAACAGCTGCACTGCTAAAGCCAGGGTAATTATGCTGCATTATTGTAGAGCGCTTAGAGACTAAGTGATAGGCGCTATATAAGCACTGTAATTATATATTATATTATGATAACTGACATGTCACCTATGATTGAATTTTGGACTATGATAACGTCATGATAATGTTAAATAGTCTGGATCATTTTTGTGGAAACTTGTCTCAGCTACAACATACTAAAAAATCAACAAAATCCAAGCAGAAATAACGGCGATATCGCTCACAAAGACAGAAATGTAGAATCCAGATTTGAGAAAAAGTCATCTCCCATAGGGATTACACCCAAAAAGTAATAGATTAAGTGTAAATAGGGTAATAATAAAGTAAATAGGGTTGTTTATTACATTATTTGCGATTCTACGTGTTTTAATAATTAAAGGAGATGGTACAGTGAAAGGACAAAAAGAAAACTAGACTTTAATTCGTCACTTAGACGAATTAGGTGATACGTATGATAATGGTTTACAAAACGAATAATGCCTTACACGATATATTATTTTATAAAATGCTTCTCCCATTATGATCTATCCATATGTCAAGATTAAATTGTGTCTCCTTGATCATCATGGATATAGGGAAGATAGATTGAGACGATATATGACCATTGACCATGTGCAGTAACCAGTTACACCTATGACTCTAATTTACATCATGAAGAACGCATTTTGACGATTTTATCTTATTCAAAGAAATGAAAATGTAATTGATATATTAGAGCTTATGCCTAAATATTAAAAAGTGAATAGTGTATGACGTCACGATGTCCCGGCGTAAATTAAAAGTAAACAAAAATGTGGGAATACATTAGCGATTATTTTTAGTTGTCGACTTGAGATTAGCTAGTTGCTTGATAATAAAATCTTTAAATATCGGATGGATATATACTGTCACTGTATAAATATGTGGATTAGACCAGAGTTGAATTAACAGGAAATAATGTAGGAAAGAGAAAGAATGAGAGGCAGGGAGTGTTGATTTTATTTCCTTCAAGTAATGCATGGAACTGTAGATAGCTGAAGATATTATTTTGAAGGGAAGGGAGCTTAGCAATCATTGGGGCCAGGATGGTAAAAAAAGAAGGAAATAAAGGGAAGTTTGATTTTGACCCATTGTGTTTGACTAAAATTCCTTCATGATCCCGTCATCAAGAAAGAAAATAAGTTGTATTTAGAACTTAGATCATAAACTCAGCTACTACATATTAGAATTTGGGAGAGATTCGAATAAAGATTAACGATATACGGTTGAAAGTGCATTGTCATTGATTACGAAATCAATTAAAATCGATTGAAATTATATATTTTAATTTTGACGAGCAATATGATGATGTCGGGAAATCCGATTAGCCAAAAAGATGTAGGAAATAATATCTACCACTCATACTTTATCCACAAATAATAAAACAACTGGGGTATCCGATCATTTAAAGAAGTTATGGCCAAGTAAACATAGGCATGTTTTTTATTTTTGGAAAATGTGCGCACGCGCGTGTTGTAATCTTTGACGCGCGCATATTACATAAATTTGAGTAAAAAATGACTGAAGTTTACAGGGATTGTAAATGAAAGTATCATTAATCCAAAACGAGCAAAAAAGGGAAGAAATTTGATCCGCGTGCGTTAAAAACGCAAATAGACGCGCGCCGACCATTTTGTTTTCTAATTTCTTTTTGACGCACGTGTACGCGCACGTTAGAAGGGGAAGACGCATTTGCGTGTGATAAATTTTTGACCCATGACCTGAGCATGATTGATACCAAATTTGAATTGAAAACGATATTGCATGCCTGAGATACGACCATTAATGACATTTTACATAATGACGTCATGATGACGTCACGATGCCCTGGCGTCACTGAAAAGTCACGCAGTTCTAAGTTGGACTAAGATCTATCTTCAGGAAAAGTCTCATGAGAATTGATTGAACCGATCTTGAGTTATCCTGTGAACAAAAAAGTGTGAAGAAATAAATACAAATAAAGAATAAATAAATAAATAAATAAAGAAAGAAAATTCTGACGAAAACAATAGGTGATCTGTCGATATCGACAGACCACCTAATAATAAATAAAAATCTTGACGAAATCAAAAATTGATACGTCTACGAACGTATCACCTAAAAATAATAATGAAGAAAATCTTGACGAAATCAAAAGGTGATACGTATATTTCATACGTATCACCTAATAAATAATAAATAAATAAATAATAAAAATCTTGACGAAATCAAATAGTGATACTTATATTTCATACGTATCACCTAATAAATAATAAAGAAAAATCTTGACGAAATCAAAAGGTGATACGTATACTTCATACGTATCACCTTATAAATAATAAATAAATAAATAATAAAAATCTTGACGAAATCAAAAGGTGATACGTATATTTCATACGTATCACCTAATACCCCCTTCACATACACGGATTTGTCTTACGAGTCCTTACGGATTGCCAACTCGTAGTCAATCGCAAGCATCCGTAAATAACTCGCTGGTATCCGTAAATAACTCGTCAGAACTCGCAACAACTCGTAGGCACTCTTGAGGATCCGTGAAAGGAGAGGTAATTTTTTTGACATGTCAAAAATCTTCTTGCGAGTGTCCACGGATTGATTTGTCCGTAAATAGCTCGTAAATAGCTCGTATCAATCCGTTACCATCCGTAAACCGCTCGCAACAACACGTACCCATCCGTAAACTGCTCGCAAGAATCCGTTAATGACTCGTAACAGATTTTTGTAACGATTCGTTACGGTTAGTTTACGATTTGTTTACGGATTATTTACGGATTATTGCGAGCAGTTTAAGGATGGTTGCATGTGCTTACGTGTCGTTTACGATTTTATTCGGGTCATTTTACGATGGCTTTACGAATAGATACGTATACTTTACGTATGCTTACGAACTGTTTACGATTTGGGGAAAGGTATAAAAGCTGCAAATTCGAACACTTTATTTTCAGTTTTTATTTTTTGACTAAAAATCGTAAGGACTCGTACATACTCGTAACTTACACGTAACTATTCGTAAAAACACGTAAACAGGTCGTAACTAACACGTTAGTTGCTCGTAGTTATCCGTGACAACTCGTAACAAATCGTGGACTCTTGCCGTAAATACATCGTAATAACTCGTAATAATCCGTAATAAACCGCAAACAGCTCGTAATAACTCTTAAACCGGTCGTAAAAGTGGTCAAATCGTAAGGATCCGTGAAAGATCCGTGAATTTGTGCGATCCGTAAGGACTCGTAAGAATAATCCGTGTATGTGAAGGGGGTATAATGAAGTGTTCAAATTTGCAGCTTTTATACCTTTCCCCCAAAACGTAAACGATACGTAAGAATACTTAAAGTATACATATCTATTTGTAAAGTACTCGTAACTACACGTAAAGTGCTCGCAATAACTCGTAACAATCCGTAAAGCCATTGTAACACGACCCAAACAAAACCGTAAGCACTCGTAATAATCCGTAAATAATCCGTAAACCAACCGAAACAAATCGTTAAAGAAATCTTAACGAGTCATTTACGGATTCTTGCGAGCAGTTTACGGATGGTAACGTGTTGATGCGAGCGGTTTACGATACGTACGGATTGTTACGACCTATTTACGAGTTATTTACGGACAAATAAATCCGTGGACAATCGTAAGAAGATTTTTGACATGTCAACAAATTTGCCTCTCCTTTCACGGATCCTTACGAGTATCTGCGAGTTGTTGCGAGTTGTGACGATCTATTTACGGATACCAGCGAGTTATTTACGGATGCTTGCGATTGACTACGAGTTGGCGATCCGTAAAGACTCGTAAGGAAAATCCGTGTATGTGAAGGGGGTATAGGAATAAACACAATCATACACATACGTTAACTGCAATAGTAATGTTTTTTTTTAATCAGCGGTATATTGGTCACATCAAATCAAGTTCAAATTAAACGAAACCACATATGTCTCTACGTTTTAATATCATATGAAAAGAGATAAAATGGAATTGATGCCCATGTGCATGTACTAGGAAGCCTTTGCTTTCAAGTATATTAACTTTAAAATGTAAAACTATCGATACCCTGGATTTTTTTCTGTTAAAACTTTGGTACTTTGCGATACGTACACATCAGTGCGTCACTGAAGTAATTAAAATGAAATACGTCAGAGTTTTTACACATTTTCTCACCATCTTACACTTTAAGAAGATGATATGTATGATTGTTTATGTAATTTTGCCATTGTAACAATTGGAATAATATGCTATATAAAGGGGAAAATTCTAGTGATTACTCAGCTTGGCATTATTTGTCATTTGGCGCGACAGAAATGCATACTTGCCACTCTCCATCCACGTTTAAATCTGGAAATTGTTAGGATAATAATAATTGCAGGCTTCCTGACTAAAAAAATAACTAATAATATACTATAAGCAGAAGTAGTATCATTACTGTTATCATTATTATAATAATGATGACTACTGTTATTATTATTATTATTATTATTATAATTATTATTATTATTGTTACTATCACGATTATCAATATAATCTTTTACATAAATTACATAAACAACCATTACGGAATATAGCTTTTCATTAACGAAGATCAAGTAATATTCAAATGACAACAGGAATAATAATAAAGCTCAGTAACTTAAGTTATACTTTTCTTCTTTAAAACTATTGTAAATTAAGTTTGAATGTCCAACGAACATCTTACATATCTATAGAAGTTTCAATATTATGGTGGGGAGGGGGCATTAACCCCTTCGACCAATCTGTTCGGAACGCCTCTGAGTTAGTTTAAAGAAAGGGAACAGTATTACATTTACAATACATGTTGATAGGGTTAGATTCGGCATTTTACTTGGCCTATTAATTTGTTCACCTATGCCAAGCCTGTTTAACATTCTGGAAGAAGAATGGAATACTCCATTAATCTTACCGGATTAATTAAGAACTTAATTATTTTGGTCCCGAATAGTGGAGGCATATGGCATTGAATGTGACAGGAGTCGTGTATTTGATTCGACAAAACTGACTGCGTGACTGCTTCAACAAGGAATCTAATTCCAACACCTGACACAGGGGCGTAAATCCCGGGGGGATGGGGGGGGGGGGGGGGGCATCCCCCCTGGCTTGAAGTAGGAGGGATGGCCTGTACAAACATCCCCCCTGATATTACACCATAAAAAGAGAAAAAAAGGAAGAAGAAAAAAATGTGATTGTTTCAATTTCAGCATAATGCATGAGAAATTAGTTATTTTGTTATGTATGTATAACTGTATAGCCTACACGTATACAGTATGTCACGATCATTAAGAGTAGTTGCGCGACGTGCGCGAACAAGCACTTCATAAACTTATTAAGGTATTATTATAGCCCAGACGTAAAGTGCGCCAGCGCGCGAGCGCTTAAAAAGTGCAATCATGTACAGTAGATGCCCGGCCCCCCCCGCCCCACTCAGTGTTATTTAGGGTACGCGTATGCTCGTTTACTCCCTTTGAAAGCACACCCCCTATCTCAGGACTGCCAACATTTCTGAATCCCCCTTTCGCTGGCTTTTCGCTGGCTTTTCTTGCCTTGGAGACCCCCCCCCCCAAAAAAAAAAAAAAAAAAAAAAAAAAAATCCGGAACACTGCTAAATGTACCACCCCCCCCCCCCCAATTTCAAGTGAGCTCTAGTCGATCGAGGGGGACTGGGGGCTTATGTTTTTACTTTTCAAAATGAAATAATCCTGAATGAGCTTTCAAAGCTAGCAGGAATTTCAGGAATTTGATCCCGGGATTTGATCAATTTTTCTATGATATTCAAGATATTATATAACCCCCTTTTTACATTTCTCAGGAGTCCAAAGAGAGAGAGAAAAAAACTCACCCCCTTTTCAAAGAAATCTCCGGGTGAAAAGTCAAATACACCCCCTTTTTTTACAATTTTCGGGCCGGATTTTGTCGCGCGAAAAAGTACCCCTTTCCTGGAGATTTTAGGAACGACTTATAGTGGTCGTTTGTCTCTTCAGTTATTTCAAGGTAAGCCTGTACACATTCTTATTATTATTATATTTGAGAAGGATTCGGCTGAGGAAATTAAATAATTCATAAGATTTAATTAATAAACACAGTACATGTATCATTATATGAATTCCAGAAACATTTTTTAAGAGGTATGAAAACTCTGAACGCATCTGGTTGAGAGTGATAAATAATACGGTAACTGTTGCATTTCCCAAGTGCTACTCGGTGGTTGTCATTTGTTCACACCTAAAGCTTAAGGGACGAGAGGATGATATTTAAGGGCTGCAATGCATTAATTTGTTGTTTATATTGAATGAATTGAATCGAATTCAGATAAATAGGGCTTAATAAGAGTCGAAAACGGTGCAACGAATCGTCTTCTTTCTATAATAATTAAATCAAACGTCTAAGCTTTTCGCGCTTCGCGCGGGAAGGGGGAAACTGCATTCAGACAAGGATTTAGAGTCGAGAACAGTACACCCAATCGTCTGCTTTCTCTAATAATTTAAGGAAACGCCAAAGCTTCCGCACTTCGCGCAAGAGGGGTAAACTGAATTCAGATAAATAGGGCTTAATAAGAATCGAAAACGGTGCAACGAATCGTCTTCTTTCTATAATAATTAAATCAAACGTCTAAGCTTTTCGCGCTTCGCGTGGGAAGGGGGAAACTGAATTCAGACAAGGATTAGGAGTCGAGAACAGTACACCCAATTGTCTGCTTTCTCTAATAATTTAAGGAAACGTCAAGGCTTCCGCGCTTCGCGCGAGAGGTCGGAACTGAATTCAGACAAATAGGGCTTATTAAGAGTCGAAAACGGTGCAACGAATCGTCTTCTTTCTATAATAATTAAATCAAACGTCTAAGCTTTTTGCGCTTTGCGCGGGAAGGGGGAAACTGAATTCAGACAAGGATTAGGAGTCGAGAACAGTACACCCAATTGTCTGCTTTCTCTAATAATTTAAGGAAACGTCAAGGCTTCCGCGCTTCGCGCGAGAGGGGGGGGGGGGGAACTGAATTCAGATAAATAGGGCTTATTAAGAGTCGAAAACGGTACATCGAATCGTCTGCTTTCTCTAATAATTTAAGGAAACGTCAAAGCTTCCGCGCTTCGTGCGAGAAGGGGAAACTGAATTCAGACGAGAATTAAGAGTCGAGAACAGTACACCCAATCGTCTGCTTTCTCTAATAATTTAATGAAACGTCAAGGCTTCCGTGCTTCGGGCGAGAGTGGGAAACTGAATTCAGACAAATAGGGTTTATTAAGAGTCGAAAACGGTGCAACGAATCGTCTTCTTTCTATAATAAATCAAACGTCTAAGCTTTTCGCGCTTCGCGCGGGAAGGGGGAAACTGAATTCAGACGAGAATTAAGAGTCGATAACAGTACACCTAATCGTCTGCTTTCTCTAATAATTTAAGGAAACGTCAAGGCTTCCGCGCTTCGCGCTAGAGGGGGAAACTGAATTCAGATAAATAGGGCTTATTAAGAGTCGAAAACGGTACAACGAATCGTCTGCTTTCTCTAATAATTTTAATAATGAAACGTCAAAACTTCCGCGCTTTGCGCTGGAGGGGTAAACCGAATTCAGACAAAGATTAAGAGTCGGGCACGGTTTAACAAATCGTCTACTTTCTCTAATAATTTAATGAAATGCCAAAGCTCCCAATAAACAAAACACTAAAAAGACCTCTTTTGGGAGTGTATTTTAAGTGATTTTAAAGTATGGTGCCTTTTGAACTAGATTTAAACGTTATCGACACGTGCCTTCCATTTAAACAAAAAAGGTACTTCTGTTTACGTTTTCATCTAACCTAAAAATCACCAATTTATGACGCGACTGGAGTAACGTGATTCCACTTACCTCTGTAAATCAGGTGTTTATGACCAAATAACCACTTGACCAAGCAACGAGTTTTTTGTCCGTTAACCGATGGTGGTGATACGTAAGTAATTATTTGGTCTTGTAAGCACCTTTATCGATTAGTTTTACAGGTTATCCAAGGTTGGTGGTAATAATCACGTTACTTACACCGGCTAATCGTCTAATTGTTCTTTCCGTGAATCTCTGGTTATATTAAATTAGTAATTCTGAGGTGTCAGTCTTACACACCTCTTTAAATGGTTTCAAAGTTACCATAACTTTCTTGGTTATGATCACGTAGCTAAAACTGATTACTTATCTAAGCTGTGAATCCGTGATATTTAGGTGTGAAAAATTAGTAATTATTAGGTGTCTTAAAACACCTATTTAAATGGTGTTCAAAGCTGCCAGCAGTTCCGCGGTTATGATCCCGTGACTTAAACGGATTATTAATTTTAGCTGGGCATACGTGATTTCCAGGTGTGAAAAATGAGTTATTCTTGGGTGTCTTGATGGTTTCACAGTGACCAGTTAAGTTCCATGGTGATAATCCCGTGACTGTTGGCATATTTCTATTTTCACCAGTTGATTACTGACTGTTGGCATATTTTCATTGCACCAGTTGATTACTGATCTGTGTGCATATTTCCGGTTGCACCAGTTGATGACTGACTGTTGACATATTTCCAGTTGAACCAGCTGACACCAATTAATTTGCATATTGAATATGGGGTGCGTGCAGATCTATGTTTTTTAAACAATTTATCTGAATTTACAGCATATTTCTTAATTACTGATGATTTAGTTATATGCAATTCATTTCGAAAATACTACAAATATAAATTACCAGTTATTAGGACATTTGGCTACTTCGTATAAATTACATTTAAATAAACATGAATAAGGGAAACATTAACTATGAACTAAAATAATTTCAATAAAATACAAGTATATGAACAAATTTCGATTAATTAAATTATGTAAGTCTACTTATTATCAATGCCTTTACATTGGAAATACAGACGTACCAGTATTGAAGTGTTGTACCGTTTTACTGGTTGGAAGTTTTACCAAATGGTTCTAATGGCTCAGCTAGACCAGTTGAATTCTAACTGGCCTGGATCAACTGGATCATTTAGCCCATTTCAATTTCCGGGGTTACCAGTTGGCATTAACTGGTTCATCAACTGGACCAGTTGCAACTAGCTTTCTCTTCTGGGATGTTTGCACCCCCCCACCCCCTGTAATCCCAAACTGCTTCCGGCGCGCCTGGACGTAATTATGGAAGATCCAAAACACGATGTTCAGAAACGGGATGAGAACGTCATTATTTTGGTTCATTTATTGTGTAACATTTGCGTAATTATTGGGTTAAACGCGGGTTACAGTAACATATTTTCTCTTCGACGTAAATTTCACGTGAATGAAGAACATGATTCATCTCAAGTCAGCCTCGTAATATTCACGTGAATTTCATGCAGATATTTTGACTAAAACTATCACTAACGCTTCACGTGTTTCTGTGACGCGATAATTTCGTTTATGAAGATGTAATTTCATAACCAAACAAACACGGGAGTATTAAGTTTACAAACCATGGTCTCCAAGGTAGAGATAATAATGGTGGTATTACAGTGACAATTGCGTGATTTAGTGTACGTGTGTTTTAAGTGACCTAGTGCAATAAACGTATTAACACATCTACGTAAATGTCCGGTGTTTGAAGAACGTAACTCTCCTCAAGTCGATACCTTGATATTGACGTGATTTTGTTTATTGGGCTATGTTCTTTCCGATTTGTATGCTTTCTTTCAGAGCATTTTCTTATCAAGTATGAATTTTCCCATTTAAAGCCAAGTGCGTGGTTCAAAGAACACATAATTCAATATCAAACTGGTTTTGGAAAGGAACTCAGATGATACAACAGTTGGTAATTCATTTTTCTAGCCAAATGTAGTCTTTACCTAAAATATTAATATGCAGTTAAGCCTTCTCAAGAAATGAATTCCAACTACTTTTCTAACTGCACAGCTGATTTGTTTAAGCTGAACTTTTGGATATTGGTGTGCAAAAACAGCAGGCTTTATTACAGAAAAGTTGGGTATACTGGCAAGGTAGTATTACATCTTAAAAGAACGTTATAAACATATTACAAACAGGTATTATATACATGATTATATATATATATATATTACATATGCATATGTGTCCGTGAGAGGGTGTGTGTATGTGGGTGTGTTTGTATATATATATATATACATATACAACACACACACAAACAAAATTACTGTTACTACTACTACTACTACTACTACTACTATTACTTCCGTGTCAGGACAATTACCCCCTGGGCGATCAGCCCCCGGAAAATTACCCCCCGGAAAACTACCCCCAAGGACAATTACCCCCGGAAAATTACCCCCCCCCGGAGAAGTGCCCCCTCGAGGACAATTACCCCCAAGGACAATTACCCCCGGAAAATTACCCCCCGGAGAATAACCCCCCGAGGACGACTACCCCCGAGGACAACTACCCCCCGAGGACAACTACCATCCGAGGACAATTACCCCCCCGAGGCCAACTACCCCCCGACGACAATTACCCCCGAGGACAACTACCCACCGAGGACAATTACCCCCCGAGGACAACTACCCCCGAGGACAACTACCACCCGAGGGCAAATACCCCCCCCGAGGACAATTACCCCCAAGGACAATTACCCCAGGAAAATTCCCCCCCCCCGGAGAATTGCCCCCTCGAGGACAATTACCCCCCAAGGACAATTACCCCCCGGAAAATTACCCCCCCGGAGAATTACCCCCCGAGGACGACTACCCCCGAGGACAACTACCCCCCGAGGACAACTACCATCCGAGGACAATTACCCCCCGAGGCCAACTACCCCCCGACGACAATTACCCCCGAGGACAACTACCCACCGAGGACAATTACCCCCCGAGGACAACTACCCCCGAGGACAACTACCACCCGAGGATAATAATCCCCCGAGGGCAAATACCTCCCCCCTAGGACAATTACCCCCGAGGACAACTACCACCCGAGGACAATAACCCCCCTAGGACAACTACCCCCTTATGACATTCACCCCCGAGAAATGTGTAATATTGTGACGTATAATGCGAGGTTCTCTCCAAATTGCTATTTACATTATCTCATTTGATGTTGTTACTCCAGCGCAGCGTTTTTCAACCGGGTGACGCAAGAGAATGTTAGTTACAATTAGGAAAACGTTGATTTTGAGGAAAACAAATATCAGAAACTGTGAGAGTGTGTAATTACATGAACAAATAAAGTTTTAAAGATAATAAAGTGTATTTCTTCCTCGCTCGCTGACAATATTTTGACAGCAAGGCGCCCGAAAATATATATTATATCTTTTATTTCGAGATTACATTGTTACCACACTCATTAGATTTAAAAACATGATAAATAAGGGCAACGAAAGGCCCGAATATCCTCACATTCGTGTTTCAAGGTCATGACCGAATATATCACTTTTTATTCATGTTCATTAGGCGGCAAAGTGCCTGCATATAGTACTTTAAATCGTTTCTGGTGTGTTGATTACAAACTAATCTTTTACCAGTTTGAAAATGTATTCTTCTATTTTATTCTTAAATGTGCCCATACGTGTGTACATAGCACTTGACGAGTGCCAGAGTCATGCAAAATAAATAGTCTGTGAAGACTTTGGGATTTGGGAGAAACTTTTAATTGCTTAAGAGGGTACTGACTTGTACCGTGACTAACAAACAGTTGAAATAACGCTGCCCCAGAGAAATGTATTTCTGTACATTTTGAGAAGTGCTGGACAATTTACCTAAAGCTTACATCCTTCATGGAAATCAGCAACCGCACTGGCGTTGGACAAATTATAATTATAAAGGGAAATGTATATTAATGAGGAAGAGAACGTGCTATATAGTATTTGAACACATATGGATTAATGCATGGGATCTTATGGGCTAGTAGCCATCTCTCAATGTGTCAGATCGTCTTTTGCTATTGAATCCTGATTGTCCACGGGGGGTAGTTGTCCTCGGGGATAATTGTCCTGGGGGGGTAATTCTCCGGGGGGTAATTGTCATCGGGGGAGTTAATCCCTGGGGGAATTTGTCCTCGGGGGGTAGTTGTCCTCGAGGGGTAGATATCCTCGGGGATTAGTTGTCCTCGGGGGTAGTTGTCCTCGGGGGTAATTGTCCGCTGGGGGTAATTCTCCGGGGTGTGATTGCCCAGGGGGTAATTGTCCTAGAACAATATATACACACAAACACAAACAAACTCCAGCTCTGACCGCAAAGGCATATGAAGATTTCTGCGTTTGATGTGATATCTTTTCTCTTCCAGACCTGTCAGAGATATTTGAACATCAGCGTAGTTTTAACATAATGGTGATACCCCCCCCCGTATTGTTCTCTTCCAATATACCAATGTGACTTATGCGTACAGTAATCTCATTATTTGGTTCTAAACTTGCACTAATACCGTTACTATAATTGCAAAGGATAACAGACAAAGTCAATTCACTTCGTATAACTGCCAGAGTACAACAAATTTAATTTATAGCTTTTATTTATTTTGGAAGCGTTCATCACATTTATGAATACAACCCTCGCGTCGCGAACCCAGAACAAATATAATTATACTTTACCTGCAAGCGCTAACAAAATGGCGGCGAAAAACAAATTCATCTTGACGAGAAGTTATTAGGATCCCATAAAACTATCATATGTCCTCAAACACGTGATTCCCTCCAGCATAACCAGATTAAACAAGTATGGTCATGTACAAAGCGTTATCGATAAATCGTGTCAGAAAACGAACGGAACATCAAATGAAAACTAACATTCCAAGTGGGTGACTATCTCGATTTAGCGACGGACTTTAAAACCACTTCACCAGCGATGTGTGAGGTCACAGATATATATAATACATCGAACACGCTACCAACAAGAAGAGGAATTAGAAGAAGAACAACAACAACTTGAACAACATGAACAAAATCAACAAACTTTTTCAAGTTAAACTAAGAAAATGATTTTGGTAGTTTATCAGGGCACAGGACACGTAGGATTCAAAAAGAAATTCTTATCTGAAATAAATATTGGCGAAATTATGATAAATGGATAAGCCTGATAAAACCAACGGGTGATAATAAGAGACAGGTTAAAATATACTCGTAAATAGGAGCATCTTTAAAGTAAAACCCCATTTCTTCAATAAAATACAATATTGTTAAGTTCTGCTTTGTTTAGTGGTAGTATATATATATATATTTATGTAAAACGATATAATTATGGGATTTAATATATGCACCCTTTTTTTCATATTTTGGAAAGCTTACCATAAATTAATAAACCAGTCACGAGAGTAAAACTGCACGCCTTCCTTATCGTGATTTGTGTATTATATTATTTGTACATTATACACTGTGAACTAGACGCATACGAATTGAACACAAAAATTGCTCGTCTATATAGATACAGAACACCAAGATGTATCACCATCAGAAGTATTACATTCTGAAGAACCAAATTTGATGAGCTAAAACAAATTTTGAAAAAAGTCAATATTGTAAAAAGGTTTTTCGACACTGATTAATGCTTCAATTCCGGTTCCAATACTTTCCAGTGCAATTGCATTATGTAAGTTAACTTAAAACAAAGCTTGCTTATCAATACTCATTTTCATCATTGTTATTCCACCTATTTCTGGCTGTTCTTATTTTCTCTTAATCCGTTATCTTGGGTGAAAGTGTAATTATCATTTTACATGCAATTTGTGGTCATAAAGTATATATTTTATCTACGGTTCATGTTTCGACGTCTAGGTCTAAATCTCGGCTTCGAGACAAAATGGGAACAGATCAAACAATTTTCTTCTCCTGGTTATAAGCTTGGACTCGTCTTCTACAGCACTGTTATTGAAAAAAGAAAAAAGACTTTCACCCAAATAGTATAATCAAATTATCAATGCAGTTGTAGAATCAACCATTTTCAGTTCCATAGTGTAGATTTTGTAAGATAATAATAAAATGCTTCCAAAAATAATCAGTTGATTTGTCTTTGCTTTTCAGTTTCTTAAAAGTGGTCGTACATAATTTCAACAATCACCATTAATCATGAGAAAGAAATATGTTTGGGTTTTTAAAGTGACGTTGATAAAACTACCCCATTTTCTTTGTTTTCTTCTGAATCTTGTGGTGGAGAATCCGAATCATCATCGTATTTCGTCGACAAATCAGTCGGCATCGTCTTCTCAACTTCGCGGATGTCTTCCTCCTTTTGCAGCTCCGGTTTCGATTCCACGTCCTTGACCTCTTTGTATTCATTCTCATCTTTCACCACCTCCTTCACGTCTTCGTTCACCGCCTCCTTCACCTCTTCATCTTTTACTTTATCTTCAGAACCAGAAGGCTTGTCAATAACGTCTTCGTAGTCGGGTGCTTTTACGTCCTCTTCCCCGGTAGTCTCTCCCGATCCGCATGGTGACTCTTCAGCTTCCTCGACATCCTTCTGTTCCGACGTCGATGGACCTGCTTCATTCTTGCCTTCGTCGTCCGGGTCATCCGGGTCGTATGTGGTATTGATGTATGCATTTGACTTTCCATCCTCGACATCGAGGTTCTTCACGCCCTCGAGGACCTCTGCTTTCCGTCGAAAGCCGTCGTTCTTGATGCACGTAGCCGTGAACCAGGCGGCGGTGGCGATCAGGATGAAGGACCCGATGCAACTACCGATAATGACGGGGATCATCTCGGGGTCGACGCCATCGATTCGGATGTCAATCGGCTCGGGAGGGTCGACAGGCTCGAGGGGTTCATTCGTTGGAATCTCTAGATGTATGTAATGAGAAGAGAAATTGGGTAATTATACCACGAATACGAGAGAGAGAGAGAGAGAGAGAGAGAGAGGGGAGATGGAGAATGGGATGAGGAGGAAAGGAAGCAAATATATATATAAAGAGAGAGAGAGAGAGAGAGAGAGAGACACATAGAGAGAGACAGAGAGAGACAGAGAGAGAGAGAGAGAACACAGATGTATCACTGGACCAGGGAGGTGAAAGAACAGGAGGCGAAACTCTTGTAATTTATTCAAACGCATTCTTGAGTTCTAAAGCGTAACAATGGGATGTGTAACATTCCACTTGGCTTTGAAGTTCCATGCTCCGAACCGCGCTTCCACTGCGGGGAATTTCGGAAGCCAGGCACCAGTTTTACATTTATTACAAAATATTAAATTACCGGCAAAATTACAGTGTAAATTAAAAACTTTATATGGGAATTTTATTGGGAATAGTGCATCAAACAAATTTTCAAATTTAGAACTCCGTCCTGCCTTTAAATTGTGTGCCAGAGTTGGTAAAACAAAAATTACATCCTGTCAAAAACTCAATATTTTAGGATGATGCGCTAATTTGTGCATGCTTTAATGTCCCGTTATTTGATCCATGATTTACAATCTTCAATAACATTAAGTTTGCTAATGCGTGTTTTCGCGTGTTTTTTGGATTTTTCAAGTTTAAAAAAGAATGAAATTACACAAGTTTGTGTTCGCTTGTTCTACTCTTTACACATTCAACAATGGATGAGAAATCATTGGAAGGGACAGCGAACAGTTGCTGTGATACCATTTTCTGATGTAGGAATTCTAAATCCTAAAATTTCATGCGCTCTTTTATCTCACCACCTGGTCAACAGCTGCAGATTAGCGCATAACTTTCCGGCGGCTTGGAGCATGGGGTCAAAGGAGAACGGCTTGATTCAAGTCCTTCTCTATCACGTCCCTGACTGGACATTGCATTTCGGCCCATGGACAATACACGATACGTATCGACTTTATTACAAAGCTGGATCATGATCACGCTTTTGAGGCCCAGTTGTAATAATTTCAAATATAACTTAGGAATTCTGACCAACTTAATTACCACACAAGAGTTCTATTCATGTATCCATAATTATTCTAAAAGTCTGTTATTAATTTGGAAAGATTAATGATATAATATGTAAAATTGGAATGGAGTCTATAGACATTTAGTGTTACAAATTATTATATTGACCTAAAAAATAATAATGATAAACAAATCATACGACAATCCAAGAATACAAAATAATATAGACAAACTAAGTTTTTCGTCATGAATTCATCAGAGTCCTGCTGATTCGTTCTTGTTAAAGATTTAATTATGCACTGGAAACAGAAATGAAATATGGGACTGCAAACACATGTTACAATCCTGTTTAATCTAAACTTTTCGGGTATCTTTAGGTGCGTATCTTCGACGATACTCTTCCAGTCTGGAATGAGAAAAGTCATACTGATTGTTCACCTTAACTAGAAATAAGCTTTTCTCTTTAAAATTAATATTTTAAAGCCCCACTGCAATACTTATAGCTACTTGCGCCCTCTATATAACAAACAATGCCTAATCGGTGAGCATTGGTCTGCCATGGTCCCTTTTTTCTTATGTTGATTGAGAGCTGATTTGATGAGATAACCACCTGTCAGTGACCTTGCAGGGAGGTCTAATCACCCTGGCCAAACTAGTGCAGATGGGCTTTAAAAGAAACTTACTTTCCTGGCAAGTAGAGCCCTGGTAGCCCTCGGGGCACAAGCACTCGTAACCACCGTTTCCAACCTCGTGGCAAATATGTCCCTCACGGCAGGTTTTATTTATGCAGAAATCAATATCTGTTGTATATGTATGACAAAAAGGACACTGATTTTGTGAAATGTTGTTATTTTAGGTGAAATAACCAAATTTACTTTTACGGTAGAAGGAAGAAATAAAAAGTTTAAGGTTACCTTGGCTAGCGTCTCATAGCTAGGCCTAGAGTACAAAAGCTGTGACATCATACAAATCTATTTTTAGAATTTCTCTTTTTTTTTTCATTTTCCGAAAGACATTGGAAATCTTTTTATGCAGATGGTCATATCTCAGCCAATACTTAACATATTCAATAGGTTTTCGACATATGGACATTATTTTTGATGCTCTTTCGGAAAGTTAATAAAAGAAATTGAGAAATTTTAAAAATAGCTTTTTGATGACGTCACACTTCACCACTCTATATCATCATTTATGTTATTGGATTGTGGAATGATAATCAGATAGTACTTATACTATAAGCGGAGTTGTAGTTCTTGCTGCTGCTGTTCCGACTAATCCAATGTTGTTGTTGTGAGTTGTTTTGGTTATAATAATGGGTACTGCTATAGGAAAGAATAAGTACAACGATGTATATTAGGCCTTCGAAATTCACTATGATGTTTCATCAATAGTATTCTGTCAAATTAAAATTGTAGTTACCTTAACAATTGCTACAACAACAGTGTCTTCCGAAGTATGCCAATGCTACGATCTAAAAGCCTACCGCTACATTTCTCTGTAATTTACTATTCCGTTGATATACTCGAAGCAGAATTACGAGGACTTCATTTCGACTTTTTTTACGATGTTTACGAAAAATAATTGTTTCCCATAATCTATGCAATGCTTACTACGATAAATGCGATGTTTACTACCGTGTATACGATGTTTGCTACGATGCGTACGATATTACTTACGATGTGTAGCACCTTGATTTCTCACCTGTTTCGCAATTCTGACCTGTCCAGCCGAATGTGCAGCCGCAGTAATATTGAGAATTCGCTTCGGGATTACATGAACCTCCATTGAGACAAGGATTGCTTCCACATACGTCGGTAGCTGTTGATTTGGATGAAGGTCGAACAAAAAAAAATATATGAAAAAATTGTAAACAAAACCAACAACAACAAGCACATGACACATCTCATATAACTGCTGGTCGGTGTCCCGGCATAATGCTCCTGGAATGAATTCCCCGGGCTTTAAGTCGTCAAACATATAGCATTATAGGGTCAGGGTTTGCAATTCGGTCTTTAGTTAGATTTGGGAATGCACTAAGGGTGTAATAAAGTGTTAGGTCCAGGGTTGAAGTTAGAATTGGGTTAGTCTACGAAACTGGCCACGGAGCAATTAAAGCCGGATAATATGTCGTACAATACACTGCTTATTGACCAGCATTGTGAATTCAATGTCTGATACACCACAATCCCACCCGACCCATTCCTGCCTGTTCAGTGTAATATCTTATATTGTTCAGTTTGGTGTCGGTGGTGTTGGTGAGACAATGGTAGGGTATTCCAAATATTTGTTTCATCATAAAAGAGAGAAAATACTAACAAACATACAAGCAAAGAAACAAAGAAACGCACAATGGTATTTCCTTTTCACTACTCACCAAAGCAACCTTCACTTAGGGAAATGTCGTCGATTGCGATATCACCCAAATTGCCATCGCCACGTGATCCAATAAATGAAATCTAGCACACAAAAAAAGAAGATTGTTTTGTGTGGTAGAAACAACAACAACATCAAGAGCATGACGATGTCCCGACATTTAATTGCTCCTGCGACAATGGCTCCGGGCATCATTTCAGTAAATGGTTAGGGTTAGGGTTAGGGCAAGGTATATCAGTCCTGTTTAGACGGAGGCAAGTTACCCTGGGGTAAAGGTCGTGTTAAGAGCTAGTCGGGGTAAATATGGTGAGGTAGGTGTAAAGGTCGGGTGTTTGGGGGGTTAAACCCCCCCTTTGGTATTTAAATGTGTGTAAACCCCCTAAAAAATCCTAACCCCCCCCCCCCCTTTGGATTTTTTTTTTTTTTTTTTTTTTTAATTATTACAAAAAAAAAAAAATTACCCCCATGGCTGACCTAAGAAAGGTGACCTTACCCCCCCCCCCCCCCAACGGAGCAAAATGTCAAATTTTCAAATTTTGAGACCAAAAAAAAAAAGTGTCCTCCCCCCCCCCCCCCCCCCCCCCCCCCCCCCGGCTTATTCAGCGGTCGGTTGAGTCGTTGCGATTTTTTTTGAGAACTTTTCTCAAATTTTCCTGAGTCGTTGCGAAATTTTGGACCCGATTTTAACCCCCCCCCCCCCCCTTGAAAAAATCCTGCGTACGCCACTGGGTCGGAGTAAGGACCGTCTGAACGATGATTGTGTTAGCTACGTCTACCTTTATCCCGACCTATTTACTCTTGGATTTTTCCAAAAGTAACTCGCTAACACGACTAGAGCGTAGCGTAAGTTGACCGTGTGGATGCTCTCACTTACACCCGGGAGTATAATTTCACTAGCCATCTATACACAGAGTTTGGCCAACTTAGTTTTACTGGGTCACAACATGGCGTATATTTTTTGGTTTTGTGCTTGGTTCGATGAATCGATTTTTTTAAAAGTTCAAGGGTAAAAGCTATCTAGCAAGAAATTCACCCAGTAGTTATGTTTCACATGTAATAATATCGTTATTAGTTTGTAAATTTGTATAATTCCACCTTATATGTTGTCTTACATTTATTTTGTTTTTCTACTTTTATATTAAATAACCATCTTAATTAGGTATGTTTTCTTCATTTAATTTCTTTATGTTACTCACGTTGATTAAACACTATATAATATTCCGTTTGTTGCTACGGTAGGCAGCCAGTGAAAACGAATTCGTTTAATCAAATTATGGATTCTGCAAGGATTACTTTAAACAAACAGAACTCTGTTATTCCTGGCTCATTTTCCCGATTGAGGTGTCATATGAAATATGCATCATACGAGTTGCATCACATGAAAGAGGTGGATCTAAGCTTTACAAATATGTGTCATTTATTAATTATAATTGTGATTAGTTATGATAAAACATCGATAATTCTCGATTTCGTTTTTCTGGGACGCACTGTATAACAAATCCCCAAAATGAGTTATCGTGTGTGTAAACGGAACAGTTGATATTCGACTAAGAAGGCTCGACCCCCTCCTTATGACGAAATGCTCGTACGCCTATGATTGCACTGCTCCATCCTGAATTTTTCTTCGAGTACGTTGAAATGTATATGAAATTGCTTTTTTTAAGGGGGGGGGGGGGGTTGGTGCTAATTTGAAATTAAAACCTATGAAATTAAAATTAAGGAAAAAAATCTTCCACTCGCTCGCGTTGCTTACTTTCTGGTATAGTTACGCAAATGATTTCATTGTTTACTCCGGGCGCAATAATACCTATACTGTAGATAAATCATTACAACAAACAAAGAAACAAACAACAGGTGAAGTACTCACGTTGTAATATCCCAGGCTCTCGGGAATGGATACGTTGGAGTGCTTCCACGTATCAGTGAGGTTGATTTGGCCACGTACTACAATATAGTAGGTAATTGTAGTATAGCTATATGAAATAGCCATTAAGAGCTCACCAACATCGTCCCCAAAAGCGTGGTAGTAGAAGTCGACATAACAAGGTGTTGCTTCCTTGAAGAACTCGACGGATTTCAAGATAGCAGTATCTCGATCATTTTGGCGTGTGGTTTCGATGTACATATAGTGCCCTAATAAGAAAATACAGTTATTGCAGATCATTGTAATAATGTTGTATTCATATCTCTGTATAATCATTTCTTGCACTTGCCATCCCATATCATGATCATGATCATGATAATTGTAGTAACACCACTAATGATTATTATAATAAATATAGTGACTAAATACATTTTCAGAAACCTCACAGATAGGACTTGTATGACAAACCAATAAATAATCATATTACAAATATCAATTTTTTCTTTTTAAACGTAATACGTATAGAGATTCGTTAATTGAATCTGCGATAAATGTACTTGTCGTACAAAAGAAACATTAGTAGAGTCTACCCACATGTCTCCGGTATTAAAATAGTATAGAGAAGTATCGGTTTTAAATATGGCTCTCTCAGGCGCGGATCCAGGGGGGCCGAGCGTGCCTTGGCCCCCCCCCCCGCAAAAAAAAAAAAAAAAAAAAAAAAAAAAAAAGGAGAGAGAGAAAGGGAAAGAAGGGAAAGAGGAGAGAAAGGGAAAAAAAGAAGAGGAAGAAGAAAAGAAAAGAGGGAAGAAGGAGATCGGGGGGGGGGGGAAGGACTTGCCTCCCCCTCCCCCCCCCCAATAAAAAAATAAAAGAGAAGGAAGGAAAGGGAAAGAAAAAAGATAAAGAGGAGATAAAGGGAAGGACAAAATAGGAAGAAGAAAAGAAAAGAAGGGGGATATCAGTTGCAATTTTCCCGCCAACAAGTTGTGGATCGAGGGGGGGGGGGCAAAAGACCCTAGCCTCCCCCCCCCCCGTCCCCGCTAAAAAAGAGAGAAGGAAGGAAAAGGAAAAGAGGAGAGCTAAAAGGGAGCAAAAAGAGGAAGAAAAAAAAAGAAAAGGGAGAAAAGAAGCGGAGATCAGTTGCGGTTAATCCCGCCAACAATGTGTGGAGCGGGTTGGGGACCAAAATGACCGTGCCCCTCCCCCCCCCCCCCCCCCAGCAAACCTAAAAGAGAGATAAGTAAGGGAAGGAAAGTGAAAGAGGAGAGAAAGGGAAAGGAAAAAAAGAGAATGAATAAAGGTAAGGGATATCAGTTGCAATTTTCCCGCCAACAAGGTGTAGATCGGAGGGGGGGGGGGGGGCACTGGCATACTGATAGGGAAAGAATTCAAACGTGGTTTATTTATAATTTCATAACGGTGGTTAACAAATAATGCTGAAATGAGATAATTTTCCTCACTTCATGCGTTTGTTGGAAAATGACAAATTCCTAAATTTACAGCCAGGCAAGAAAATGCTTCTTGAGATGCCTACATATCAGGGCCCGCGGAACGGCGGGGATCGGGATCCTCGAGCCCCTCCCCCACACTTTCTTTGAAAAAGTATATTAAAGAGAAATAGAAAGAAAGAGAGTGAGAAAGAAAAAATAGTTAACTGCCAGTGTCACATTATAATGGGGTATCAAAATATGCTCATCTGACCATGATTAAAATTAATGCCTAAAATCCTAAGGGCTCTGCCCCCTGGATTCCACCTAGGGCCCTAAGGCGGGCCCTTAGATGCTCATATTACGGTCATTTAATGCCTAAAACCCCTGATTTCTGGGGGCTCTGCCCCCTGGACCCCATGCCAAAGAGTGTCCTGCTAGTGTCACAAATAATAAGGTATCAAAAATGCTCATCTGACCGTAATTAAACGCCTAAAACCCCTGGGCTTCTGGGGGTTCTGCCCCCTGGACCCAACCAAGAGCCCTTAGGCGGGCCCCTCGATACTCATCTGACCGTAATTGAGTGCCTAAAACCCTTGAAATTCCGGGGCTCCGCCCCCTGAACCCCAAGCCAATTAGTGACCTGCCATTGTAACAATTAGGTATCAAAATAATGCTCATCTGACCGTAATTAAATGCCTAAACTCCTGAACTCTGGACCCCGTCTAGGGCGCTAAGGTGGACCCCTGAATGCTAATCTGACCGTAAATTAAAACCTTAAACCCCTGAGCTTCCGGGGCGGACAAGGTATCAACATATGTTCATCTGACAGCAGGCGCGTAGCCAGGGGGGCGGTGGGGTGGTCCCCCAATAAACGCCGGCCAAAAAAGAGAGGAGTGTAAAGGAAGAGGACGTAGGAAGAAAAGGGAATAGACAAAGAACATATTTGAAATTCAGACAAGGATTAAGAGTCGAGAACGGTACAACGAATCGTCTTATTTCTCTAATAAATTAATGAAACGTCAAAGCTTCCGCGCTACGCGCGGGGGAGGGCAGGGGGAATTGAATTCAGACGAGGATAATTTTCGGGAACGATACAACGAATCGTCTTCTTTCTATAATAATTTAATGAAACGTCGAAGCTTCCGCGCTTCGCGTGGGAGGGGGGAAACTGAATTTAGACAAGGATTAAAAGTCATAACGGTACGGACGAATCTTCCTCTTTCTCTAATGATTTAATGAAAAGTAAAAGCTTCCGCGCTTCGCGCGGGTGGGGGAAACTAAATTATTTTCGAGAGCGGAACAACGAATCGTCTTCATTCTCTAAAAATTTAATGAAACGTCGAAGCGGGGGGGGGGGGGGGGGGGGAAACTGAATTTAGACAAGGATTAAGAGTCGAGAACGGTACAACGAATCGTCTTCTTTCTTTAATGATTTAATGAAACGTAAAAGCTTCCGCGCTTCGCGTGGGAGGGGGGGAAACTGAGTTTAGACAAGGATTAAATGTCATAACGGTACAACGAATCGTCTTATTTCGCTAATGATTTAATGAAACGTAAAAGCTTTATTCAGACGAGGATTATTTTCGAGAACGGTACAACGAATCGTCTTCTTTCTCTAATGATTTAATGAAACGTAAAAGCTTCCGAGCTTTGCGCGGGAGAGGGGGATGAATTAAGACGAGGATTAAGAGTAAAAAACTGTACAACGAATCGTCTTCTTTTTCTAATGATTTAATGAAACGTAAAAACTTCCGCGCTTTGCGCGAGAGGGGAAAAACTATTTTCAGACGAGTAGGCACGTACGGACGTTAGGGGGTTGACCCTCCCCCCTTCGGTTTTTTATGTGTGTATTTTGGAGCAACCTCCCCACCCCCCCTTTTTTTTTTTTTTTTTTTTTTTTTTATTTAATTTTTTTTTTTTAAATATGCCAAAAAAGGTGACCTCACCCCCCCCCCCCCCAACGGAACAAAATGTCAAATTTTCAAATTTCGAGACCAAAAAAAAAAAGTGTCCTCTTCCCCCCCCCCCCCCCCCCCCCGCTTTTTTAGCGGCTGGCTGAGTCGTTACGATTTTTTTTCGGACAAAAAAAAAAAGTGGGCCCCCCCCCCCTAAGAAATCCTGGATCCGCGCCTGGGCTCTCTTTATAGGTTAAAGTAGGGAGTAGACCACACTGCAAGGTCACTGGACAGGTGGCTAATCCCATCAACTCAGCTCTCAATTAACATAATAAAAAGAGGATCATGGGGGACCAATGGTCACCGATTATGCATTGTTTTCTATATAGAGGGAGCAAGTAGCTACAAGTAGGACAGTGTGGCTTTAATAATATTTTAAAACATGATGAGTGAAAATTGTTAAACATGTTGTATATTCTTCCAATCACACAAGATACTGCCGTAGACTTTTTTTTTCAAAGGACAAGCGTGTTTACTCATGCGAAACTTGTCCGTCTAAAGAAGGACATTCACTGTCCTCCAATATCGGGTGTGCTCCTGAAAGTGCGCTAACCTGTATCGTTCATGAAGGTGTGATCAGTAAGTGGTCCAGTGTCAAGAGAGGGCGTTTCACCAGAATGTCTCGTCCAGTCGAAGTCGTCTTCGATATCCTCTTGGTAAAAGAAAAACAGATCACCCATCTCACTGCTCTCAAAGTCACAGGTGTTGGGGATTTCTGTGAATAGAATGTATGGTTAAAGCCATGCACATAGTATTAAGTGTCCATGTGTAGTGCATCATAATTCGCTGACACCTGATGTAATTCCATTACCCAATTTTTTTAAAAACTTTTTTGTTTTCTTTCTCCCTCTTTGGGCTAATATTTCTCAGTTTTGAATACTTTAATAATAGTTTTGTTTTCATTAAACTTTTTTTATCTTCAAACGGTAAAAAAAAGAGGGCAATACAACACCTTTTTATTTTACGCCTCAGCCTTATTTGCCATATTACTAAGATTATTTTTAGAATATTGGTTTCAAGAGCAAGAGGTAGAATAAATCCAATGGTCGGAAGAGAACAAATTTGGTTTTGTAAAGGATGCGGGCACAAGAAATGCAATATTTGTGGTTAGAAATATAATGGAGAGAGCAGTCGAAATGCAAAAGGATGTCTACATGTGTTTCATTGATTATTCAAAGGCTTTCGATAAAGTAAAACATGAGCTTTCTTTCTGTATTTATTTTTTAAATAGATTTTTCAAGGTTTTGTTGTTGTTGACTTATTGTCTCAATCAATGAATCTGTCATTCTGGAACAATGTAATATTACTTACTGGGTTGTCTGACCATTACGTCGTCAATACCGATGTCAGATCTTTCTCCTTCACCCATGACACCTTCTAATACAATCTGAGGAAAGAAGGAAGAGACAAAGAAGGAAAATAAAAGTAGAATAAGGAAGAACATGAAGGGACAAACACACAATCTGGGCAAGGAGGAGGAGGACAACGACGATGAAGAGGAGGGAGGAGATGAAGTGGAAGAGGATGGCGGGAAACAATCGAGGAAGGAGGAGTAGAAGGAAGAGAAAGAATGAGGAGGAAAGGGAGGAAGAGGGGAAGACTCAGAGGAGGAAGTAGTAGAATGAGTGGAAGTGGGGGAGCGAGGAGGAAAAGGAAGAAGGGAGGATGGATGAGGAGGAAGAGTGGGGAAGGGGAGAAAGAGGGAGGAGGAAGAAGAAGGAAGTGGGGATGAATTAGAGGAGGGAGGTGTAGGAGGAGGGGAAGAGGAAGAAGGGAGGAGGTGGAAGAAGGGGGGCCGGGGAATGAGGACGGAGGAGTACGACGAGAATGAAGAAGATAAGAATATACTTAAACTTAATAAACGGCATGGTACATTATTCACTCTTACATTATCATCATAATTAAACTAGTAGTTTTTCACCCTCACTAAGAAACATGACATCGTGAAATATTCTAGGTTAAGAAAGAAGACAATAACATATCGCGAATGATGTTTATCTTTTCACAGAGAGAGAGAGAGAGAGAGAGAGAGAGAGAGAAAGAGAGAGAACACGAGCGTGCGCGCGCGATATTCATAGGAGAATTGTAACAAAAGGGGTGTATTTGACTTTTCACCCGGAGATTTTTTTAACAAGCGGGTGTTTTTTCTCTCTCTCTCTTTGGATTCATTAGGAATTATAAAAAGGGGGTTATAATATATCCTTTTTTTTCCCTCTCTCTCTCTTTGGATTCATTAGGAATTATAAAAAGGGGGTTATAATATATCCATTTTTTTTCCCTCTCTCTCTCTCGTAGACTCCTGAAAATTTTAATGGGGGGTTATCAAATATATCTTAAATTTCACAGATAGGGGAGTACATTGATGTTCCGGACTTAGAGGGGTTTGTAATGCAGGAAAAGCCCGCGATAAGCCAGCGACAGGGGGTGGGGGGGGGGGGGGGGGGGGGGGGGGTGGGGGGGGTTTCAAAAATGTTGGCAGTCCTGAGATAGGGGGTGCTTTCAAAGGGAGTGAACAAGCATACGTGTACCCGGCTAAATAACAATTAATGGGGGTGGGGGGGGGGGTGGTGGATGGGGTTATCGTAACGAAAACTGACGTACCCGAAACCGATTAGGGGCCGTAAACACGATCTTGGCCTCTTTCCATCCGGACCTATCCGTCTGCGATCCCGAGCGTGACCAGACGGGCGGGTTTATCGGGACTTTCTCACCGTCGTAGGTGATGTAGACGTTGAGTGTGCCCATGTTCGGAGAAACCCCATCGAAGCCATCCCACATGCTGTACCAGAACGAGATCATTGTCATGTCTGTGCCGGCCTCGTTGGCCGGGGAGTTGGAGGGACTGTAGATCCGCGCTTTCTCTCCAGGGTCCCCGCCGTTTGCTTCGGTGTAGAGAAAGTTGCCACCTGGACAAAAATGGAGGAAAGCGATGATGATGGCGATTGTCACAATGTACGTGTGTTTCTAACCAGAAAATAATTTTTAGGATTAAATTCACAACATACACACGATGACTTGTGTTTCTAAACAGGCTGTTAGACCGCCCACAAGAGACTCAAGAAGTATTCGGTAAAATAAATCAAGCCTCATAGGGAACATCATTAATTTGTTGACACTCAGTTTTTGACACTCAGTTCAATTAGATCTAGACCTATCGGTGGTTCCGAACGGGACAACGTCAAAAGATGTTCAGAGACTACGGTAATTGTTCAAGACAGAAGAACTTCATGTCGCGAGAGTTAATG